>OY776279.1:81441581-81911581 GCA_963675445.1 Linnaemya vulpina | reverse complement strand
GTTTACTCAATTCCTGGTCGCGGTACTGTAGTAACTGGGCGTTTGGAGAGAGGCATTGTCAAAAAAGGCATGGAATGCGAATTTGTTGGATATAACAAAGTATTAAAATCTACGGTAACTGGAGTTGAAATGTTCCATCAAATATTAAATGAAGCTCAGGCCGGTGATCAATTGGGTGCATTAGTGAGAGGTGTGAAACGCGAAGA
Source organism: Linnaemya vulpina (assembly GCA_963675445.1). NCBI lineage: Eukaryota > Metazoa > Arthropoda > Insecta > Diptera > Tachinidae > Linnaemya > Linnaemya vulpina. Next base: position 81,911,375 of record OY776279.1, on the reverse strand, counting down.
TATCAAGCGAGGTATGGTTATGTGCAAGCCGGGTAGTGTAAAAGCTCTGGATCAATTGGAAGCTCAAGTTTATATTCTAGCGAAGGAAGAAGGTGGCCGCACTAAACCTTTTATGTCATTTATTCAATTGCAAATGTTCTCTCGTACATGGGATTGTGCTGTGCAGGTTCAAATACCCGACAAAGAAATGGTCATGCCTGGTGAAGATACAAAACTGATTCTCCGTTTAATACGTCCTATGGTTTTAGAACAAGGCCAACGTTTCACTTTGCGTGATGGCCACATTACTTTAGGAACTGGCGTTGTTACCAAAGTTTTACCACCATTGTCCGAAACAGAACGTTTATCTTTAACAGAGGGCAAAAAGGCACGTGAGAAGAAACTGGAGGCAAAAAAGTAAACCTATTTATAATTAATAAAACTTATCCATAATGTAAGAGTTTATAAGATATTAAAAATTTAAACTTAAATCTTTTTAAAACGGACTTTATTGTCAAACGCGTTTCTTGCGGTAAATTTTCAGTAGGCAAAACTTTCCTTTTATAGCATTTGTGGTATGTTATATCAATGGTCGCCTGGATGTGCTGCCAGCAGTTCTGTTACTTTAAACATCAGTATCGTTTTTTATTTCTTTAAAAAGATGTACGTAGTATGTAACACTTTTTGCAAAATGTAATTGAATAAAATTTAAATAAAATGTCAAACATATGTGTGAACTTTGAGCACTATAAAGTTATATTTTCGATTTATACATGTAAGGGGGTCCACAAGACTACTAAATGTGGTTTATAAATTATAGTATTGGGATTTCGAGTCAAAAACAAAATTTCAAAGCAGATTGAACATGTAACATACACAAATTCGAATAATTACGATTGGATATATCTACATACATATATAATATGTATTTGAATCTAGTTTCGATATTTTCGAATAGCTTCAATATGTTAAACAACTGTTATAAAACTTCGAAGTCGAAAAGGGGATGCTAAATAATGTTCAATACCCAAGGTGTATCATGATAAAAAAGAATCCAAACAATTAGTTAAGAATTTTTTCTCTTGTACGTATCATTAAGACGACATTATCTGTGGTTTCAATAAAGTTCCTAATATTAAAAAAAAAACCTTCGAAAATATAAGTAGGTACTTCATATATTTCTATCAATGTTATTTACGATTTTCTGCACCTTTATTTGTTTTTCGTTCAATATAGATTGTCTAGATGATTCCTCAACTCTACCAGAATTAAGTTTTGATGATCTACTGGATTCTTCGCCAATAAAAAAAGGTATTAAGTCTTGCTTTGATGATGATGCTTTGGAAGTTGATAACGAACGTAAAAATCATTCTGAGGATACTTTGAACACTCCAGGTCCTAAAAGGCCACCTGTGATGCAGAAAAATAACAACTCTATAGCTGTTTCAAGTGGGTCGAGACTAACGACTCCTATTAGAACACAAGCTATTAAATTGGGAAATAGTCCAAGTACATTAACTAATGTAATTAAAAACAATAGCAGTGTATCATCAGCACCAGTTTTGTTAAATAGCAAAAATATTTTACCCAAAGCTCAGGTTTTTAACAACTCTATTAAATTTACACAAAAAGTGGTAGGAGTTAATTCAAATTCAACAAACTTAACATTATCAGGAAAGACTGCTGTGAGGACTTCAAATGGACAAATTATTTACATACAAAAAACACCACCAAGTTCTAATATAAAGACGGGTACAACAACAAGTGTTGTTAAATCACAATCTTTCGGGGGAAGTAACTCCAAACCTGTAACCATTCAAGTTTTGCGTACAGCTGATGGCAGTTATGTGCCACTAAAGACTTCGACAACGGGAACAAATGGAAAAACTACATTAACGCTTTCGCCTACTAGCTTGGCGGGAAAGAAAATCATATCCTCTGCTGGGGGCCAAGTAATTATTAAGGGCACGATCAAGCCGACAGACTCAACAGCATCTACTTCGAAAACAATGACAACAAATGCAATATCTGGAGTCAGAACTGTAGTAAAGCAAATCACACCGTCATCACTAACAGCAAACCAGATAAATGAATTGAATAAATCTAAACCTATTGTTGTTCAGGGAAAAAGTGGTAAGCAACTCATTGTTTCGAATCAGAATATTGTGAAGTTATCACCAAAATCCCAAACAATCACATCTACTGCTGGAGGTAGTTCTATTAGTACGTCTACTACAGGATCAGGTCAAATTCATGCAATACAAATTCCAGGCAAAATAGGAGTTCAATACGTGCGTGTATTACCCAACACAAAAGTGCCTGCAAAAACTTTAAATACTTCTGCAACAACAACTGTGACGTCAACAGTAACATCGTCCTCTACGAAAACGTTAAGCACACCAAGCCAACCCGTAAAAATCTTAAATTCTTTACCGCAGAAATTTACTGTTGTCCAAAAAGGAAGTGCTACGAAACTGGTGGTAACGCATAAGAAAGATGCAAATGGTAACAACAATAATACAGAATTTTCGCCCACGACCTCTAAATTGCAGAAGACCATAGTCACTGTCCCGACAATAAAATCCTTAAGTGATGATAAAAGCAAGAACTCACAAATTCAATTACAGCAGCAGTCTCTAACAAGATCCACGCAGCAGAATTTACTATCCAGCAGTAGCAGCACAACTCAGTCATTGGTAAGGAAACATAAAATTTCAGAAATTAACTCCGAAATACAAAGAATTACCGCAACATCCGATAATGTCGGTCCTCCGGAAATGAAAAAATCTGCATCCAATAATAGAGTTGTAGTAGTTTCAAATAACTCACAGCCTAAAGTTCTAAATAATAGTATTCTACAACCAGGACGTGTAACATCTTCAATCTCCCTACCCTCACACACTTCCAGTGTCGGAAGTAGAAACTCTAGTGGATCGGTGGTACAGACTGTAGTAAACGTTACACAACATGGAAAAAAATTGTACACAGTTTTAAAACCACCGTCCGCCGAGCCCAAGACCAGTTCAGATTTGTATAGCGTGCTGAAAACAAATAATCAAGTATCATCTACAGCAACAACTACATCATCTAAAGGCTTAGTAAAACCTTTAATCCATAAGCAACAACTAATTCAACAACAACAAAAACTCATACAACTCAAAAATCAGAACTCTCAACCAAATATAACAAATTCTTCAAATACATCATCCTCGTCAACATATTTATTGCCAATCAAAATTAAAGAAGAACCCACAGAACCAATGCAAACCACCAACATTAAATCAGACGCAGCAGCTGCACAGTTAAATTTACCCACACCTATAGTAGATGATGACGCCGACACATTGGATCCTCTGGTAGGAGGTGTACGACGCAAGCATTGTAATTGCAGCAAATCACAGTGTTTGAAATTATATTGTGACTGTTTTGCCAATGGAGAGTTCTGTCAGGACTGTACATGTAAAGATTGCTTTAACAATTTGGAAAACGAAGATGAACGACAGAGGGCCATAAAGTCTTGCTTAGAAAGAAATCCAAATGCTTTTAAGTAAGTATCACACTTCGTCAACATGTATTTTTATATATTTTAATTAGCAAATAGTTGTGTAGGATACATGATATGCAATTTTAAATAGTTGCTAAACATAAAAAACGTAATAACATTTTATTTTGCTCCAAAGGTACAATTTACATCTCAAACACTTGTGCTTTGTTGATATACTTGCTAGTTTGTGTACATTAGTGCAAAATGTTAATCAATTGGATTTACGTATAAAAAATCCTTTATTCATACATACATATGTATTTAAGGTGAACGTAGATTAGTTAGATCGACATATGAAAAACCCAGGTGATTGGCAGAAACTATATACATACATAACTACATTCATGTAATTGATTTCTGCCCACGATTTTGTTAGTGACCAAGAACCGTAAGTGTATGGTCAACTTAAGGCTCTCACATTTTCTATATCGCTTTGAGTTTTTTTGATCTAAGGCCTAAGTAATAAAAAGGCGGTTAATAATACACTAATAACAATGTAAATTGACAAACATTTTGGCGCATTGTAACTGACAAATAAATTCCACATGAATCCAAAACCATATAAATCTGCCTGCGCCCAAAGTAAATTGAATTAACAGTGCTGCCATATCGAACAGTCGGAATTTTGAAATAAATGAAAACAAACCTAGAAATTACACAGTAGGCGATAATATGTATTCGTTCATATGTATATATATAAAAAACACAGTCAAAGAAAACTATTTAATATTATTCTGAATAAAATTTCTGATTATTTTTAAACACAGGCCAAAAATTACTTCCTCAAGAGAACAAGCCGACATGCGTTTACATAATAAAGGATGCAACTGCAAACGTTCCGGATGTTTGAAAAACTATTGTGAATGTTACGAAGCTAAAATTCCATGTAGTTCAAATTGCAAATGCGTTGGTAAGAAGATATATGTACATATGTACATAAGATAAAATTAAATATAGCATAGTTTGTATATATTTATGCATGCATATGATAATACCAAATTATTTTAATAGGATGTCGAAATGTTGAAGATCGTCCGGATTTGGATATGGATCCTGTAGATCCAAAAATAATGGCTACTATTGCAATGGGTGGATCAACTGATAGCCTTAAAAGAAACTATGAAAAATCTCAAAGAGATTTGGGAGGCGCTACCATTAAAAGTGAAAAGCTTTCTAAGGAATCCATTAAAGCATTAAGTAGCTATGACACAATGGGAGGTGCCATTTCACCTACATTAGAGCGTCAACAATGTAATTTTATAACCCAAGAAGTAATTGATGCTACAATCCAATGTATGATAACCCAGGCGGATGAGTGTGAGAAAAATAGTTTGCCAGCATATCAAACTGAAAAAATGGTAATGGAAGAATTGGGCCGTTGTTTGGTAGAAATTATTGACTTCTCCATACGCAATACTGATAACAGTTATTCTCAAGAATAAAAAAGTTGGGTATATCTAGTGTAAAGATCTTAAGTATATACATACTATAATTTTATGAGTAATTATTGGAAGGAAAAGTAAATATATCTGCTAATAATTTTGTTTCAATCAGAACTATGTTCTTTATTATCTGGTGTACATTGTGTGGGTTATTAAAGATTTTGGTATGATTAAAAATGTTCTTTTAATAGTCATAAACAACTAAAAACTTCACATATTTATAAACTTTAAAACTTACTGTATATAAAACTAAAATCAAATTAATGATTTCGGTGAATTGACTCTGATGAAATTTGACATGGAAACTTCCCGAAGGGTTTTCATGTATGCTTATGAAGAGTCTTTTTTTTTAATATACTGTTAGGCATCTCGACATAAAATGCTACAATTACCCACATAAAATTAAATATTTAACGAAATTGCAAATTACTGTTTGATTCTAGATTTAAGTTAGGAAGTTTACTTTATTGTAAATGTAAAAAAGTAAATACTTTAATAAAAATATGTATAGTTAATTCTATGATGTTCATTTTTATTATTTTTATGAAGATTTATTTGAATATCTATATAATTCAAATATGCATACATATTTTATAAATAAATAATAATTTTATTAATAAAGTTAGATTGAGATTTCATTAGGCAAGTTTTCTTACCGCAATTTTGAGCATAAATTGCTGCGTCCTAATACTGCGATACTGAAAAATGAACGTTTTCTCAAATATGTGCATGTAAAATGAGTATCATAGAATTGCGGCAAGAAAATTTGTCTAGTTTGAAATTTGTTCGTAATTTAAACCGATATAGTTTTTACGTAACTGTTCAATGAGGGATATCTATATTTTTAAATTACGGACTCGGAATGATTATGTTGATAATTTGCACTTGCTATTAATTCATTTTGAAAAGTATTCTTAATGGAAAACTAAAATCAAGTAATATTGTTTTCTCTAAATTTAACATATACATTTTTAATTGTAATTGTAAAAAACCTGTTCAAAATTTAAAAAAATAAAATACAATATTTCTTCTTTTTAAGTGTTGTTCTGTTAATGTTAATAAACTGTTTAGTGCAATGACAAAATTATCAATGGTAAGTATATCACCGGGCCCTGTACTTATTTGATTCGGTCTCATTTCGTGACTGACCACCTTTGGATTTACGGTTTTATTTTATTTTTAAAACCAGATGATATCAGGTAATATAAGTATTATAGTTCACCAAATGAATTTCCATATTAAAATCACACTTGATATTTAAATTTCAATAATTTTAACATCTGTAAGGTGTCAAAGTGGTAGACATATGTGTGTATGTATGTATATACATATATAATGTGTCTATATGGTCTTCCATATTTGCCATGACATTCTCTTTCAGATTTTTATATCAAAGGAAAGTTAAGGATGCAGAACATCTAACGATTATTTATTTACATTTGTTAGTTATTGATACTATAGAAATACAATTAAATTATAATATAGCAAAGCGATTTGCTTGGCAGAGGAAACAGCGGAATCTACGCCAGCAATTAAATCAACCACCGTTGAGCTACCAGGCCAGCATTCCTACCCAAAAGCCACACAACGATACCGTAGTAATTTTTAACGGTATAATTTTCATTAACGTACTACACGCTCTTAAATGCTTCTTCTTATGCTTTTGTTTTTATCATTTACTCATAAACAAAAACAAATTTTCTACTCCTTTTCACATGACAGTTCTTTAATCAGTTTATTACTAAATTTTCGGCAGCGCGCACGTTTCGTTAATAGTCTCTGTTAAATTTTAAATAAATACAGTAAAAAGTGTGATATATTTCAAGTAAAAATTCAATTCATATAGAGTTCCAATTCCCTAAATAGTGTAAATGATTTTGGAGAGTAATATTTGGTTTAAAATGATAAATCCGAAGCAGCCGAGCCGGCTACGCAGCACATGCTGATCATTTCATTATTAGTGCCGTTCGCTGATTAAATAAGTTTATGTGATGTGTGCATAGAAAAGAAGGAAATCAAACAAATTAAATTGCTTCAGAAAAGCAACATGTGGCAGGACAGGGACAGTCGAGCCACGTTCCATTGTGTTCGTTAAGAATAATATCCGTAGTCTATGAAACTTTGTGGTCACATATCCGTACATACATATATATTACATGTATGTATGTAGATATGTCAAGAATAACAAACTGCAAGAGGTTTTTCTAAATCGTATGTTTTAAAAGTTTAATGCAAAAACTTAGCAATTGTGTTTTAACTTTTCCACAAGTACACATATCTTCTTCTTCATCTTCTATATTCCTTTTTTTACTTTTTACTGCGAGAGAAGGAAAACTTGTACTCCTTTTCACATGACAATTCTTTAATTATTTTATTACTAAAGATTGAAATTTTAAATAAATATAGCAAAAAGTGCAAAATTTGTTTAGTAAATATTAAATGAATCTGGAGTACTAGTTCCTTCATTAGTGTTATAAAATTTGTAAAGTAGTTTTTGGACTAAAATGAATAATACGTGTGCGTGTATTTCGTTATATTCAAAGCTGCCAAGCCGACTACGCAGCCTCTGGTGCCAATTTACTACATATTCGTATGTAATTATTTGTGGCGTTCGATTGTTAAATAAGTTTGTATGAAGTCTAGGTTTTATAGAAAAGGGGAAATAAGGAAGAAAGCAAAATATATAAAGTAAGTTAAAAAAGCAGGACAACCACTCTCGTAGTCACTAGGAGGAATATACAAATTGCTTATTATTGTGTTCGTTAACACTAATATCCACAGTCAATAAAACTCCGTAGATATGTACCCGTATACCAAGAATATATTGGAAAGAGTTCTTAAAAAGTGTTTGTTTTTAAACTTTGATACAAAGCGGTAGAGGTTACCTGTTAGTTCTTCCACTAGTAAAAACTTCTTCTTCTTATATATCTTTCATTACTTCTTGCAGGTAGAGAGCAACAAATTCTATTCCTTCGCACATGACAATTCATGAACTAGTTTATTAGCGAATCTTCGGTAACGTGCTCGTTTTATAAATGCTTTACGTTAATTTTGAAATAAATGCGTTGGAAAAATTGTAAAATGTTTTTAAAAAACATTGAAATTAATATAAATTAGTTACCCTCTTAGGGTTACTAAATTTTGATTTAAAATAAAAATAAAATACGTGTTAAGTATGCGTGTGTTAATATTAAAGGCGAATACGCAGCATGTAGTGTGATAATATAATTATTCGTGGCGTTCCCCTATTGAATGTGCAGTGTGTTGTGTCACACAGTTTGTGTGTAATTTAAAGTTTATAGGAAATAAGGAAATAAAATTAATGAAAAAGCTTATAAAAAAAGTGTTGCCAGAATGATAAAATGCATCAATATATCTATAGGTAAGTTGTTTCTTGTAAATGAAATATATTTTCTGCCCTCATAATTACTTCTTATTTCAAGGATTGTAATTAAAAAATACATATCTTCAAACCCTTTTCTATAAATTAAAGATTATGATTAAAAAACCATCGGTTGTTGTGCGCAATCGATTAGCAGAATGGAGTTTTGTTTTTGAAATTAAAAAAAAATAAAATTCTTTGATCGCCCAAGTATAAAAACACTTGGACCGCGATAATAGCATTCAGTGTAGCAATATTTTTGTTCTTTCTCTATATAAATAAATCATGTTTAATATTTTCTCAATACTAAAATTAATACCATAGCAATTCTCAAACTTTTTTGGATTTGTTATTTGAAAATTCTCTCAAATCATACATACTTGTAAACATGGACTCATAAAAATCATATTATTCTCTCTTCACTGTGGGCTCCTATCCAAAACAATACCTACCGCGTATGTTTTACAAGTAATCATGTATTAATAGCAGATTTTTTTAGTGTAGCTCAGTTTTTTCACCAACAACGTATTTATTTCTTTTAAATTTTATCATATTTATAGTGTAATTTTTGTTTGTTTGGGTTTGAATCCATTTATAAATTCTTAGAAATGCTAAATATTATGTTATTTCGAAATACGTACATCAATAATTTTTGTATAAATATTAAAGTTAGTTGCATTTGTTAAGGGTTTCCTCTATTTTCTTCATATAACATCTTAATTTAATGCCAAAGTGGTTTCTTCCATTCTAATGTATTTGCAGTTGTCTTTATTTAGTTTACTAAATATTTATATAATAATTTGAATTACTTTAATTGCATTTATGTATATAATATTTTGACTATTATGCTCAAATGCAAAACAATTTATATTATTTTTTTTACGAATTTTCGCTAAACGTATTATATACTTATATACTTTATACTTTCTTTTAAATTAGTTTTATTTTTAATAATGACTATAAATATTTGGTCACAAAACGCTTAAGTACTAAAACAATGCGTACGGTTTGATTAAATTGTGTTTGATATACGATACAAGTAAGATTTATAAGTATTTAAGTTGGTTATATATAATAAATATCAGTGAATAGTGTGTTTGACCCCATACCAGCTTTTTTATGTGCATACATATATGTTTTTTGTAATATAAGTTAGTAAATAATTGTTGTAAATATATGTAGTTAGTTAAAATAGCAAGTTTTCCTTTATGAATTAATAATTTCAGCATATATTGTCTAATTCACACAATAATACTTATTAACGGTAGGATATTATCTACGCCGTTTAATTATACAGTGGGTATATTTATTTTAACTTTAATTAATATCTACGAATATACTTCTTTAAGGAGATAATGTAATGAAAACCGTTTAAACTTTTGTTGGTTGATTTTAAAGTTACCCTGTACATAAGCTTTTTTGTTGTTGTAATTTTATAATAATGATTGCATTTTTGTGGCAATTCTTGGGCGATTTTTCTCTGATCGTTGTATATATATTTATATACATATATATATATATATATATATATATATATATATAGATATATATATATTTATATATATATATATATATATATATATATACATATTTGAAGAAGCGTGCTAAAACATCAATACATACATAATTTTTATTTAATTCTAAATATCAGCAAGTATTTCAGCTATTTTATTATATACACATTTTGAATATAACTTTCATAAATACCTGCTCTCAACTACAAATGTTTGCTTTTCAACTTTGGTTTTGCAAATTTAACCCAAATTTACATTAAACATGGTTAAACTGTAAATTTACGACATGAACAATATATACGATTTATAAATCTATATATTTACGTATCTTTGACTTATTATGTATCAATTATATGGTAGTGTATTTTAATTTTTATTTAATTTATTCCTCCAAATGAAAATTGTTTAAAAGGAAATTGATGTTAATTCCGGTGCTTTTACAGCACCAGTTGCTTTAAACTTTCAGCTCTTTATTAAAATTATTTTATTATTAGGAAATATAAATAAGTATGTATTTTGTGTGTGTGTGTTTCCTTAACCCTGGATGGATACTGTTCGTCGAATCTACGAAGTTCATTTGCTCTTTATCATATAACTCTTCTATTTTTGCTCAAATTCGTATCAAACTTTAAGAGAGACAAACAAGTTTTTTCTATTATATATAACTTTTTCAATAAAATGTTTAACTAAAAATATTTTTCTTCATTTTTAACAAAAAGTATAGAGTAAATAGTAACCATCCAGGGTTAAATAAAAAACATATTACATAATTTCTACCAAAAAATTGGTGATAGACTACACACAATATTAAAAATCACGTAGTTTCCCAAGACATTTCTATATTTCATGCGATCACATCTCCTAAGTACACGTCTTCCAAACAACAATTAATAATACGCACGGTTAAATAATCCGTAAAATATATTAATAAATCACTTAAATCATACCCTTTATGTTCGATCATATTCTTGTAATTTATGTCCTTCTAAGGATATTAAAACATGTATTACAATAATTGAATTTTATAAAGAATATAATAAATATTGTATTTTTATCAGCAAAAATTTGCAGCCATTCAAACTTTTACTTCAAAAATACCCAAGCTCTGAATTTGTAGTGCAAGTGAGCAATTCAGCTCCACAACTTTACTGGAAGTTATCGAAATACCGTAGTAAAAAAATTGCAATGACTTCCGTGTAAATGTTTAAGCGAATTGCTTAAATGCATTTCGAAAGCAGCCCTTTTGTAATGTGTTTTTAAACAATTTTCGTTCGGAGTTTATGTATATAATGTGATAAAAGAATAATTAAGTTATTTTATATGCATTTATAAAAGCTAATACTACTTTATTCCCTTTATGTGTCAGATAACTTGTGCATTAAGCTAGATTTTACAAAATACTTAATAAATTTTAAATAATTATTTCAAATTTTCGAACAATAATATATTTCATATGTTTGTATACAACACATCTTATTTAAACAATAACATTATGACATATACTAATTTATAAATTGATTTACTTAAGAAAGATCTTTAAGCAGGGCTTACTTTTTCTTGCTTAAGCCCTTCTCTTGTCGTCCCTGCTCCATTCAAATTTGCAACATGTTTCAATAAGTCCCAAATAAATTTATGTTCTCCTTCGTATTATTTTTATTATAAGTTCGAACCCTGCTTTTCAATTTCTATAATTTTATATTGGGAAATTTGGGTGAAAACAAATTTAATTAAATTTCTGTGAATCCATCTGGAATTCGTGTGGCTTAAAAACTAAATTTTAATTGTGTAAAAATTTATAAAAATTTACCATGAGCTTTAGTCGCCATCGCCATGTTTGTGAGTTATTAAAATATCATGTAAATGCGTAGCTGGAATGTATCGAAATTTCCTCTTGCTTGTAGTTACTTTAGGTTCGCCAAGGAGATCCAAACGATGGCAACCGGCTGATCTATTCGAAAGCGATCCATTCAAAATTAATTCGTATAATTTTCGCTATGCAGAGCGACCTTCCTTGCCGTTGCCAGTTGCAGCACAGAGAAGAATCAATAATGAGATTTCAAAGGATTGCCAAACATATTTCTATAACAATGATTTTTCAAATATTAATAACTTAAATGCAGCAAACAGTGGAAGAAATAAGAGGAAATTGTGTATCTCGAAACATCAAAATTATCGTAGAAGGCGATTTTTAAATGAGCCAAGATTTTATAAAAGCTGGCATGAGACAAGAACTGCAGAAAACTTTTTAAACTTTGACCACACTTCTTGTACAAACAATGTATTGAATTCATGCCATGGCCAAGGAAGCGCTAGAACGCTGATTTCAAACTCCAATTCTATCCCTGCCACTATTAAATCTCAAGCTTGTGCTAGAAATGATTTAAACCCGTCATCATCACATCATTTACAAAAAGGACATGATAAAGCGAACCCTTCTTCATCTTCCAATTACCCCAATAACAGACATATTTCCGGCTCAGGATGTGAAATTAATATTAATATCAACGGGCTTGAGAATAAAAGCCTTCATGATAATGTTAATATTAATATTGCAACTGATTCCGCGACTAGAAATTTGAACATACCTTTAAATAATTCCATGAGACATTCTAATTTAGCTACGAGCCAAATAGAACAGTTAAAACCTTCCAACAGTTTCGTAATAAACAAAAGACTCTCGAGATTTTGTTCAAGTCAAGATAAGCAAAATGATTTTAAAATTACGGAAAGAGAACGTGCGAAGGAATTAACTTCTATTTATAGTTCTCGAATGCTTAACAAAACACCAACAGCAGATTGTGGTAAATTAAGGGAACGCTTGCCGTTCAGAACAAACAGTCTTAGGGGAAATAAATCGACTGTTACTATTGGCAATCCTGTTAGTCAAAAGTCCTTCATTCAAAGTGTCAGAGAAAGCTTAAGCGTTTACGACAACAAGGCATCAAAGAAAAGTTCTAGCCGCAATAATTTACATCGAAACTCTTATAAACTGGATTATCGAGAAAGTAAAAGTTTAAACTCGTTTTCAAAAATGGCTTTGAAAGGCTCTGCATCGCAAAGAACCGAATCCAAGTCTATGTTGCGCAATACGGGAAGATTGCCACTCAATATCAACATCAATTTATTTGCTGATAATTTGAAAGGTTAATTAAAAATTTATGGCTTTAATCTTTAGAGATAAATTTAAAAATTTGTAGTTAATATTAAATAATTGAACTGCGCCGTCAGTCTGCCGACTGGAATGATTGTACCTGTAACGGAATCAAACAGCTGTTGTATGTAACATCTGTCTGCTATTTCAATAACAGCTCAGCTGTTCCAAATTGTTAAATTTACTGTCCATTCCAGTGCCGCTAACTGGGCCTTTTGTAATGAGATTATAAGTTTGTATTCAATAACTATTAAAAACAAACTTTTATCTGCAAAATTCGACTCGAAATTTTAATTATTATGTGAGCAAAACTGTTCAAGTTTTTATAATTTTTTTTTTAAATAAACCAAAACTTATTTGTACATTTTTAAAAATTTTTAGTACGGGGGACTACTTGGGGAACTTTAACTCGTCTAGCAAATTTCATTTCTACAATTTAGTTACAATTTAGTTGTTACTTATAAATTAATTACAATTTTATTGAGCCATATTGAACCATATCAATTCCAGTGGTTACAGTGACAACAATCTTTCTTACTGGGAGTAGAAAATTTCAATTTTGAAAATTCCTTTTTTTTAAGATGTTGTTTCAACTCTATGTGAAACTTCAGGTTTTCGTTTAACATTCATTTACGTTTTGCTATAAAATGATAAAAACAAATGCACTTATTTTTGCTTACAACAAAATGGTTATATGAAATTAGGAATTCTGGGTACTATTAATGGGCCTTCTCGGGTTTTATAATTCACACAAGTCGCGGGAAGATTGTTTAAAGACATCGATCAATGTAAAACGGAAGGACCATTGGAAAGAATAGTATATAACAAAAATATATAAACATATTTACATAATTTTCACAATTTAACTTAAATAAATTTACCATTAACATTTTCTTAGGATTTATCAAAGAGTTTAATAGTTTTTATATGTATTATAACCCGCTTGAACGAACTATTTGGTTTTAGTGGAGTAGTTAATGTTTTTTTTTTTTGAAGATTTTTGTGTCTTTCTAAGACCGTTTGCTTTACAATTCTTTTAGTTCATACATAAATATATATTTTAAATTGAATTTAGTAACTTGTAAAAATTTAATTCAACATTTATAACATCAAAAGCTTATTTAAAAAAAAACAAAACTTTCATATGATATTTCTGATATTATTGGTTGATATATATTTTTTTTTTTGTTAAAATTTTTTTGTTTGTTTTCTAACTCCAGTGATACATATTTTAGTCAGTTAAGTTGAGAATCGTTAGCCATTTAAGTGGGCGATTATTATTCGTCATCGTCATAGTTTTGATATGTAACATAACGTACCGCAGATCTTTCGCCAACGATAAGAGACTAGAAAGAAAATATATTTTAAACAGTTTATGTAATTAGTTTTATTAAAATCTTTCATTATGGTTTTAAGACTACGAAATCCGTAGGAGTTCTCAAAAAAATCATAAATAACAAATGAAAAAGAAAATGTTAAAGGCCTTGATACCAAATTCATATCACTTTGGCTTAACTAACTAAGAATTAAGTCATGTAAATAGTATTAGTTAAACCCTTAGCACTAGTTAACTAAGGACTGAGAATTTGGATCTCAAATAGTCACAATAGTTAACCAATGGAATTTACAGCAGAGTTCATTTAAAATACACACCAGCCAGAACGCATATTTAAAAAAATTCTTATGATCGTAACGTATGTTTGGCTATAACACTTGTTTTTTATATACCTTTAATAAGAAGACATGGGAGTTTCTACGCTTAGAACGAATAACAACATGAGGCAAATATTACTCAAGCCAATTTCTGAAACCTTTAAAACAGTTGTGCAGCACAATCTGACAAGAAGATTGAAGAACTGAAATTTCGAAAAGACATGTGGAGTATATTTTAGAAACTATCGATAAATCAATATATATATATATATATATATATATATATATATATATATAGAATTTTTAGTCTGCATGTATTAATAATAAATCGAAAAAGCACTCTTAGACTAGATCAGTTTTTGTTTTTAAATGTGATTTAAAAATGTTCGGATATAGATAAATACATATTTATAGCATTAATGGAAAGGCGATTTCTAATGCTTCGATATCACATCCAGGACAGATCAGTTCTAACTATTAACTTTTATTTATTCCCTGTTGGTTATTTTAATTTCTTTTCCAGAAAAGGGTGCAACATTTTTTACACTTTTTAATAGAAGAACGCATCTTTATGTCATTTGAAAATAAAGAATTTATCAAAAATTAGTCCAACATTCGTTACGAAAAATTGTTTTCATTTTAAAATTTCTGTAAACTGCCGCCTTAAAAAAAAGAAGTAAAAAAATGTTGCACGTTTTTCAGAAAAGAAAACGCCATAAGTGAATTAAACTGAGAGGCTTCCACAATTCGAAGAATTGCACATTTCATTTGTCTACTTTTACTACAACAGAATATGTATAAAAATCACTACTTCTTAGTTTCCAGTTCAATCAGTCGCATCGATTGTCGAGACCGCAGACAAATAAAAGGGGGAAAACAAATATAAATAGTATCTCTCGTATATAACATCAACATTTAATACATTTCGGAATTGAAAATAACTAATCGCAATTAAGTGTGCAAATTTTTAAAAATACTATCCACGTGTTATTCGATTTTCTGTAGGTTTTACTGGCTTTCACTACTCTCCTTTACGGTGTTGGAGCATCTGCCATTGAAATGACTGTGAAAATAAAGACAGCCCGTGGCATTATGAATATAATTTTTTGCTGTGCTAAATTAAAAACATAATTTTTTATAACGCATTTTCAAAAATATTTTATTAAAATAATGTAAAAGTACAAAACAATATTAAGCATTAATTAAAGATAAGAAATAAAAATAATATAAAATGTAAGAAAGCTATTGCATAAAAATCGCTAAAATTTAAAACTAAAAATCTCAAATAAAATTCGATATTTCATATGGAACTGCTGCAAGTGTTTTACGATTGAACGAACAGTTTTCACCAGCTCCAAACAATTTTTATATCAAATAAAACAAATTTTCTAAATGATTATAGCTACAAATAGTTTTGAATACAGTCTAAATCTATAACAAAAAAGAATTAAAATCATCAAGTTAAAACGCTAACAAATACACTTCAATAATCATATTATTTATTTCTTAATAATTAATCTAAAAGAATCTACTTAGACTTTACATAAACAACACTTAAAGCAAATTATAAAGAAATATGTACTCGTACAAAAAAATCAGAATAAAAAACGAAAACTTAAAGCCTTTCACTTTCATAAGCAGTATTTACAAGGCCATCTTGTAAAATGGCAGGACTGGTTGCTTGTATAGCACTCATGTCATCTGGCGTAACGCTACCAACCTTTTTTTCTTCCCGAGTAGGGGGATTCTTGAGCAGCAGCAATAGGGGAGCATACAGGAAACAAATGATCGCAATACCAAATAACATCCATTCAAAACCAATCTCTTTCACCAGGGTACCACTTAAAGCTGGACCAACAGCAAAGCCAACACAGAACGCTACATCTCCCAAAGCGTAAACGCTGCCATATATCGCCGAGTGTCGTATATCCACCAAGTAGCCTAATTCGGGCATCATGGACGAATCAACCATGCCAATGGCAAAACCCAGACCGGCATTGGGTATAATCAAGTGGGTAATGGAAGTGGCCATGGGAATCTGTAAGGGAAAAAATTGAAAATATAAAGGAAACAATGGGCGGGCGTTGAGGTGTTGCATTAACATTTTGTTAAATTTTTATACGTTTAGCAGTTGCTTAGGCTGAAATGCTTCGAAAAATAATTCGTTATATCTTGGTATCGCTTTCACTTACCATAATTAAACAACCTCCAATTATAACTAAACCTAAACAGGCGGCAAACCATCGGCCAATCTTATGACCCAGAGGTCCAAATAGGTTAGTACCTACTAAATAACTTATAGAAGCAGGTAGAAAAGCTACGCCTTGTTCCCAGCGACTAGAGCCCATATTGTCCACCATCCATAAGGGCAACGAAGGCTCCAGCATAGCAATACCCATATTGGCAAAAGTTATAGATCCTAAAAATTAAATCGGTAAAATTTTCATTACAACATGTGAAACAAAAATGTATGCAGAATGTCTCCAACTCACCAGCCGCTATTAAAATATAAGGATCCGAAATCAAGGCTTTTAGAGTGGGTGGTTCGGTTTCCGCTTTTTGAATAGAGGGCTGCAGCATGAATAACTGCAGCAAACCATCACCGAGAGCCAACACGGAGAGTATTAAAAATGGAGCGGATTTTCCCACAAACTCATACATGATGCCACCAAATGGTGGACCAATTAAAACACCCAAAGCCAAACCACCCAAAGCTATACCCATAGCATTGCCACGTTCCTTGTCATCGGTATAACGATCGGCCAACATGCCCATGCCAGAAACGGAACTGCATGAAGAACCAATACCTTGCAAAGCCCGAGCAACAAAGAGCACCAAATACGATCGGCCAAATGCAAAAACTGAGAGAGAATTTAGAGAGAAAAACCGATTTTTATATTCAAGTATTTCACATCTCTATCTTATTTCACGAAAGCCTACTTACTTATCGTCGATACGAACATAATAACAAAACCGGCAAACATGGGAATACTGTAACCGATTCTAGAATAAAAATATCACAATTATGTATGTAGGCAGGTGGAAATGTATGTACGCACGAGTAGTGCGACAGAAAGTTTCGTGTTTGAAATTTTGGTTATAAATTACATGCTCTACCAAATAAACATGCACTTCCGGTCTACATAAAAATGTGGCTGAACTTTTGAAAATATCTCTCCTCAAATATTCAACATGTAC
Organism: Linnaemya vulpina; assembly: GCA_963675445.1. Taxonomy (NCBI): domain Eukaryota; kingdom Metazoa; phylum Arthropoda; class Insecta; order Diptera; family Tachinidae; genus Linnaemya; species Linnaemya vulpina. The sequence goes on along the minus strand of OY776279.1, from coordinate 81,893,512 downwards.
GAAAATAAATAATATTGAGAACTACAAAAAGCTTGTTTTTAAAAAAGTGTGCTACTTTCAGAACTATTTGCTAGTTATATTTTAAGAATTTTTATTATGCAAAATGTGATTAAAAGAACCGCTTGCTTCATATATTAATACTTCCACTACTGCACAGTGGGACCAACAGCTATTTTTGCGGGAATCAATTTATATCAGCAAAATAACAATATAAAGGCTCTGTAAATTTTCTGAGAACTATTGTCATGACAAATCGGGAGTTACAACAATATCTTGAAGATTTAGAATAGTCACTGATCGGACATCCCTTATTCGAAACAATTATGTTTCCACATCTGAATCTAGTGCAGGTAAACCTTGCGATATAACTTGATGGCTGCATTGTTGTAAAAATGTTTCAATATTATTTGAAGCAGGATTGAATCACTTAAAGCCATTAAATTTTGTTTCTCTCACAATTTTTGATTTCAAGGCAACACTACGAAATCAATGTTACCTATTTAACGTTTTTGTTTTACTAGCTGATGCACAATTTCACGGTGCTTGAACTATTTTTTAATTAATCCATGATAAAGCCTCCTTTGTGCCTTATTAAGAAATAATATTTTTGTCATAAAAGTTTTCTTCAAATACGTTTTTTATAAATTCGTCAGCTAATTAATCTCTTATATAATAAAGGCAATAATTTAAAGCTTTTGACCTAAAACTGACTTCTTAACATGTTTATTTGTAACTTATTTCTCATTGTTCATTATATGCATCTTTTTACAATTAATCCCGCTAAAACTTGTGAAACTCTGTAGTCGTTCTTTTTACATGACAAAAAATATTTCTCTACTAAATAATTTGGTGTCGTTTGATTTTTACCTGTGGGTTAATGGCCCGACAATTGGATTAACCAATAGCTGTACAAAAGCCTTGGAGGCAAAAAGGAGACCAACTTCCACAGTCTCTCCAACCAGTTCCTGATGTCTCTCCTCCATTTCGCGATAGAATGTTTCATTTTCTAAATTATATTAAAAATCCATTATAAAAAAGGAACTCGTCTTGCAACTCTCACCACGAATATATTGCACTCACTCTGGGGCTTTTAAATAAATTGTCAATTAAACTTACCCTCTGGATTGAGCGTAGAGACTTCAACAGTGGGTATGGCTTCGCCATCTTTAAAGCAGGGACATTGCGTAGGCGGTGGTGGTGTGTGGATGGTTAAAGGGGTACGAGGATAACTATCCAAGGGTGCATCTGGATGTCGTATGTCATAAAGGAACTCTGGTATAATGGGAACTGCAATGGAAAATAAAATTAAAGTGTTTAAATACTTGTTGTTGTTGTCAAAACATTTAGCAACATGATTTTCCACACAATTATGTGGAATAAACCCACTTTTAGGACAAAAAATTCAAGTTGCCTTTTAAGTGTGTTTTAATATTTTTCTTCAGTCCTAAATTGTTAAGTGCCACACAAAATTGTTGCACAAGTGTGTTTATTAAATTGTTGTTGTTTGTTGGCTGGTTTGTTTGTTGGCTGCGGCAACAAAGGAAAAAGCAGGAAAGGCAACAAAATTCTATTCATATAAATTGGAGAAAATTGCATTAGGAAACTTGTTGAGGTTGTGTTGCTTATTTTTCTGTTTCTATTTTAATTACTTTTTGTTTAAAACAAATATGTTAACTAACAGGCAGCAGATCTTTTTTATATATCGCTTGCAAGCACTTAAATATCGCCCTATAAAATCCTAACGGACGCAACTAACAAAAAACTCGAAATAGTTATACTGATTCATTAGGAAGAATTTTTCTTAGTTTATTTCATAATCAATCAGAAAGTCAATTTTTAATATCTTGCTATTTACGGCCCTTGGCATCTTAGCTAACGACATGTGCACACAAAAATTGAGTAGCTATTGGATTTTAATTATTACAGCCTTGCTGAAAAAGCTAGCAATCTAAGTTTGATTTGCAAAATATTTTGTTTGAGAAGCCTGTTTGTCCATATTCCAGCGCGAAACCCTAAATCAAAGACTTTATAAAAAAGTTTTTAAATTAACAACTTCATAGAACTAAGAAGACTGTTTGATTTCGTTCGATTGGCTGAATTCTTCAGCCATACAAAATTTATTCGTTTACTAACACTTTTTATTATTAATTTGTTTACCTCAGTTTAACATGCAACATGTTGCAACTATTGTTATTAGCTCATTCATAATAGTTTCATATTTCATAGATAGAATTTACAAGTATCATGATAACGTTGTTGTATATTCAATTTTATAGTCTAAAGTTTAAACTGTATATGTTTTGTTGTTGTTGGTACTTATAGGCCATAAAGTGCTAAACACTTGATAATTGCTTTGGCATAATATTGTGGCCATATTTAGACGTTTTATCCTTTAGGCTGCTTGCGTGTCGGAAACATGCCGTTATATTCATGTTTTTAGTCGTAATTGTAAATTTGTGTGAGTGTTTATAGTGGCAGCCAGTCTGCTCTGGGTCTATGGCTGACTGTTTGCCAATTCTCTAAGCAGTAATTATTTCTATTACTCGCATTTGAATGGGGGTAATTTTTCCAAAGACAAGTGCATCGGTATGCACGTACGTATGTTTGTGTGTGTGTATGTATGTATGTATGTAAACACTTAAATTTGTTTTTATTTTTTATTTGTGTTATAAAATTTTTCTTTTGGTGTTCACAAAGAGATTTTCACGCTGGCACCTTGCAAAATGCTTGAGTTTAAACTTTAAAGTTTTGAGTGGATAAGAGTTCGAAACACTTTTTATTTTCTGCTTTTTCAGAGTATTCTTTGCTAATATATTTTTGAAACTGCTCAAAGGTTTAAGAACTGCGTGTTTATAGTATCGAAGTCTTCTTCCGGGGTTTCTAATCTGGAAAGTGTATTTAGCAATTTTCACTTTTTTGGCATAATGGCAGGTATTAGATGTGCTTTATTCCAAACACAAAAATTTATTTGGCATTTAAAAAATTTTATTTTTTTAAAAAAATTTATTTGGCAGTTTATATTGAAACACTGTTAAAAATCGCAAATACCACCCCGTAACCACCATAAAAGCTTATGCAACAAAAAGTAAATTTTATAGGACAACTATTTTTTGTTATCCTTGTATTAACTCGAAATAGAGTTTCGATATTGGCTCCAAGGATTGTAGTGGACTGTCATATGTAACAGTAATAGTTTCAATGAAATTTCTTTAATACCATGAAAAATATATTAATTTAATCAAATATTTTTGAGAACTAGTAATTATTGATTGAATTTTATAGTCAATAACTATTGATATCCTGGCAGTTTTTGACAATCATTTTGCTCTACTGGAAAAGGAGAATTTTAGCTTAGACAATACTTTGTGGTTGCGAAAAAATTTAAACAACTTAAAAACTTTATGAAAATGAAAGGAAAATGTAATTTTTTATAGAAAAGATTTAATATTTGGGTTTTGTGTAAAAAAATTAATAGCTTAAGGTTTAATGAGTGCTTTAATCTAATAATCAATAGTAGTCAACTAAATTTCTTTAACTTAATTTATTTGCCTCAAAATCAGTAAAAACGTTTTTTAGGTTAAACAAAAAGTATTAACATGTAAAACGGCAATGCAATCGAAGAAAGTTTACATGCCTTCTTTGTGTTCTTAAAAGCAAGAAAAACAAAACGAATTTGTCATTAAACATGTGCAGAGACGAATTTCGCGTGTCAAAGACACTTTTAGCCGCAACGAAAAAAACTTTGTCTTGTATTTTTCCTTTTAAGAATTGATTAAATGCGGTCGTCAAGAGAACACGGCCGTTGTTTGCTTTTATTATGCCATTAAACAGGAAAAATCCCAATAGTAAAAATTGGAATAGTCAATGCATGAAGCATTAGAAAGCCGGAAATACAACTCGACACAACACAGTTAATGCAACAAAATAAATACTATGGCAGCAAGAAATGACGTGATTGTGCAGGATTAAATTTGAAAAAGTAATTTTTGCGATTAAATTAATAAATGAATGTGAAAAGTTTTTGAACTCTGTTGCTGTTAGACAAATTATGAATATTATGAAAAATCCCACTATCTGGGAAACAGCCAGTCGCCCGCTATTCGTGCGCACTATATGGCTAGAAGGCTCCGAGCTAAGACGTGGCTTGCAAAGACATTTTCTGTGGGACTACGATACGACAAGGTCTTTCGAGAGACTAACTCCTTTACAACACATTCAAAAAGGTTTGTTGGTGTTAGTAAAAAAGTGAAACTCTTAACAAATTTGGCAATATTTTAGAAAATTTTAAACGCTCTGTTTCCTTGGAGTTAAACGATATCACAGATTTTGAGGCTTTAAATGAAGGCGCGCCAGAAATTTTACTTTTAGGATCAGCTAAAGCGAAATTGCATGAACCTCATAAATTAGTGGGAAACAAAAAGCCAAAGTCGCATAAATACCGTCGAAGACTATCTTCAATCAATCGCCAATATCCAAGTTACAATAGTTTTAATGTTGCCTCTCCGAAAAATATAAGCAGAAGATCATCATATATTTCGCAGCTGGATTCCAGGAAAAACTCACAACAGAACAACGAAACCGATGATGTGCTTTTAGCAGAAAGAGTTTTGCAGTGGTTAGACCTGAAGGGCAAAGATGGTTTGCTTGGAAATTTAAATGATCTTAAAGAAATGGAGGTAAAATTAAGTAGAACTAGTAAACTGAGGCAGTCTGCCATTAGAAGATACAACAACAACAGACAAAATTCAGAAAAAGACAGACCCTATAAAACGAAAACCAGCGCTGCCCAGGCTACCAAACAAACCAACAACAAATCTGCTGAGCCTGTGAAACATATAACCATCATATTCAACAAGGAAGGTCAGCCGATACGTCTAAATAGGCCAGCCAAAAATATAGATCTTTGCGCCTTGTCAACCAGTCCCAGCACTACACGCAAACTTGCTGGCACTCTGGCATCAGCGCGTTTGTATCAGAGCACTCAAAATTATAGTTTTTTTAACGGTTGCAAGACCGCGTATATGAAATCTAAGCCAAAAAACTCACGCCGTCATTTAGATACAGTGGCAGATTTAAACAATTCCACTTTGCAGAAGCGTTTGAATGCGAATGCCATGCAACCCAGCTACAATAATTTCCATGACTCTAAAAAGCAGCTGCATATTTTTATGCCCACTTTGCTGAAAAAAGGGTTAACTAAAAGCGTTAATGGCACCGAAGACGGCATAAGCGAATTGAGTCAGAATTTTAGTGAATTGTGCAGAATATGAATTGCATGAAAGTAGTTAAACAAAAGCAAATAAAGAAATACATTTCTGTAATTTCAATCTTGTGAGAACCAGATGAAGATAAAAAATAATATTTACATTCTATGGGCGTGGCATTTGTCATAGTGTTAGAGGAAAACAAGGCATCTGTAAAATGTCAAGAAAATCGGTTTTGTGCAATTAGTAAAAATATATACTTGTTTTAGATGGGCGCGGAACTGTCCCTTGTGTTAATGGACTTGGCTCTAATTGTGTAAGTCACTTCGCTTAGTGAAATTTATATGCAAAGCAAAAGCAAATTTGTTATTGTTAATTCACTTAGCTTTGACACTTACACAGCTGTATCCGAGATTGAGAAGGCGAAATATTGCTCTTATTATTTATATACTTTGCCACTTAAACAGCTATTAGCTAGATTCGTTATACCGAGACATGCCTGTGTATAAAAAATCAAAATAAATGTATGAAGTTTTTCTTAATAATTACAAGCAAATGAAAGTGTGAATATCGCACAACTGTTAAAGTCCTAAAAAGTTCCCAAATATTTGAAAACGTGTCTAGAAAGTTTTCTTCCTCAAAGAATTTGCCTCCTAAAGAAATATTTTCGAATATATTTTGCAATTAAAGTTTAGAACCAAATTTTTAGTTTACGTGAATTAATATAATAAATATGATAAAATTGCTGTTCATAAGCTTGGCCCCACATTCTCTCTTCTAAATATTCCCAAAAATTACATTTTCATACGCATTTGATTGTCGTAGAAGGTCTTTAAAAGAATACATACTTTTTATTACCCAAATTTTCCATTCGAAAATACACCTCATCTTTCTCATAAGTGATATAAGATTCCCAAAATCTAGCTGAAAATCCCATAAAGTAACAGCCCTGCTTGATTTTTGTATGTTTGCTTGGATAAGTGGTAGAAAATATCGAAAAAAATTTTTATTAATTCTTGTTGACACACACTCCATATGCAATTCAAAAATTAGATTATTCAGCGGAAACATATTATGTTTCATCGCTAACAAATACACCAACCAAACATAATATTTAAGTACGTTAAACATTAATAATTAAATCGCTTTGGATGTGCCCTTTAAAAATATAAGCAAATATTAATGACAGCTGGCGATTGCAGCAGCATGACGACCGTTGGTTCCTCTCCTCTTGCAGAATTCAAGTCAATAAAAGTGAATGAAAAATTAATGAAAACCAATTATCGCTGTTGGTTATTCATATTCTCTTGAGTCTTACCAAACTACACTCGTTATGCAGTTGTCGTTTTGTTTCTGCGTTAGTCATTGTTTAAATATCCTGGAAGCAACATGGGTTTTCTAGGCAACACTAAAAGTTTGCCTGAATCTTACGGTTTGGTCATTTGGATACTGAGACTATCCGGTCTATTTCCTTACGTCTATATCGTAGAGGCAAATAAATTTAAAATCTCGCGTAAATATTTTTCTCTGACCGTAGTTCATACAGCAGTTTACACATACGTGAATATCACTTCACTTCTTGAAAATTGGAAGGACTTTTCTCAGCCCATGATTGGTCATTCACCGTTGACAGCATTTGGCAATTTGATTTTACGCTTAGGAGCCATGATGATAACCTTCACTATATTGATACCACTGCTATTTGGCAGCAGCTTTTATGTGTCTTCGCTTAATAATTATGTTTATATTGTGGAAGAGTGCATCGAATTGGGCATTGATGTGAAATGCATATATCGCCGTGTTTATATTTTGAGCCAGTTTGTGGCAGCAACTGTTGCTGTTACGTTGCTATTTACAGCCTGGCATTCTATATATTTTTACAAGTTAATAACAAGTCATGCTCCCGCCTTCAAATATTATTTGATGGCCTTTTTGGCCAATTATTATAAAATTCTCTTCATGTTTTATGGCAACGTGCAATTGCTTACGATTTGCTTGCTATCGAAACAATTAAATGGATTTGTGGAGACTTTGTTGCAGACTTATAAAATGGACTATGAAAAGCAGAGGTTAATGAAGAGGAAGAAATTTTAAATAAAATTATGGACAAAGAACAATACTTTTGTATTGAGAAAAAAAATGATAATAACAATAAAAATAATAGCATAATTCTTTCGTATTATTCTTAGAACTGTATTGGTTTAATTTTAATATTATGAAATTATGTTTGTTAAATTTATTATCATAAAATTATTATTAGTGGCGATATTTCTATATTGTTTTGACTATATTATGCACATTCTGATACTCTTATAAGGCACATTCCAATAAATAGTGTTTCAAATAATAATATTTCTTGAAATTCAATTTCCTGAAAAGGGTAATTTTTTATAATAAATTTCATGGGAAATTTTGTTCCCACTATCAAAGAACGAAAAAAGTTATGTGAATAAGAAATAAAAGTGTTAAAAGCTCATGAAGGAACTAGAAATTAAAGTTTAATATGTAAATTCAATAAATTATCTCTATCGTGAAACAAACGTGACATATTTTATCCCATGAAAAATATTCCTTCTTCAAAAAATGGAATGTTTTAGAGAGAATTAAATAGGAACTTTTGGTTTTTGATCCTGTTGTCAATATGTAGTGAATGTAAAATAAGGAAACATAATGTAATACACGAGCAGGGCACTAGAAATTCTAAAAGTTTTAAATTAAACGAAAATGATTCAAATTTAAATTTTGAAAAAAATAAATATGAGTTTGTGCTGTAATTTAAATGCTTCTCGCTGAAAGTGTGGAAATGTTTACAATTGGCGCCACTTTTTTTATTTCCAGAGGAGCGACAACAACAGCAAATTTTCTAAACTCTGTAACGACTCGTTACAGATGGATGGCTTCTTCAAGAAAAATATTTTTTATCTTTCTCTTTTGCAAAACAATAGTTTTCCTAAAGAAGCCACCAAATTTTTTATATAAGCTTCCCTCAAGCTTGAAAAGCTATTATAAAAATAATATTCTTTTAATTTCTTCGGTCTTCTTGTTGTATTTCTATTTTTTAATATATTTTTTAGCAGGATCCACTTAATTTTTTCATATAAAAAACTTATAACTTTTTCATTTGTATCCAATATTTCGCTACCGACATTTCTATAAATATTGTGTTTAGGTAAAAAATACAGTGGATCTTTTGCTAACAAAATATTAAAAAATATGTACAAATATTAACACCATTGCCTTGGGTTAATATTACAGATAATAATCTTCACATAATTATGACGTTAGTGTTCAACTTTGGAATATAACAAACATTTAATTATGCATATGGAACCTGGTGTCATAATATTTGTGCTACTTGGGTCGGGGTTCTTTTTATTAAAAGTTTAAATGCATGTCCTCTGAGCGCCATATAATTCAACAATCATTTATAAAATGTGTTGTAAAATACAATTATCTCAACTTGTTCCCCAATTGCTTTCTAGATAATTAATTTTGCTAACGTGAAAAAATATATGTCAAATACTGTTGATAATAATTTAGTGTTTCGTTGTCTATCGTTTGTTGTAGACGTGCAGTTCTGTGTAGTTATAATTATTTCCTTCAATAGATCTGTTCCCATTCCATTTTTAATGCCAGTAGAAATTAACTGCCGTTGCCCTGGAAACTATACAAATACCCATGTTTGGCCATTGGTCTCCGACAGAATTGTATAATTTATACTTATTTTGAAGATTTTTACAAGTTTTAGGTAATTCTTGAGCTGTTGCTGCCAGAGAAAGAGCAACAGGGAAATGCAATGAGTATATAATTCCATTTCATGAGACCCACACAAATGAAAAGTTACTGAAATGAAAGATTGATTCACTTTATGGACCACGACTAAACGAACAAATATTGTTTGCTAGACTCAATGTGGCGTATGAGTTATAAATAAAATAATACGTATACGTTCGCTTTTTGTGACACTTTTTTTTTTAAGTACCTCAATTAAATTGAAAATTTCTTGTCTTCCTTTTTGGTAAAGCATGAGCAAACTATACAAACAATTTAACGAAATATGAGAAATATTTTGTAAACATCAGCGGCTTATTTGATAAGTTTCTGTGCACAATTAATTGCCGGTGCAAAGAATATATCGTCCTGCAATAATTTGTTATATTTAATTTAATGTCATTTTTAAACGTTTGTTTGGCTCAAGTTTTAAAGTTTTAACAGTTTTAACAGACTATAAAGAAAAACATCTCGCAGTTCGTGTCTTTTAGCAATTTTAATATTTATAAAAACTATAGAAATAATTAAAGTTTCTTAAAGTCATGTGCATAGCAAATTTGCATATCGAAATCTATAAATACAATTTTTTGAAAATGGAATGCCCATTTTTCGGAAGCGTAATATAATCTCATGAGCTTTAAATGAAACGACAGCAACAATACCCAGCCGTCAAAATATTAACTTCATATTAAATGCCATAAAGTTGGCATGCAATTGTTGGAAAATTCTAACTGAAGGTAAATATAAATGTTTTGATTTTGTTGCCATTGAGCTGCTAATAAAACACACACACACACACACAACAAAACGGGTAATTTAAGTCTTGTGGTAAAAGAAAGTTGCGTGACTATTGTCTTTTATGCAATTTAACATCTTTTTAGCAACTTCCAGTCAGTGAAGCAATTCAGCGTGTTTTGAAAAAGTCTTAAGGAATTGATTTTAAAAAGTGTTGACAGTCAAGTTATTAAACAAAATCTTTTGGTTTCTTTGAAATGTTTTCTTTAGCGTTTTGCAGCTATTTTTGTCAAGATAAAAATTTTGCTCCATATCAAATCAAAATACGCATCCAATTGTTTCCTAATTGAAATTTTGTTTGTTTTCATAATTATTTTTTAATTGAAATGAATATTACAACAAATATTGTACACTCATTTGGTTTTTATGTCAGTTATTTTTGTAAAGGTGGAGTACTTTAAATTCTCATCACTGCTAACAGTGAAAACAAAAACATCGAAATTTCTGTTTAAATTTCTGTAAATTTCTCTTAAATTAATATACTATAGTGTTAATAGAACATGGAATACAACTTTCATGGGTGGGCAAGTGCTTCAAAATTTTGAAGTTGCTCGACCGTGTACAGGAGAGAGGGAAGAAGCTCTTGGGAGACAGTAGGGTAACCAACTCTATTGACTCTCTTAAGCATCGTCGCAATGTAGGGTGTGTTTTGTTGTTTTATCGTTGCCATAATGGGATGTGCTCTAATAGAATCAAGGAACTTGGTCTCGAGTTCGTCCCCGTACATTTTCAATTCTAGAAAGTTTAAAAGAATATCCACATACACTAGACCCTTTTTTCCCCCCACTGAAACCTATCTTGCCAGTTCCAGTGCAATTCTAAGTGATAGTCCTTTTTCCCATAAAAAACTTCAAATTCAATAATATTATGCAAGTTGTAAGCCATAGTTGACATCATTGGTGCTGCTGTGTTTGCCAGTAGAGTTTCGGTCAGACCAAGCAAATATTGTTTTTGTTAATAAATTTGAGCGGCTTAGAAATTAGAAATTTCTTTATGTTTACTAGACGTGTTGTCATATTTTCTTGCGGGCAGCTGAACTGCCGATAGCTGTTGCCGATCAGATCGTGCAAACTTTATGAACATTTTAGTAAAAGAGGCATCAAGTTTTCTCATTCTGGTTTTATGTGTTTTAATTCTACTGGTTTTGATATAACAACAGACAAAAGCAATTTATTTCATGTCGACTTTTAGGGTATATCGTCTTTCGTCGAATATTCGCTTTATCTGACTGTAACTTGAAGAGTTTCATATAATACATATATAGAAATAATAATGTAAATAAACTTGAAAAAAAGCAAATTATGACACAATAAATAAGTTGTACATGAGTGTCTTTGGCAAACCAGCTAAAAATAATAATAATGGGAAGCACAGGGGCTGGAAATCAAGTGAAATGCCTGCGAAGAATAATCCAAAAAGTGCCCATATCAACACAACAATTTCAACTGTCAATAACTACGGTTGCTACATGCAGAAAACATAAGAAAATCCAACGGAAAATTAAGCAGATTCAAGAGTGAAAAAAAGTTTTCACACAATGACTTCAAATGATAAGGGAAAATCTGCAACTGCATCGCGTAGCGAGTCGCCCGTACCAGTGCCCCTTAAACATCAGCACAGTTTCGAGGCGCGCTACTCCGCCATTATAAATCAACAAATTTTGGAAAATACAATTAACAAAGAAGTGTTACAAAGGCAAGTGCAGGCGTTCTTCCCCATCAGTCGCAGCACTTCGCAAGAACGTACAAAAGACAAACAAAATGTTACTGAAGACTCTGACACTGAGGAAGACAGTCAGGATGAGCACAGGAAACTTTTACATAAATTGGAGACTCTAGACATTGAGGATAGAGATCAGAGCCAAAACAATTGATTGTGATTTGCTTTGAATATCTGTTGAGAGAAAATACTCACATAATTGATGAACAAACTTAAGGATCTTACAAATTTCAATTATTTATCACAAATTTATTACAATTTATAAAAACGAATATGTAATTGTTTTAAGCTTTAGCTGATTTCGAATTGTTGCTGTAAATGAAACTGTTGTGCTTAATTAACATGTTTGTTGTATTTTAATGCGTTTCAATAAAATAATGTCAAGAAAGTAAAATAATAAACTGGGCAATAATTTTTATAGTGTTACAGTTCAAAAGATGTGACAGACATTATCTTTCTCGTTAAAAAAAAACAGACTCAACGTAGGAAAATTTAAAATCAATTGAGACAAGTTTAATATCTGGGGAATCAGAGCAAATTTCTCATTTTTCAAAAATGTGTTTTACATCTTATATAATATTTCAGAGGTGGTATATTAAACTCCCAAATATAAGACTGCATCTAAATCTGCGAAAAGTTGTTATTAAAGTTTTTTTTTTCTAAAGCGAGTTATTTTCAATCTACTCGACTTACAATACAGACAGGATTATCGTATTGAAATTCTCCTTTCCAGATTAAATTTTTAAATATTTACAACTTTGCAGCAGCTGATAAAAAAATAATGTTTTAAACCAAAATCAACAAGAGAACAAAATAAATGTGCAATTTTTTCTGCACTCAAAATTGTTTTTTTTTGTTCCACAAATTGTTTTAAAACACTTTTTAAAAAAAGAAGTGTTTCAGAAATCGAGATTATATAAGCCTAAATTTAAAACACCGTTGCCACTGATAAATTCTTCTAACGACCAAACTTGTCCATATCTAGCAAACACGTCCTGGAAGCATCAGCATCAAGAATCTACTAGAAAGGAGTAGGTTTCAGTGCCGAATCACTTGAAAGTCTCAGCAATCATATTAAGGATTGCTGCTGTTGATGATTAAATTAATTGCTGCTTGATTCTAAGTAGCTTTTGTTGATTCCTTCTTTCCCGTTTCTCTTTTAAAGTTTATTCGCTTGTGCAGTCACTTGGAAACTGTCCATGAGGGAAAGATTTATTTAAATGGCACAAAGAAAACTATTATTTTATTGACAGACCAAACCAAACCACTTAAGTTAATGAGTGCGAAGAAAAGGCAGTCTGGGATATGTAGGAAAACCAAAAAAAAAAAAATAATAACTCACATTTAATAGTGTTTGGAATCTTTGTGGAATAAGCTTTGCTTTGAAATCTTTAGTTTATCTCTGCCATGAAGGAAACTAAATAAAATAAGTCTGTTAATATTATTTATGTAAAAAAAATTCTTAAATAAATTTATTACTTTATTATACGAAATTGCAAATATTTATCTCCTGGCTTAAGTTTCAGGTGTATGCGTGTGTGTGTGTTTAGCAGCCAAATTAATTTAATGATTTGGAAAGCTTTGCTAAATATCATGAATAAATTTTTGTACACCTTTTTTTTCTATTCTTCACTTCTTGTAAGAATTAATTTTGTTTTGTGCTAAATCACTGCGCCATCCCTCACTTGTATCCTTCGCACTGCCACACAACTTCCCCCTTGTTAAAGGAAGAAAAATAAAAAATATTGTTTAACAAGACGTTTCACACTTGAACTCAAATAAAGTCAGATAAAAGTAAATGTTAGATTTATCTTTAATGTAGCCACTTAAGGTAAACTTTATTATCCAGCACATAATCAAGCGCACACCAAAAAAGATAGATTTCCTTAATAAAGTAGAAATGCAAGAAAAAAGAAACAAAAAAAAAAAAACAAAAAAGAACTGAAATCTTGAAACGTTTAACTTTAGTTGGTTCTATTTCCCCTTTTGAGTTTTCCTAAGACTTCATACACATTTTATTTTTCTATATTTTCTTAACTTTTATGCTTCTCGCTTGTGTTGAAAGAAAGAAAAAACAATATTCATTCTTTGTGTGACTTAGTGACTTCCGTTTCTGTATTTTCTCGTTTAAGTTTCAACAAGTAGTTGTTGAAGTTTTGCTTGGCATTTTATTTTTTCATTTCTTTTATTGTTGGAATATATTTTTTTCGTTTGTTTGAATCGGTTGGGGAATTTTCGCAAATCTCTATACTCTTGTGGTCTTTGTGTCATGTACAAGTATTTGTCGGCTTTTTTCTCCACCAGTTGTCTGTTGAAATTCAAACAGTCCTTTTTGAAAAGAAGAGCTTTTTATTTGCTAAATTGTTTGTTCGGAAAAAATTGGTATTGTAATAGATTCGATGGTTGTTGCTTCAGCAGCAGAATGCACTCGTTTATATTTTAGTTTTTTTAAAATTTATTACAGTGTATGGGGAAACCATAAGTAATTTAAAGAGGCAACTGAAAATTGTATAACAGGCTATACCGAATTTTGAATATCCTTCACGAAATATGACAGTTTTTTGTGAAGATATTCATTTAGAACTTGTTTCTGGTTTTTGCTTATATTAATCTCTTAATAACAATTTTGGGAAGTCCTTTAAATATCCCTACGGCGTCATACGTAAGTTATGTAAATAAAACATGTATGTACTAGACAGCTGCAGTATACAAATGGAGAAGCTATAGGAGGACGATCGGTCGTCCTGTAATCGGTCGGTCAGTGTATTTAGAGTAGCGTGAATTTCAATGTCGATTTTCTAATGGAATCGTGACAGCTGGTCAAACATTCCACCGCTTGGCAGTTGTACTTGCATAGGCTGGAACTATAAGAGATCTCACAGGATGTGGGTGTCAACGGAGGGATCGTTCTATTGAGAATATTGTTGGTGTGGATATCGAACAAAGAAAATCTAATCCTCCCTCTCACAATAAACTTTTTTAGTTGTAACACAATAAATCGTAGGGTCATCGCTTGACTGTTGTTCCAAGATAACAAAAAAGAAAAACAAATTGAACCCTACCGAAAATATCTCTGGAAAGCAACAAAATCGTCTGTGTTTCGGTCAGTGAAAAACCGCGTGTGAAGCACGAAGAGTCGTTACATCTACTCATCAAAGCCACTGCGTGGTGGTGCGGCATTCACACGCGAGGTGTCATTGAAACGTTAGGAATACGGTTACAAGCGTATCTGATTGTTCTGAAGCCTCAACATGAACAAAAACCACAGGAAAATGATTACATTGAAATTTTTCTTAGCTGATTTCCAGCCACTTCAACACTAGACTTTCTTTTCATGTAAAACCTTCCCAAATTGGGTTGCGTGCGTGAAGTTTCCTTAAGTGATTTCGAAGGACGTTCAGCAACTCGCATATTAACACGACTATTTTTAGGTTGAAACGCAATTTTCAATTTATATTCTTTTTTTCGCAGCAGCACACTGTTGTAGTCCTCTTTGAAAAGAGGCTGAATATTTGCTTATTGCCTTTAAGTGTTTATTTAATTGATTCCTTTGAGGAAAGTGTCAGTAAGACAAACAGTGAGTGTGTGCGTGTGTGGGCATCTGCCAGGCATTCATAGCCAATACACTTATAGTTCCTCTCTCTCTCTCTCTCGCTTATCCTTTTGAACTGCCGGTACTTGAGTGCGTGGATGTGGAAGTGTGTGTGCATGAGGATGTGTGTTTGCATTTGTGTATCTGTCAGACAAATAAGTAGCAAAAGTACTTAAAGTTTGATTGGTTGTGGACAAAGAGCCCATAACCCATTATTGTTAAATGCTGTTGCACAAAGCGTAGGAAATAAATTGTCAGTTAACAAGGCAAATACTTGTGCAAAGGAGGAGAGTAAATAAATGATGATTAACTTGGAGTAGTTTAATTAATTGAAGGAAATAAGAAAATGTATCGATTGCCATGGACTTACCGACTGTGGTCAATAACATATTATCCAGAAGTAGTGCAATGGCCACTATTACCAATACCAAACGTCTAGAGCCACGCCATCCAATCATCCAATTTTTAAAGGCGGCCCAGGACCCGGCAGCTCTAGGATCTTCTTGACGATAATGATCTGGTGGTGGTATTGGTGGCCCATTGCTAGCACCTGTTCCTTTACTACCACTGCCATTACCCGGTGGCGAGGTCATTTTGTGGGCACTGGCTGAATGTGGTGATGGTGTTGCAGCACCCACACCCAATATGCCACGTTCGGCACTATGAGCACCATCCGAGTTGCCATTGTGTTGGTGTTGCTGTCGTTGGCTTAGTTGTTGTTTAAAGGGATTTTTACTGGGAGTATCGTTGTTGACTGCTGCTGTTGAGTTCGGTGTGGTATTGGCGGTGGTGAAGGATGTTGTCGTTTCGTTGCTACCCGTCGTCGTTGATGATAATGTGTTGTGCTGTTGTCTCAATTCACCACCAGTATCAGTCGCTTGCATTGCGTTATAAAGTTGTTACTGTAATGAAGCCAGAGGAAAAAAATTATGATTTTAATGACAAGAAACAAAAAAACATTCAATTCAACCCGAACGTTTTCTCCAGTGTAGAATATTTCCTAAAAAATGGAAACATCTGTTGTGAGTTTTAATTTATTTTTAATTCAACGTTAATATCATTTCAAGTTAATGCCGAAATAATCCTATTAAATACAATTTATAAATCGTGCCATTTCGATTAAATTAAAGAAAAATAAAACAAGTTTGCATCATTAAAGAAAAACGACTTTTGGCTTTGCCAATGATTTGCTTTATTTATAAAATACTTTAAAATTATTTTAAATGTTTAACATCATATTTTAAATCAAATGTTGCATGTTTATGTAGTCTTTATTTCAATAATTCCCATAAATTGAAACTAAATAATAAATATTTTTGTTATATTTCCCTGCGTTTGCAGTTTTATTTTCAATTTGAATTGTTCATTCGAGTTTTTCTTTTTTAATTTTATGTTGTCGACCTTTTCTTGAAGGCAGTGGAATTGTAATCCGATTAGCATTTATAAGTCGCTGCAATTCACTGTAGGTAACTGTTGTACCATTAATTTTATGAAAGGATTTTGTTCCAGTTAATAAGATAAAACTGATAATATGGAATGAGATTTCAAAGGTATATGGGTGGCTGCCAATAGGGTTCCAAACAAAATTCAACATTCTATTTTATTCTTATATCGTCGTTGTAAAAATGAATTTTAGGTTAGTAAAAAGTTGTACGAACATTGTTTGTGTTGCTTTCATTTATAGCGTAAATATAATGTCCAAATGATGGTCACAAAAATCTGAACTTTCTTCTGTCAGTATATGAAATGCCTATAAGATCAATATTTTCGGAAATGAGATCTTGCTAAAGTAGATCGTGAGTAGGGGATTTCATGTCGCTTATCACTAGTTGTGTTGATATTTGTCGGACTATTTCAATGACGAACTCATAGCACTGGCCCCTGAACAGCCCCCTCTGAACGTTCTTCTTTTCACAGTTGCGGCCCAACTCATCCCATCAGTAGGGGCCATAAATTAAATCCTATTTGTCTATGATAACTTTGGGATACCCTATAGCCGATCCTACAGATTTATTTGCAATACATACTTACAAAGCGCGAAGTAATTGCGCCTACAGTTAGTGTCAATTATCGCTATAATTCGATCTACAAAAACTTATTTTCCACGATCAGCTATTAAGTGCTTTGCATGGCTAACATTGTTTTGTGATTAATTACTAGCGTTAGATAAATTCTAGATGTGCTCCACCATTTGGCAAAGAAGTCTTTAAGGATTTCCTTTTATATATTTTCATCTATTTTACAACAAAATCTGAATTTAGTTTTTCTTATTACACACGACATTCTGATGAAAACTATAACAAAAGTTCACACAGCCTCAATTAATTGTTACTATAAAAATGGTTTTAATTACCTCAACTTGAGTAATGAAAATATAAAAAGTTTTAAAAACAATATTTAACTACTCGCTTGTCAAAACACAATAGACAACAACAAATTATTTCGAAGCTAAAAACTAAATTAAAAATTTACAATTATAATAAAATCATAAATTAATTGAGACTTGTTAATAACGATCATTATTTCGAAATATAGTTAAATAATTGAAAATTAATACAAACGAAAGCAGTTAAAGTGTAAATAAATAAATAAAATATGGAACAGCTGGTGTAAAAAAAACACTTTTTATATATAAAAATAATTGATGGGAAATGAATATTAATTTGGGAGACATTAAAAGAATTATAAGCAACTGAAATTTAAATAAATTGATATTTTCTGTCTAAAAACAGCCTTAAAGTAATTATTAATTAGTCAGTTTGACGGCAAGAACTTGGCATTCAACAAAGCAACCACTTCCCATTTTCTTTTCCTTTCTTAGGGCTTCCCTCCACATCATAATTATGAATTTAAGTGTTGTAAAATTGCTATCAATTGCCTGTCAATGTCATATAAATTCGCAAAATATAAATTACCAAGAGCAAACCCTGCTGCCAGCAGCAACGTCTTTACCCCATAGCACTTTGTAACACATCATCATCATCATCATCATCATCGGCATCAACATCGGCATCAACATCGACATCAACGCATTTATTTTATTTCATTTGCATCTTTAGAAAATGAAAATTGAATTTTTATAATTCAATTTGATTTCCAGTGTGTATGTAAAGAAAGAATATGTCAATAATAATAGACTAACTTTTTGCCTCACAAATATCCGTATATTGTTGCTCTGCAGGCAATAAAAACTTTTCTAAGCAATTTAATTACAACAACAATTATTATTTTTAGCATAGAAAACATTTAGCAACGAAACGGAAGTGTCACATTTACTGCGGCAGCAATCTGATGAAGCCTCTACTGCGAGTGTAGCAACGAATTTTTGGGCAACAGTGATGTCGCCTTTAAACTAATTTAAAATTAATTTAATAATCAACAAGACATCCAAGTTTTTGTGTTAAACGACAGTTTCTAAGTTTTTTTTTTAAATAATAGACAAGTTTTTAATTATTTCTTGAAAGTATTACAAGTGGGATAAGCGAATTTTGAGCAACTTTTTAAGTCAGTGAATGCTTTGATTTTTATGTGTTCTGAAAATTTTGCCTCTTGTAGTCTTGTTATTAAAAGTAAATAAAACTTGCTATAATTTTAAGGATCCCAACACCAAATTTAGCTGGTAGGCCCATATTCAGGGGTAAGATTAGAGAACAAATATGACGTGAGATGACAAAAAGATTTTATGATAAATTATTTTTATTTATATTAAATTTATTAACTCTTTTCCAAAAGGGTATTTAAAAGATGTTTTTTTTAATTTTATAAAAATGATTTTCGCAAATAAATATATCGGTCCTTATGTATGTGCACTTGTTGAAGTCTACTGATGTTTTGAAATTTTACACGCAGTTGTCTGTTGATTTTATGAGAAGTTGAAAACATTTTTTGGGGATTTTTTTTTTATTAAACCACAAACTACTCACTTCCTTTTTTTTACAAATTATTCAATTAGTTGTTGTCAATTTTCAATAGGCAATTAATATTATTTTGTAGTTTTCGCTGACAATAATTTTCGATTGTAATAAATTATTCTGTTTTGATGTGTGTTTAGTTTTAATTATTTTAGTGAGTTTTAATTTAAAAGTTTTAAATATCAACAACAATATGTTGTTCCTGGTGTTTTGAAAACTTAAAATTACGACTGTATCTGAAATGTTTGTTGCACTTGTCATTAAACGTGTCGTAAAATTCACATTTCCAATTATATTTCTTTAGAACTTGTCACAAATTCCGATCAGATATTTTTATTTGTTTCAGCTATTCCGGCTTTAAGCACGAAACTTATTTAGCATCACTCACGTATTAAATGCGAGTACTAAATCTCTGTACGTACGAGTCATTTCAGTGTACATTTACCTCAATTTAGTTTATTTGTTTAAACAAATTGTAACCGCTAAATGTGCGATAAAAACAAACTACGAATTCTTACTGAAGAATCGCTGTAAATAAAATTTATTTGTTCACTTGTTGTAAACAATTATAAAGATGAGAAAGTGATGCAAAACATTGTCGAATATTTTAGTAAATGATTTTTCATTTTGCTTTCTTGTGAAGATCGTTATTGCAGACTATATACTGCATGTATATATGTACAACATATGATACGATGCGTACAACATACGATTACTACAGCCATCAAAAGAATTATAAAGAATTATTATCTCTTTTAGCCTTACTGCTGGCCAGAACATGGCATGAAAATTTACACCATGTTTTTTTTTTTTTAATTTTTAAACTTTTTCTTAATTCAACTTGGAAACCAATTACAATTATTAATGCGACTTTTCTACTAAAATCGAATGAAATAAAATGCGTCGAGACTTTCGCTCTTTAAGTGATTTTTTATATGTTTCCCAAATACCCAGCAAACTTACGGACTCGTTTTAGTAATAAAATTCCCTTTAAATGATAATTTTATTGTGGCCTTTAATATATTTATTCCATGGAATATTATGAATGTTAAAGAACATTAAAGAAAAAAGTATTTATATCGGATTATAAACTTAAGCAGAAAATTTTAAATTAATAGTCCTAAACTTCATGAATATTTGCTGATCTGAGAGTCATTGGGAATTTTTTAAAACCACAAATCAATCTTTTGGGGAAATTTTGATCATGCTATTAATACTTTAGATATGAAAATTATGTCACGTGCTGTTTACGAACTTAATGTGATCGTGATGAGATTAAAAACTGATCACGCGTATGTTCACGAATGCAATTTAAAAAGGAAACCACTTAAATGATTCAGCGTGATTAATTGTATCCAGTCAGAAGTAGGCGCGGTTTTTGTCTTACTATTTGTGGGATGGGACTTTATTTTGCTATAAAACAAATTTCGCTAATTGCGATTTATTCGCCTAATTTTATTGTGTTTAGGTGGGAACTAAGATTTTTTCCATCCCCCCTGTATACCCCCGACCCTAGCAGTGCTGAATAGTAGTACAACAGCAACTTTAAACGTAAAAACCCTTTTCTTAGAGTGATTTCAATTAAGTGAAACACCGTATTTAGTTAAATGAGCCCAAGCAATGACAATTATTACCACAAGATGGGGCAGGTGTGATTTTTTAAGAAACTTATAGCAAATATGCGCAGAGGGAAAGCACACATTAGAAGGCCTTTCCAGACTAAAGAAGCATTAGAATCCTTTCAATCGTATAAACGTTCTTGAAAATAAAACTTTACGATTGTATCTAAAATAGTAAAAGTTAAATTCAAAATATAAATTTAATGATGTTGGAAGGCGATAAGATAAAATTTGTGATAATTAAAATTAAAAAAAAAGATAGTTATTTTATTTATTTTTATTGCCTCCACCATAAAGTCGCTTCAATATCGATGAACTGTGGAGCTTTTAAGTGCGTGATTATCTCATTTGCTTTCACTGGCCCGTGCTAGGCGATCGTCATTTAAGCAACAATTAATACCACAAAATTTAAATGAAGATCAGTAAAATGGTATCCCGTGCTTATGACTAATAATGGCATCGAACTCACTACGTTTCCCAGTACTTCAGTCAACAGTCAATACTGCAGTTTATCAAATTAAGCTATTGAGCGAGCGAATCAAGTTGTTCACTTGAGTTCAATGTTTCTCATCCTAAAAGGAACTAAAAACAAAATTGAAACATCTGCTATCGAAATATCGATGTACTGCATTGAGTTTTTCGCACCGGGCTCATGAAATGTAAATCGGTTTTTACGGCTGTAGCGCTCTATAATTATCTTCTCAGATCTTTCGTTGTAATTGCAGTCACAGCTTAATACAAGTGTCAACAAATTGTATTCATCTCTTAATTTGTTTGCATTTATCTATCGTGTGTTTTAAGTCGAGTGTCATGTTTAAGCTTCAATTAAATTTAAATGCTGTCGTGGATAGTTTCGCATGTAGGCAGTGAGAATGAGGCGGCAATGAGAAATGAAAACAAATGAAGAAATGCGATAAGAGATTTTCCTAAATTGAATAATCCCGTGCACGATCAGAGCTGAGGAAACATAATGAATCAATCTTACTTTACTGTGGGTATATTTTGATGAATATTCAGATATCGTTAGTCCTGCTTAATAAGAGCACTTTTACGATTTATATATTTGCAATATCAGCTTGTCAAATCTGTTTGTTTTAAATGTTTGTATATGAATTTGCAATAAACACTTTATTAATTATTTGCCTTCTTGTTAATAACTAGTAAAGCAACAAACTTATTCTTTGGAGAGTGAAGCACAACTGAAAAGATTTCATTACAGTTCTGCCATTATTAAATATCTTTTTTTTTTTTCCTAATAATTTAGTTATTCAGCTTTCAAATCTTAACAAAAGCCGTTTGCATTTATTTACTTTTTCCCTTTTGTTTTGGAATAATTTAGCTGCACATTATTTTTTTAATATTATTTCTGTTATTGTTATTTTGCATTTATTTACTTCTGGAAAGGGAATTACAGATGTAGATTTTATTTCTTATTGATTCTGTTATTTTGGTTTTGAATATCGTGTGGTTGGTTGTTGGCTCTCATTATTACTGATCCCATGAGACTTATTTTCAATTAAAAATTTTAGATGTTAAATTATAGCAACAAATTATAATGTTGTTAGTTTTAATGAAGTTGTTACACTTTTAAAACCTTAAATGCTTAGAAATGGATGCTTTGAAACACGTAATAAATTGTATACTTTGATTTTAATAAATTTTTCTAGTATAAACAATTTTGGAAAATCAACAGAATTGAATGTTTAAATAATATTTTTGGTTATAAAAATTAAAATATGCGATTTGTTTATAGAGGGATTTTTTTTGATACTTTTGACCGAATTCCGTTTTCATATTTATCCTCTGTATAAAATGAGGGACACTGAACGGTATCCGAAACAATTGAAATCTATTTAACCGAGAATAGATACAAAGTCCTTTAGCTATAGCGAAGGACTTCTATCCTTCTTCCGATAACTAACTTTCGTAATTCTGCTACATGCATCGCATGTGTTGGACCCCTACACACAAAATGTCAGAGCCTGAGGCGGGAATAGAACCCACAATATCTGTAATGACGGACTTTCATACTTTTTAAAAATTACACGAAGAAGGGAAGAAAAGAAAAGTGACGAATGTATGAAGGACGAAGTTGTCAAGTCTACTTGCTTGACTTGAAAAAAAAATACTTTCGTCGCCTAACGATTTATTTGAAAAGACAATAGACAAAACATTATATTTTCTTAAGACCTTGTCTTTTTCTTTGTTTTGTTAATAGTATATTTTTTCTTATAATTATCATTAAATAGAAAATTTTTTATCATTATTCGAACAGTTTAAAAAAATCTGCAGCAAGTAACTTAAAAATGTTTGACATAATTCTACTGACTTTTCTTCGCTGATATGGTTAAGACAGGTTGTTCACAGTCTGTGTAGTTGTTATTTACGTTTATGAAAATATTGACAGCAAGATTTTAAAAATTCTATTAAGTTGCCGGTTTTGTAAAGATATCAAATTTTTAATTGGTATAATTTTACCATAAGCTCGTGCTGCGTTCCATTTTCATCAATTAGCGGTATTTGATTTTATAATATTTTTACAATTTAAGAAAACAAAAAATCTTATTTAATGAAAACATTTTTACTTGAATGAATATTTTTCTTGAACAATATTCTATCACGCAACTTGCGTTAAGGTTAATTAAATTATTGTTATTTTTTATATACAAATACTCATGCACATCTTTATACAGCAGCAATTTTCAATTAAAATTATTTGTTTTAAAAATCTCAGCTATTATGCTTCAAATATCTTTGCTTTAAGGTAATAATATAAATAACGCGATCGTATTTTAGCATGCACTTCACTTTATTAATTAATAAATTTTCATTATTATAAAAGTTTTTCGTTCATTGAAAAAAAAAATCACATTTACATTGACATTGAATTGGTAGCATCATTTTTGTGTCTATATGGTGGGTATAATAATATAATTAAAATCCAAGATTCTTTTCTTATTGTATTGGAAACAGTGTTGGAAGCAATAAAAATTATGTTAATAGGCGTTAAGGTCATAAATTGACATAATATAACGTAAACTAAAACAGAATGTAGTGCAATAAAATAAAACAAAAACAGATAAATAAAAATACATAAATAAAATATTATAAATAAATTAAATAATTCCCCTAATTCGTGTATTGCCCATTTCATTGTCTTAAAGGACTTGCACTTAATCTATTTGCAACCGGAAATGGATGCCATGTAATTAAATGTTAATTACAAAGTTTGTTTGTATGCACATGATGAATAAAAATCTGTTTTAATATTGAGAAATAATATTTTAAATATAATTTTAAGATTTTCTTTGTTTATCGTTTTTAATATGTCGATGTTGAGGATACTATTTCTTTGAATGTATTTGCCAATATTACAGCCAGTGAGTAACAGCAAATAAAATTTGTTTTTGTAAACTTGTGCAGCACACAAAATACAAATTTACTTTGGCAATGCAATAAAAACAATAAATACAAGAAAATGTATTTATATTTCCACAAATTGTCATGCCACTGCATACAACGCAAATAAAAGCAACAACCACCTGTTGCCTGTATTAAATGTACTCCCACTCTCATTAAACGATACCGTTAAATCGTCTCTTAGGTATTTGCTTTATGTGTGTACACCCAGCGGAGTAAAATGTTGATAAAAGCGTCCACACACATATACAAATAGGAATATGTATGCGTGTGTGTGTGTGTGTGTGTGTAGTTATGTTTAATGTCAACTTAAAATTATTTTATTTTCTTTCGTACTCACCGTTTGATTAAGATGCTTTACTTGCGTACACAGACGCAATAACAAGATGTTGTTATTGCCTTTTACTTTTGTTGTGCAGACGGCAATAAGATGTTGTATTAATGATGATGAAATTGTTGAAAAAGGATTTCGAAGTGTGACGTTTCGTAGATGTACAAGAAGAAGAGGGTGTTGTAAGCAGCTGTTTTTTCCTTGTGTTGTGTTCCAATGACTATTTCAGGCGGAGGTTTTGGTAAGATTTTTGCGGTTTAAGGATTATTATTGTGGGGGTTTTTTTTGGAAATTTCAGCAGCTATTATTGTTAGTGGTTTTATGTATATTTATTGCTAGAAATATTTCAACAGCAGAATTCCTAAGGGAGATTATATATATTTTTAGCATTAGTAAGATGATTGTGCAAAGAGTTTTAGTTGTAATTAAAAAGCGAAAGAAAATTAGTGTGCTCTAATACAGGCTGTACTCGTTCGAAAGAAAAATAACAAATTATATATAAAAAGGTTTTTAAAGTATTTTCAGTCCAGCATGTTATGGAGATTTAAATATTCTTATCTGGAAATCTATACATATAAAAAATTTTCAGATAATTGCGAAGATGTGCACTTCTTTTCCATCAAACCTGTTTATTATAATTGTGTAAATTCTTATGGGGAAACTTGAAATGCGTTCCCAAGTTAATGACATAAAAAATACAAGCTCTACTCAAATATATTTTGGTTTTCAATATTATAAAATCCACATGAAATTTTTTTGTCTCACTTATAAAAACAGCTCGAACTAAAAAATTAATTTTGAAAAGGGTCTAAAATCACTTGAATATTCATACGCACGCTTTATTCCACTATTTGAAATACCAAAATGTTAATTAACATTCTTAATGTTCATAATTTACTTGGTCGTTTAGTCTCACCCATACATGTACGCATATCTATTACATGTGGTCAATTATATCTATAGAAATGTTAGCGCTCGGTTCAAGTGTATGTTTGTATGATTAACTGTATACACACTCGTTCGTATTGATCTTTGAATATTGAATTGCTTTTCATTAAATTTACTCGTAGTTTGTGCTCTTCTTCTGATGATGATGTTGTTGTTATTGCCGTTGTGTGCTGAAGAGTTTTTAACTGTTTTTGATTTTGACATGCTTCAAGTGTTGTTATGTTTTGCTGTCAGCACGTTGTTCGACCGCTGGTCAATTGTTATGAATGTATAAACGTTTTGTTGAGGTTATAGAGAGGTTTGCTTGAATTTGACAACAGCAAACAAATTTAAAACAATAGAAAAAAAACTGTTGTTAAAGGGTTAAAGAGATAGATTTCGAGAGGGTTTATTTTTATATGCAATTCATAATAAACATATTTGAATTCCTTACTTCTGCGTCAATTGCAATTTTCGCAACTATATTCAAATTATTTTTTAATAGAAAGTTATCAGCAAAAACAATCTTTTGCTAAAAGATGTTAAACAACTCGGTAAAACGGCTGAAATTCCTGACAAGTGACAGCCAGTGCCCATGGATATCGGAAGATATATTAAAGGCACCAATTTTTATATATTTAAAGTTTTAATTTTCTTGCGATACTATACATTTCGTAAAGGAAATCATAGTCAGCTGGGGACGTATGAGTTATTTCATATCAAAATTACTTATACCTCGTAGCCACCCAGCAAAACTTGAATAACTAACTCCCACTAACTCAAATATATTTTTAATGTAATTTTCTTGAAGATGTAAATCGCACAATAGTGTGTATATATTATGGACGGGGAGTAAGAAGTGGATTGCAATTATTGTATCATTTTAAATTCTATTTGAAGAGGCTGTTTCAAACGAAATCTCTCAAAAGCAATAACTTTTGTCAACATTAAAAACCAGAGTAGAGCAGTTGTCTCTGAGCCTGCAGGAGCGAATTCAGCCCTTAATTTTATAAAACCATTTAACTTAACTTGATTAGCAAAATAACTTTATGCTCTAAACAAGAAATTGGGGAAAAGTAAGTGCATTTATAAGGGCCAACTGTCCTTTCGACCAATAGTTAACGATTCGAATTTTATGTAATCTTTTGCGAATTATCATGCAAAGCTTTTGCTGTACACTTTCACTTTTTGGAAGGTTTTGTATTTTCTTCTTAATTGTAATAATGATCGCCAATGAAATATATAAAGAAATCTTCAGTATTATTTAGTGGTAAATATAATATTTTTATTGAGAAATCTTTCAAAGAGGAAGACTGGATAGCAGTATGGCTCATTATATATCTTCTCAAATAGACTGTCGTAATATGGATATTATTTCAAACTACTTTTTGCGTTAAAGTGCGTAACGTGTTGTATTCAGGAACTCAAGATATACGATCCAACGACCAAATTACAGAGCAAAAGAGAGCAGCGATGTTTTTAGAAGCCACTACGCTTCCATCATCTTTTTTATATTTTTAATTATTTTTTAAATTCATGTACACAAATTTTATGAGGAATTAATATACGAGAACGGTTGCAATACTAAACACAAATCATATCCCAGTGTTGCCTGCCTTTTCATTATTTTGTTCAGGTCCCATTTTCTAAAATGTTTATTTGAAAAAATTAAACTTTCTTGCGTTTTCATTTCAAAATTTATGAATTTCCATTTCTCTGTATTTTTCTCTAAAAAGATACCTTCACTTATTTGAATGCCATAAAAAATAATTTTTTCAACGGTTTTTTTTGCGACACGTGTGACCACAAAGTCGTGTTACGCACGCTACAAAAAAGTGAAGTACCCTTCAAAGTTGAAATATGATCTCGTAACTTTTAGAGAATTTCGTTTAATAAAACACACAAAAGCTGATTCCGGTAATAAAATCGGTTTACTTTGAAAGCTGTGAATGGTGCACTGTTTCTGGGAGTCACGCATTTGTGAAAAGTATTTCTAAAATACCAGTACTTTATTTTTAAAGAAGGTGTTTTCTTATATTTTTGTTCTTTCTAATCGAAATTCAATTCAGATCAACAGGGTAAATTTCAATTCATATAAATGCACATACAAGTGACAGCCAGTGCCCATGGATATCGGAAGATATATTAAAAGCACCAATTTTTATATATTCAAAGTTTTAATTTTCTTGTGAAACTACATTTTTTTATTTACAGTATCGCTGTGTTTGAAAAATTTACTAAACAAATAAGTTTTAAAAAAATATATATTAACTTACTCCTTTTTTGATTTGTCTGCAGAGGTCAACCAGTCATGTTAATTTCAGCTGACTATATATTAATTCATTATAACAATCGCTTCGTGTTTAGTTTCGTTTTTATATAATTATTTATTTCCTTACAGTTTTGACACTTTTTTGCGTTTTTAATTCGTTTGTAACAAAAACTAAAATAAAAGTTTGCTAAAAAATAAACTGCAAATCAAAGCAAGAAAAGATTAATTATTTGTTTATGAAATACACACTTAAAAGATTTTTAATACATTTTTTTTAACAATTAAGACAAAATGTTTCATTCACAGAGTTATGATGCGTTTAATATAAATTGATTGTATTTTTCAAATATAAAATGGAAAAAATTAAAAGGACACTACCAACAGCAACGAGATCTCGTCTCGCACTGAATTTACCAAGTGATTAATTTTAGCTCGCAAGGATGTTGGATACTGCAAAATGACAGTTAGCTCTAGTTGGGATATTAAATATCAAGTAGCCAACGCACACATGTTCACCGCGTAAAGCAGTGCAAAAACACAAATACAACTACACGCACATGAATTTTCCGAGTCGTTTGTTGTTCGCAAACGCACGCAGTTGTTGTTGGTTTGCTTTTCATCGTCATCATCATTATTGAAATAAAAAATACTCAAGAATAGGAAAAATGTTTATTTCAATGTTGTTGGTAATTTATTCGTTTCTCGTCCTTATTTCGTGTGTATGCTACAGCATATTATTTGTTGTTGACATTGAAGACGCCAGCAACTACAGAAGAAAAGAAATGACTCAGTGCTGTTGCTTTGAACAGCCTGTTGCAGCTTCGAGCACAGGATAAAATTCGTTTGTTTCTTTGAGCATTTTTATGATTTTTTTTTCTTTTCTTGTGGGGTTGCTTGCAAAGGTAGTTCTTTTTACGTTCAGCAAAACTTATTTGAGTCATTATGCTTCAGTTTGAAAGAATAAATAAATATTATTGCCGGTTTTTATGCTTAATTGATTTTCTATGCATCGTTTGAACAAGCGGCTTTTATGTGAATTAATGAAACATTTACTTCCAGACAGGCTTTAGTTGAAGTTAATTTCTTTTAAAAAGTTCGAGATTAAGTTGAAAGCAGTAAAACATGCAGGCTCACTAAAAACTGGAATTGAAATTGAACAATAAAAAATCTCAAATGTGTAAAGAAAATCTAAACGTTTTGATTAGTAATAAATTAACTATTTAATTTATTAACAATTAAATTGAGATTTTGTTTTTCATTTTGCCTTATAAATACTTTTATTGTTATCCAAGGGATTTCTAATTGTATAAAGGAGTAGAAAAATAAAATAGAGTCGTATCGAATAAAAGTTGTTTGTTGGGTTTTGGTTTGTATAAGTTTCGTATAAGTTTATAATGTGATTTTTTGAAATCATTTGTGAATTTTTATAGTTAATTTATTAACATAATTCTCGGATGGTCTATAAAAGTCTTTTAATAAGTTGAGAAGTTTGAAACTTTTCAAAACTGTGGTTGAAGTCTACTGACGATTTGGTAAAAAGCGCCAATGAAATGCATATAGACATTGCTTAACCACCCAACAAATAAATTTCTTATTATCATTTTGATTATTAATAAAAAGATTAGCTTTTATTTCAATAATAAACACAAGAACACGGCAGTAAATGAAGCTCTCCAGATTTTCAAAACATATAATTTCTTTTCAACATATAAAGAATCCTCTTATATAGAAGGAATAATAAACAGATTTTTCCTTAAGCAATAAAACGATGGAAGGATCACATGTTTTATAGTTACGGAATAGTCTCACACTTTAATAAAATCATGTCCCAGAAATAAGTGGATCGGAACTCGACAAGTACCTCTGAAACCAACCGAATTGTTTCAATGAAATCCAAAAAATGTCCGTCTAGGATGAAGAATAAAATTACTATTAACTTTATTTTATAAACTATTCGACCTTATTTTTTATTAATTTATTAGGTTTATTTAAGCAAAAGGTCTATTATTTTTTATTTTTGATACAAAAATTGTGTTTTTTATTTCAATATTTCGCTACTTCTTTGTGTAGCTTCTTCAGGAATATTTTAAATTACACATCCCTGAAGAAGCTACACAAAGAAGTAGCGAAAAATTTGGAATAATTAACACAATTTTAATATCAAAAATAAGAAATAATAGAACTTTTGCTTAATTAAACCTAATAAATTAAATTACTATTAACTAATTATTCTAGTTTTTTGACCTCTTTTTTTTATTAATAAAATGGACTAATATTTTTAAGCTTAAGGTCTTTATTTTTATATTTATTAAATTATAAATATAAAAATAAGGACCGTTTTATTAATTACTATTAACTTTTTTGTCCTTTTCTTCAATTTATTTTAACATATTTGTTAAGCTGGAAGTGGTTTTTTATAAAGTTATTAAAACTTTATTTATTTATTCAATATTTTGCTAACAGTTTGTTAACATCAGCAGGAATAAGCGATACTAAATTTTTGATGTTAATAAACGGTTAACGAAATATTTAATAAATAAATAAAATTTATTATGAAAGCATCACCTTGAGCTTGATAAATATATATTAAAAAAAAAAATTTTCATAAGGCAATCTTACACTTTTTATTTAATTATTTACTGTAAATATTATTTCGAGTTGACAAATCTAAGTGGAAAAGTAGGAAAAATGCGAATTATCTGCTAATAAAAATGTCAAATTTGCGTGATGCTGGCAAACACACTTAAAGGATAATTCCACGTGTCTTTACCATCGAAACTATTATTTTGTTGTTGCATTTGATGCCACAAAAAATTAGCTGATTATTTAAAAAAATTTTAGTTGGTTTAGTTGACTGTTTCTGTGTACAATTTTATTATTTACATGTGTTTTATTCATCTACAACATGGAGCCGGCAACTGGTTGTTAACAAATAAAATTTCATGTCTTTAGTTGGGGCTACTTCCCTTGTTTCTCATATCTCTCACTGTTATTCTTGAGTTTCAATATGCTTTTTTCATTTAAATCGTATTTTTGTTTTATTAAATCGAATGAGTGCTTTTACTTAAAACAAAACTCAAAGCACTTGTTTGTGTTACGATACAAATAGAATCGAGTGCAAAAGATTTTGAACTATTCGCAAGGGTATTGTATTCTGTGACAAAACAAAACATGTTTTTAAAAAATATGAAAAAATATGTTAAATATTTTAAAAATCAAAATATGTCGAAAACTGGCTTATAAAATCTTCAAAATTATTCAAACAATTTGTTGGTACTGATTTTTAAATGAGCGAATGAAGTTGAGATTTAATGAGAGATATTTTTCTCTTTATTTTTATTGAAAATATTTCAAGTTTCTGGTCTGGTCTTAAATTATGTTTTGAGGTTTTTAGTTACACTTCTTCGCTACACACGCACTTGATATTAAGACGACTTATGGATTTACATACTCAAACTATTCCAAGATGTGATATTTTTAATTAATCTTAATTCAAATTTTCGTTATTCAAATAATCTTTTGCCCTAAAACCCGTTTGCTAGTATTTTTATTTCTTATGCTTCTCAATAAATTCGTGAGATTTCGATTATTTAACAAACGCGTTGTGTTTTAATGAAGCGACTTTTAACGATTAAGCAAGAAATTATGTCTGAAGAATTCTTAAAGCAGAAATAAAAGATGCCCGAATGTTGCGTTGTATTATTTATTTATTTTTTTTTTTTTTGGTTTCTACTTATCTTTTTATATCTGTAGCTGTGAGGCTACATTAATGCTTTTATTAATGCTTTCGTCTGACGTGAGACTAAAATGCGTTTGAACTATTTTAATTAGGATGTGTTTTTAAGTTCTAAAGCAGGTTTTCAAACAGCACTAAATACTTTTTCATTTACATATTTTTAAATACTAATTCTGATGAATTTCAGCTGAGATCTATCTATATTTATTTATTCAAATTCTGTGGACTATTGCGAAAACAACTTCAATGTAATATTTTTTTGTTAATATTATTATAATATGAAATTTATTATAACAGTACAATGACAGTATGTCAAATAGTTAATTTATTAACAGTTAATATAAAATTAACTAAAAGTTTTGTGTGTTTTTTTTTGCATTTCTTATGAAGTTCCTTAAAAAATATCAAAAATTATAGATTCGAAAGGAAAAGAAAATATTTATTTTAGCTGTTTACTTTTTTGTACCAAGAAAACTTTCGAATGTCCAACTCTGCAATAGTTTGCATTTTACATACAAATTTAATTCTTCCTGAAGTATAAAAGGGGTTTAATTAACAGGGCAAAAACAAAAATTTTACACATTTTATTGCTTTCCCGCTAAGAAGACTTATAACTTTAACAATAATATATTTATTAAAAAATTTTAAAAGTTATTTAAATAAAACTTTTTAACACAAAAAGTCAACAAATCTTGTTCAGTCATTGGAAAATCAAAGTTAATGGAGTAGAAACGCACAGCCACAACCTCTTTCTAACAAAACGAGTCTAAAACACTCCTTCCTTCCTCCAGGCCTGACATCTTCGAAACATGTCTAACTACAACCCAAAAAATAATTCTTATGGGCTGCTAACAATTGTTGCTACTTGAGAATCCACACATGCCTGTTTAAAGCACGACTGATGTGTTGTGGAAAAAGGGCGCTTTTGTTCCAAAAGGAAATAAATGGTCAGCATGAAGAACATAAATAAACGAAACACTTAGACCGGATTTAAAAACTGAATTGTATTTACCTACTTTTGGCAGATTTTTTTTTCTTCGGCTTCTTCTCTTCCTTAACAATGTTGGGCATATTTCTCGTTTTATCACAGAAATTGTATTGTATTTGATTTGATTTCATTTCTTTTATTTCTGTGCCACCCCTCCAAAGTGGAAAATTTTTTTTGGGTTAAGAGGTTAAAATACAAAAAAGCACTTAACCATGGAAAATTAACTTAAATGTGAAGATATACTCGAGTCTTTTGATATTTTTTGCCACCACACTTCTGGGCTTTTTGCAAATATTTTCAAATTTTTATGTGTCATAAAGAAAATGTCTAAATAAAACTTAATTGAATTGAACTTAATATTCGATTCATTTTTCATTTG
This sequence comes from Linnaemya vulpina, assembly GCA_963675445.1. Taxonomy (NCBI): domain Eukaryota; kingdom Metazoa; phylum Arthropoda; class Insecta; order Diptera; family Tachinidae; genus Linnaemya; species Linnaemya vulpina. The sequence continues at coordinate 81,860,848 of OY776279.1, read as the reverse complement.
TTCTTTTCTTGTTAAAAGTTCTTTGCATATTTGCACGTTCTTTTTGTTTTACAGCATCAATTTTTGCATTGAATTGAACGTACCAACGAGTTTTGCTGGAGACGATGATTTCTTATTTGCTTTTACGTCTTTTGATCCGGGCGAAAGAAAATTCATTAAGAAATTCCTTTCCTATTCTTTTCATGATGTCAACTAAAAGTGCAAACCTTGTGGGAAGAACTATTGAAATTTCTTTTAGTAAATTGTTTGGAAATTATGTTTTTACATGTTTGTTTAAATTCTTTACGTTTTAATTATTCAGTGTGATAGTTCTGCATTCAGGTGTAGTTTATTTGATAATTTTGTCCTTCAGTGGCGGGGAATTTGTTAAAATTAAATTTAAACTTCTGCTTCTAACGATTATAATGATTTAAAAGTTTTGAGCGCCCCAAAAGGGCAGTTAAAGCAAATTGAATATGAAACAACTTCCAAGTATCAAAGGAAAAATAAATTCCACAAACGTCACTGTAGAACACAGTATCGTTGTGGAAGTCACATCAGTTTTTCATTCAAACTAAAACAATTTGAAGAGCATCGCACGTCTTGAACTGCTAAAGCAGTCGTAGTCACTCCTTTTAAAATTCTTTGATGAGCTCAATATCTAACCAACAAGGGGCCAACGGAATTAAATCAATTGTCACGTAGAAATTTAGAAAAAAAAAATCTTTTTACACTTTCATAAATAAATGCCAACCAACAATTTAATACACTCACACGCATACACGTATCTAGCAATTCTTACACTCTTTCCTTAAGGAAATACGAATTCCTAACAATATGCGCACAATATATACACACACACACTCATACATATTATTTAGAAGAGAACAATAAAAAGAAAATAAAAACGGATGCTTTATTAAATTTTCAAAATTCCATTAACAGTGAAAAAACGAAGGCAAAGAAATATAATTGATAATGACACCCTGCGTATGTTAGAAATCAAGAACAACAACAACAAGAACAACACTACGCAACAACTAAATTTCAAGAAAGCCCAATACAACAAAAATTACAAGAAACAAATAAAGTCAAAAGGAATATACTCACACACTCGTAAAAGCTCTAACACAAAAGGCACACACTCGCATGTACGTAAATAAGCAGGCATAAATAAAAGAAAATAAAAACCCTTAAAAATACAACAACAGAACACAACTTGGCCACATGTCCACACACACACACATTTAATAATAATAATAAAATACCATATTCTGGTGTGAAATAAAACTGAGAGCCAGCAGCATTAGCAGTAGCCAGTACCAGAACAACTGGCAGCACTTAACGGAGCAGCATTCCATCAGCAACAGCAATTTGTCATATTTTTAAGATGTGAAAAAATGATAGGAAAACTTTTTGTTTTTAAGGCAGGAGCGCTTTAAGTTACAGTGCAGGGGAAAATGTGGCCTATTCAGGAAGATTGTAATAACAAATTTTTAATATTTATAGAAAGTTTTACTAAATATTATTCGCAAGTCAGGACAGAAGTATCTGCAACGATTTTCCTGGTTTAGGAGAAGGGGAGGAAAATGCCCAAAGTCGACTCAAGAAAAAAAAATTATAGTAAATAAAATTTTTAATTTAACTAACAAAATTTTAATCCTGCATACTCACTTTTATAATCTGCCACACTTAAGTGGTGCGAAATACCCTGCAGATCCAAACTGCCATTCCAACACCAGTGGCACCGCAAAGCTTAACATTCTAAGACTAAACGAGGCGAATTCTTTAGCTTTTGCTTCTTTAGTTTCTTGAAAAGAGCACACCATTCCACTTCGACATGTTTCAGAATTTTCCAATAGCAAACCGATATTATTGTTCATGACAATTAGAGAAAACTTATGCACTGCGAACTTCAAAACTAGAGGGGAATGTGAGACACAGCAGAACTCAATCGTCGTTGCATAAATACTTCCATCTTTGAGTGTAAAAATTAAAAAATTTATACCCACACAATACTTATTTCAAAATATCTGGAATTCTTTTTGTTCTATTTGGAATTGTTTAATATGAAGTGTCTTGTCAGTTGCAGTTCACATACGACCATATTTTATAAGCACATAATTGTGGGGTTGGGGGAGCGGTTTCAATAAAAAAACTGATGGTTATTTAAACATGTAGTAGATTTAAATATCAAATTGACTGCGAGTGCTTGTGGGACAAATATGTTTAATCTTTATATTTAGTTTAAATCTCTTTGAAGATTTTAATTTGTAAAACTGAAACCCACACATGCCAACTTCTTCTGTCTTAAGATAACAGGACATTTCAATTGTTTACTAGGAAATCATGCATGTAAATGTAATTTCCTCTTTGAAATATTATTTGTGGACTTTGTCTGATTTTAACAATTTCTACTGTTGATTTTGCTAAACCGTTTGTTAGAAGGGAATATAAACAACTTTACTGGCTCTTTTCAATAGTGAAAATTAAATTCCAGTATATTTTCAATTAATTACAGCATTTGAAAGCCATTCACAATGAATATTTTTTGTGGAAAAGTTTATAAAATTATTTAACTTTAAATTAAATCTTTAGTTCCTTTTGCCCTGTTCTCTTCTAAACAAAGACGACTGTTCACAATCAAAATAAAATTGGAATTCAAATTTGAATTCGCTTGATGGAATACCATCCTACACACATCAATAAGTGACAGTAAAAATATATTCAAACTTTTTTGATTTTGAACTTCGACTGGTATAACTGAGATCTTGAAAACGCAGCCTGAGCATAGCCAGTGCCTCATTTCTGTAACTTGCTTCGTATCGAAAAAAAGTCAAGAATAATACTTATTGTTCGATTTTTTATTGGCCAACTCACTGAATATTATTTTGATTATGTGAATCGTCATATATTTTGTTTGATTTTCTAAATATTGACTTGTAAATATTGAAAATATGGACTTGTAAAGAAACGAACAAAAATTAGAATGAAACAAAAACTCATTAAATTTGTAAAAGGAAGTTTAAAGAAAGCAAATTTGAAAAAGAACTTTTTTGTAAACAATTTTCTTCGTACAAAACTACCTCAAAAGGAACTTAAATAATATATACCTTTTCAAAAAGTATCCTTCAAGGAAAGTAATCTTTAGAAAAACACGTTTTCGAAAATCTATTTCTCAATAAGTACAATTAATTAAAAGAGGTCAATTTTCAAACGTACCTTTACAAAAAGTACTTTTTGCTACAAATAATATTTTAAGTTCCCAGCTAGAAGTATAGGACCAATTACGTACGCGCTGAATACAATAAAAATACGCCATTCCTCAAAATTTAGACATTGTGTAAATAATGTGACCCTATACAACCCGTTTTAAAGGCGTTTCTAACGCCCAAAAATACCTCTCCTTGAGTTTGGCGAGTCTTTAAATCCTTTGATCTACCAAAGGATCTATAGTTTTTGGTTGTTATATAAGAAACTCTGTTTAGTTATTTAAAAAATTCAAAATTTCATACAAAACTTAATCACAACTTTTGATAAATATTTAAATTATTATCTTACAGATTTGGATACATCAGTTGCAATGACTTTTCATTTCCATCCAGGCGATATTGGGTAAGTGATTTCCTACTTTTAATATTTAAAGTATTAAAGAATTCGTTATATTCTTAAAAAATAAGAATTATAAAATAAACCTGGTTTGAAATGGCACAATTGATTTTTCGATCTAAATTGACCAATTACATAAAGTCTATATTGGAAGTAACCATTAAATAAAACGTCGCTATACAAAAACAAAAGAAGGACTTTGAAACGCTGGCCAATTGTACACATTTTTAATTTCGTTTCGCAATAAACAAACAGCTTTTAATAAATTTATAACTTTTACCGCTATGAGAAATCATAAGGTTATAATATTTGAAAACTTCTTTCAAATAATATTTTCTACTCGCATAGAAAAATCTAGAGTCTGCGCTGAAAACATCTTTCAGCATCGTTGGGCGTGTCCTTGAGCAGCAGCATATCCCACCAATCGCAGCTAACGGATATCAAAATTAAGGGGAAATCATAAAAATTCTTATGCTGTGGTTAATAAATAAATTTTGCTTGAAGAAAAAGTGGAAAAGCAAATCACTTGTTGCGTTTGCAGCATAAAAATAATAATAAAAACGACTTTACGCACACATCATTAACAGGACCGTTGTTGAATTTTATAGATCTCATTGTTTTCTACGAGTATTTTCCACTTTTTATCTATCAAGGATGCTAATGCGTTCAATAGATTTGATGAGGTGTTAAATTTGCCTTTTTGCTATAAAAATGCTTATAAATTGTAAATAATTTCAGTAAAGAAGAATGGCAACAACTTGCCGTGTAAAAACTACTCAGTAAAAACACACGTTCACTGTCTCACCAGTTTGTAGTCGTATTTTTGTACTCAGTATTGCCACAGGAAACGGAAATTTCTTTAGATTTGTTGGAATGTGTGTGTAATGAGCTAAATATACTTACTATCAAGGATTTAATTTTATCATTTCTTTTTCTTGGTTTTAAGAAGAATGATTTATTATTTAATGTGTGTCTGTGCACTTTTCTGCAAGGATTTGTTCGAAGGACGAGATAATATTCCTTAAAGTACTTACTAGAGTTTATACCATGAATTATTGTGTATAAGTATAATCTTTCAATGAGTTATGAAAATAAATGTTTGCAAAGCAGAAAGTTGAGAGAATTTAATATAAAAAAACAGTTAAAACTTATTTAAATGAAACAAAAGCTCTGATTTAAGTTTAAAGTTAATAAAAAGTACAAATAAGAGGAGCGATAACAACTCCAATATATTACAGAACTTTCCTGATGTTCATTTAAATATCCCTTAATCAGATTAAGATATTAGTTTTAGTATCCGTAATTTTAAGTGAAAAACGATTTAATTCATTTCTATCACTGATTTCTGTATTTTCATGTCCGTTGTAGTCCACCGAATACATTTAGAATAAGTGGTTAATAGTGTTAACTGTCATTTAGTGCTTTGAGAGGATAAAATAAAAGAAAAGCAAGATTTTTTTGTGCAAACATAAAACTGAAAATAATAGATCCTTAAATTGTGCTGTATTAACTCTTCAATAGAAAAATTCTTGTGTACTTTTGAATGGTACGAAATGAATGTTTTAGTAAAAGAGTTTGAGATAAGATTTTAAGGCGATCAAAATTCATGGTATCTTAAAAAACTAACAAAATCTATCAAGCGTCCAAGGGCATTAAAATCCAGTTGAATAATAGCGAAGGTAATAACTCAGGTTTTTGGTTCTACCCAGAAACTATATGATATTAAATAGCTTGGCTTTTCCCTCAAAACTGTTAGATTCCTTCTTCTGATTTCTTGATAAGCAGACACTTCAAACAACATTTCAGTGTTTAGTAAAATATCAATTTTCATAATAATAATACATTTTTCTTTTGAATTTTGTTTATAATATTTTCAATTTCTTTTCTGTAAAATTCAGATTCTGTGTCTAACTTTTTTGTGAACGTTTTTAAATTAATAAGTCTACAATTAAATTTTTAACTGAATTTTCTATTGCAATTGTTTTCGGGTTTCTTCTCTGAATGATATAAATAAGCCACTGAAATTCATTTTTTTCATTTATTAACAAGAGTATTTTTTATTATTTTATATCTTTTTAAAAAATTGTAAAACATAGTAGAAAAACAGGACCTAAGTAAAGTTTAATACATATTAATAATTAAAGATTAATATAGTTATAAAAATATTTGTTTATATATTTATGTGTATGTATCGATTTAAGTATTTTGCTTATATAAAAAATACAAAAACTAAAGAGTATCTCACTTAAGAACACAAAAGACAATTTTGCAAACTAAATATAAAAATATTTTGTAGGAATTAGAAATTTAAAAAAATTATCTAAAAGATTATAAAATACAAAATTTATACCGCTTTAGTAACTTTGGAATTGTAGCAAATCTTTCTTTCTAAATTTAAAAATAAATTAATGTCTTTCTTGTTCTTGAAACCAAGTGCATGCTGAATTACAAATAACCAATACAAAGATCGTTTGGTTTTTTGATTAAATAAAAGTAAATTAAACTACATATAAATGTTTATGACATTTAGAACAAAATATTTGAGCTTTTTAGATTTTACTAATTTACATTGTTCACTTTGATAGGTTGGTTATTTAAGTATTTCTAATTGGCAACAGATATAATCAAACTATCTATTCCTTATAACATAAAATATTGCTTTCTAGGACCACACAATTTAGACTCTTCACAAGTTTTCTTTTGCTAATTTAAATAGTTAGAACAAACTCTTAACATCTATTAACACCAACTGACGCTTTACTTTTTATTGCAGTTTCTTCTTTTTTGCCTTAGAAGGAGTATTGTATTTGAAATGAAATTTAATGTATTATGTGATTATTATAGCGATTTAATAAGATTGTATAACAATTATTTTAACTATCTAACAAAGAATCCGAGACTCGCTCAAGCTCATCAAGCGTATCTTCGGAGCCTGAAGCAGTCAAGTCCGACAATTCATCTAAGCATTTTTGCTTTTTGCGCACATTCCAATGCAAGCATTCAGCCAATGAATCAAACCAATCGGATATTTGATCTTGAGCACATATACTGGGTACCGGATAAATAGAGGTGGTTACCCTTAAGCTATCGCCATGGAAAAGTTCTTGGCGATTACGACCATCAAATGATACCCAGGAGGTGTTCCGACTGTCTGGTGAAACAGAAATCTGAAAATAAATATTGGTTTAATTAAATAAATTATAGAGGTCATGCAATTAAAATTATTAAAAAGAAATAAAGAAAATTTGGCTACGTTGAGATTTGACCCAGGTTTTTTTCTATGTATGTATGTACGTGTCAATTTTTAGGTTTTTAGTCCTTCAGTGAGCTTGAAAGAGCTCTGGATACACAAATCAGTTTTCAAATTAACTAAACCGAGTTTATTTTAGATCTCAAAACCCAGCCTAAGTAATCAAGCTTTTTTTATATTAATTTATAGTAATTTTTGTTACGGATTCCCTTGGATTTTAGTTATGAAAATGGAAAACTGTAAATAGTCTCAGAGATAGAAATCCACTTGAGTTACAGTGCAACGCAATAGTAGACTGTGACTATGAAGCTAATCTTTACATAGAACAACTTTGAATAAAATGTTTTAACATAATCATAATGAAAGATGTTCATGGGGAAAAAAATAGCTAAACGAATCGTTTGCTAGAAGCTAAAAACATTACAAACTTCTACGACGCACTTTACCCGTTGAAATTGATAAAGTATGTAAAAAAAAATAATGAATTCAAACATCGTTCTACATGCTTTAACTATGTTGGCAGTAACCACAAAAACCATTGGTGTAAATTACATTATGGATTTCAGCGACACTGAATAAAGAATGTAGAGATAACAATAACAATAGAGCTGACACAATTAATTGTTTTTTTTTATTGTTTATTCTTGAAGTTATTTTTGAATATTGACTGGATTATTAAAAACAAATGCTGTTACAATATTGTCATGTCACCTAATTAACAAAAATAAATAATTTTTGAGAGGTGGTTTTAGCGAAAAAACTGAGTACTTTTGAATTAAACAAATCCATTATTTAAAAATAAAATAATATAAATTTGGATTGACATTTAAAACAAAAACAAATTTGAAAGAACGATATTGAGTGACATCGCGGGGTTGGTAATATTTTTGCGTGGTATAACGCTCAGTTTCTTTTTAAGAGACACAATTTGAGTGTGATTAAAAAATTGTGAATATTTCGGGCTAATCATTACCTTGAGTTCAACTCCTGCAGGTACAACGATCGGACGAAAGCTTAGTGAATGTGGGCAAATAGGTGTCACCATAATTGCAGGTACTGAAGGGTGAATCATGGAGGCACCAGCTGCCACAGCATAGGCTGTACTGCCTGTTGGCGTAGAAACTATTAAGCCATCACCCTGTACCGAAGTAATATACTTGCCATCCAAAAACAAATCAATATTACTTAAATACGGCGAGGGGCCACGATCAATAACAACTTCATTTAGGACCTAAATGAAAAACAAAGAACAACTTTTAATAAAAACAAAAGCCAATCTTAACAATATATAAGAAATACGTACCAATATATTTGTGGAGGGTGATCTAGAGCAACCTTTGCCCACTGTTTTTATCCCCGTGCAAGAATCTAATGATACACCACTGTCTCCCGACATGCTGCAATTCAATTGTTGTGTAAGCTCTGAGGAGTCTTTACGACGATCTGTTTTTCTGTATATAATACAACGCAAGCGGCTGCGCAAAGTTAAAGCGGCATGGCCTTCCAAAACGTTTGTTACTTGCTCTTGAAAATTGTCGAATTGGAATGGTGTCAAGAAACCCAGAGAGCCCAAATGAAAGGCCATGACTGGTGGTACAGATTGTTGAAACAATAAAGAGGCATACAACAGAGTACCATCACCGCCCAAACATACTATAAAATCTATGCGATCTGTTAAGTCATCACGACCGTCTCTATAATTGATAAAAAAAAGAGATATTTAATTGTTCCTATTCTTCTGCAAATGTGTGAAGACTTACTTGAATGTTACTAGTTTTTCTTTGACCGATTGAAACTTCTTGTCTTCTTGTAGCAAAGGATCATCTAATACAGCCGATTCGACCCATACAACCATGTGTTTTTCTTGTACCAACCAATCCACCAACTGTACAAATGGTGCCAGCACCATTGAGTCACGTACTTTTTTTATTACCAAGACCGTTAGTGGAGGTTTGTACCAAGTAAGACGCTGACTGGCAGGGTCTTGAATCTGCATAACCATGGCCGGATTTTTCATTATACGTCCACATGGTCCAAATTGTTGAAAAGGCGAGGGCGCATTTAAACTTCTAGTGCGCCTTTAAATATAAAAAAGTAAAAGAAAATGTTTAATTATTAGCCATTTCAAAGTTAATTCATAAAAAGAATTTAATAAAATTTAAATGATTTGCAAGATCACAGTTCATGAATTCTTCTTCTTCATAATTAACAATTTTGTACAATTCCATAAGTTTTACCGATTTCAGCTGAAATATTTAGTTTTGTGATGATTAAGAAACATATTTTTTTCGTATTTAGGAAAGTCATCGACGTATTAATTAGTAATATTTTGCATGTTTCTTTAAAAACATATGGTCACCTAAAATTAAAAAGGCCGTAACTAAAATGACTTTTTGATTTATTATAATGTAAATTAACAAAAATACATCAAAATGAATCAAGAACTCTGTTTTGATTTGTCATCAGTTATAGCTTTATGGGTTTTGGATGACCATATATAAATTTTTAAAGATAATAAGTTTCTAATAGTTTGCTACGTATTGAAAAAAAACTCATTAAAAGAAATTATTCAGTCCAGCCTAATTAGTGCGAAATCTTTATTGTAATTTGTAAAATAATTTGATTATAATTTTGAAAGGCGCAACATCTATTAAAATATTTTCCATGAACTATTATTTATGTTTATTAGTTATAACTAAAAATGTGTTTTAAGCTCAAGTTATCAGTATATTTTAATGATCGTGTGTTGTAAAGCCAAAATATGTTTTATTTCCTAGGAAATTTTAATTGTAATTAAAATTATCAAATAAAAAATAAAACAAATTATGAGAAAACCATTTTAATGTCAATTTTTATATTTTATTACTTGTTAAAATTTTTTAACTTTCTGTCAGTTGTAATAATTCAAAATTAACAACTTGTTTCTGTTTTAACACATTTAAATCATGTGTACAAAAGTGTGTGTGTAATTTTAATCTCTTTTTCTTGTTACAAAATCATAAAATTTACAAGTTTGTTGTAAAACTTATTGAAGTTCTTTATTTTTTATAATATTTGTTTTATTAAGATTATAATTAGTCTTATTTAAAACCAAAAAGAAATTTACTGAAATTATTATAAATTATTGTGTATTTGTTTTTGAATATTTTATCAAATATTTTCCTTGTGTGGCCATTCATACATTTAGTATCGGCACCGTTTAAAACTTTTATCGAACTTAAAACGTAATTTTTAAAATGAACACATTCATATTGACATTAGAATTATTGTAGCTAGCGTTTGTTTATTGATTTAAATGTGCATGCGCTCACATACATACATACGTATATGTACACACTTGCATAATAAATGCTTGCGTACAAAGTTAGCTAGTGAAGGAAAACGCACCTTTTAAAAAATAAACGTTTATTTTACATTGAAATTTAGTATATAGACAAGAAACTTTGTATGACGATTATTAATTTATGACATAAACTTTATGTACATAAGTATATATGGTGTGTATGTATGGATATGTGTAAAATACCACCTTAATATGCGCTGTGAGGGTGGAACTTTCTCTGTGAGGGACATGTTTTCGATAGCGCCTGCAGCAGAATTTAATTCGCTGCCAAAATCGTTTTCTAACATGGTGCAACTATGGATATTGAATTCCTCAATGCTGGAAGATCCTTCAGCGCCAAAAGCTTCCATCAACAGCTGTTGATGACGTCGATGCATGGGTAGCATTAATAAATAATTATCTTCGTAATTTTCAAACAATTTTCAATTCACTTTGAAAAGTATATGTTTTTATTTTTTTTTTTTATTTTTATTGAAAACAGATCACGTTTTTATAAAGGAAAAAACAAAATTGTTGATTTTCTAAAATACAATTAAGAAACAAGTTTCCGAACTTGTTAAGAGCGCTTTATTGTTGGATGAGACAAGCTTTAACTCAGCAACAACGATGTTAAATATTATTAACAATCATGGTAAATTGTATACAGAATTAATTAAATATTGTTTGGCTTTAGACGCGGTTTAATTTTGGCTTGTATTTGAACAAATTCACAATCTCAGTCTCCGTGTGGTATGAAGGAAGGTTACAATAATACTGGTAAACAAAGTTAACTTTTATTGCCAGTAAACCTTTTGGCTTGAAATTGTAAATTCAATTTTAGTATTTCTGTTTTTTTTTTTCGTTTTGCTTTTTTAATTTAAAACATACACATAATTATTTATGAAGCCAAAATCAATACAAAATACAGAGAGAGAGAGAAGATGTGTTCTGTTTTAGAAACTAGACATTTGGCAACTCTTGGCTTTTATGATGTTGTTTTTCAAATCTTTTGTTATCGTTCTTGACTGGCAGCATATTAACAAACGTTAGCTGCAACAGCTGAGAAATCGCTTTTTAGGTTTTCATTTTCTTCAATGCTTGTTTTTATTCTTGAGTTTATTTTAAGAACTAAAATTTTAAAATTAATCCCAACTAATTCAGCCAGCATAAGACTTTCAAATATATATTTCTTTATGCAGACTTTGAAGCTTTAGTTTTATTTAAAGAATTCTACAAGTTATCTCATGAATAGAACTAGTTTTAAAACATACGCTTAGGAAAGTACATAGTCCTTTTTATGTGCATATATGTGTAAATGTAAGTTTTTGGTAAATATTAAGTTTAACTCAATTATCCTTTTGCCAGATGTTACGTTCTATTGTTAATTCACTCTTGACAGGGAATGTAGCAGCATGACAAAATCGATGTCTTTCCGTTACTGTTACATTCTCTAGCAGTTGGCTAAGAGAGCCTTAAAAATGTAAAGTAATTTTGTTAGAAGACCGTTACATTAATGACATGGCTTTAAATTGCCTCTTCTGCAGCGGTTTCCTATGAATATGGGCTCAAATAGGAAAAACTATATTTATGCTTAACAAAACCGCTAATTTCTTTGGAGTCTTACGAAATGCTTGTTTTCTAACTCTTTCGATATCGCTTTTGTTTTTGCTTCAGGATCTAGTCCGTTCGCAAAATTAAATATAAGGAAAATGTATTTTAAAATATCTCACAATTTATTTGTGTATTATTTCGATTGTTTAATTTTTCATGAATCATAAATCGTTATGGTTTTTGTGCACAAAAACTTTACGGCGCAAGTTTGGGTATTGATTGATACCCATATAAAACAACCAGCAACAATTAAAATAATTTTCAGTGTGTATATTTTGTTTCTTTTAAACGAAATTCCACATAGACTTTTCATTGTCTTCTTTTTCGACTGTATCTAATGAATTATGTATGTATGTACATAATATGTACGTGCATATTCTGTCTTTTCAATTGATTTTGTCTTGGTTTAATTTTCTATTGTACTTTTACTTTATATAAAATGTATTGATTGATGTTTGCTTTATAATGATCTTTAATCAGCATTTAGCCCGAAGGTTTAATGTGCATACGTACGCATAAATTAACAGCAATTTTTTTCAAATGAATATTTATAGAGTATTCGCTTTTTGAAAGCGATAAAATTATTATTTGAAGTACACTTAAAGAAATCAATTATACGTACTTAAACTATAAAAAAAAGGTTTAATGTGCATACAAACATTTATTGTGCACACGGCACTAATAATAATAGAAGTTCTGCTATTAATTTTCTAATTATTAAACGTATTGACATAAGGCAACCTGATACCCTTTTATTATTAAAAATAATTTCATGTTGCCGGTAGGAAATTGAGTTTCGTTACACATTGGAAAATTAACTCTATCGTTAACGTTCATTGGATTATAAATACTTGGGCCAATACGTTTTATTTTAGTATAAATCTCAATGTTTCTATTAAAACCCTTCCCTGAAATCAACTGAATCATGATTATAGGGATTTTCATAACGTCATATAAAATATATTGAGTCTTAAAGCACATTGTCAATTGAGAAGTTTGCAAAAAAAAAAAGGTTTTACGATATTCTCGTCAACGTATACTGATAATGATTCTATGATAAGCGCTTAAACAAAACGGTAGCGAAACAAGCACTAAAATGTCTTAAGTGTTAAAACATATTTTATTAATATTTTAAGTTATTGTTTTCTAGAGGACTGAATTCCTGGAATTATAACACAAGTTTTCTTATTATGCACTATTCATAAACATACATACATGTATGAACGTATATGTGTGTGTGTGTGTATGTATCAAGTAATAATTATTATGTTAGTCGAAATCACTCGTACTAATTAATCATTTTTTCAATTTCTCATTTTTCTTTTATTTCAACAATTACAGGCTATAAAAGTAATTGAAAAATTTCTTTTGCTGTAAAAAAACTTACTTTATTTTATGCTCCACAATAAAAAATTATATACTAAAGAAATAATCCGGTACTTGTGTCTCCTAGTTTAGGCCAGAGTAAACTTCCTAACTTTAGTAAAGTCCACTTTAAACTAAATAAATAAAAATAAAACCTTTTGTAGTCAGAAAGGTTCAGCCATGTAATCGTATGAAAATAATTAAATTCGTTTTAGTTGTGTATGTATTTAATTCAATAAAATATTCTATGTAAATTTCATTTGCTCGTGAATTAAAAAGAAATTAAATTCGGCAGCGCAAAGAAAACGAAACAATATTGAAAAATTATGTTTGAATTCTTAGTTCTATTTAGTCGAACGAAAATGAATGTTTATTTAATTCTGTCTGATTGAGTGAGTGTGTGTGTTTTTTCTTTTTCTACAAATTCAAATTTTATTCTTTTTTAGTTTAATGATTTAAAAAACTAAAATAAAAGTCCGGTTCAGAACAAGAAAAGAAAAAAAACGTAACTATTAAAAATATATTTTTTTGTGCGAAAAGAAATAAAAAATTCAACCGAAATAAACATACACAAATAACTGGAAGTGTTTATGGCGCTTAGCGCAAACTGGTACGAGCGCCACAAAATTTTTGTATTAATTTATTTTTTGTATAGATGAAAGAATCGATTTAAAATTCTTTATGCGGTTGTTCCTTTTAAAAATTGTTTTTTTTTTTTTGTATTTATTTATTTTCTTGGTATAAGTTTATAAACGGATTCTTTAAAATGTTGCCTAAGGTTAGTACTCTGTATATTTAGGTAATTGAAATAACGGGTTTTTACTGTAGTCAAGAGATAAAAACAAGAGACTACAAGTGTTTATGTGAAAAAGCTTTTAGAACAGAGCTTTTAATGTATTTTCACAACTATTGAGTGCGATTTGATTGTTGAAAATAACACTGTTATTGCTTGGCGAACATGTCAAGTGCGATGTTAATCTCCCAACATTCAACATCCTCGATAGTATAGTGGTCAGTATCCCCGCCTGTCACGCGGGAGACCGGGGTTCAATTCCCCGTCGGGGAGATCGTTGAATTTTTTTTTTTTTTTCATATTAAATTGCTAAATAAGAGAATTTATATTGATTTATTTAGCTCACATTTGGTCGTACGCGGACCAAGTTTGGAAAATACCATTTTTATTAAGTTTATTTTAGTGGCGGAAAATATGATTTTCACTTCACTTGTGTAAAATACAATCAATCCAAATCATTTAGCAGCCTCAAATCGATGATTCATAGTTACATGATAATATATTTATTTGTCAATGTAAGCACTTGTATTAAATGCATAATTCTTTTGTGTTTGTTTATCAACCATAACTTACGGCCATGTTCCTGATCTACGCCTTCTAGTACTGGACGAGAAATAGTTGAAATCCTCTTCATCATCTAAACTTGAAGACGAGTCACCATGGTTTAGCAAGAATTTTTGTTTATTCATAAATCTTAAATGTTTCATTGTATTTGTTAAACTATTCATGACACAATTGCCGTTTAAACCGTTTGAATTTGTGGCATTTAAATCTGCTGTTGCATGGTGATGATGATGATGATGATGGTGATGACGATGGCGTGGATGAGGAATATTTTGAGAGTCATTGCGTTGCAAACACATGGGCGTCATTGTGTTAAATCCAACGTATGTGTGGTGATGATGATGTGGTGGTGTTTGTTGAAAGGATAATTTATAATTTAAACGTTCTTCTAGCCGTGTTTTATGCAAAGTAGCCAAATCAATGTCCGATACACAAGCCATTTCAAATGCTTTTGTTATTATATATATATTACAGATTTTCTATTAACATATATTTTTCAAATCTTGAAGTATAATTATGTGTTTGATAACAACAGCTGATCTATTATTATTCAAGTAAATATTTAATAATACATTTAATTGTATCTAAATGCATATTCGCACGTATATGAATGATCTTTTGTCGCTATTTGGTATTGACTTATTAAGGTTCAATATAATTATCACGTCTGGCTTATTCCAGTTTATAATTAGAGATACGTCATACACTATTTTAATAATACAGCGATAAGAGAATTGTTAGTGTAGATTTTTTCGTGCTGTAAGTTTTCTAATTCTTCTAAATTATTCAAAACAAATATTGTACATTGTATGTAATGCAAACTGTACAAGCGAGTACAAATTCCATTGAAATAAAGTTTTAATCATTTGAATATATTAATAATTTGGCTATATTTTTCTAAATTCTCCCTGGTTGTGGTTTTTTGGTCTTGTGCACGAAAGTATTCACTTAACAACGTTTTGTTTCTAAAAGCCAGTTATGTTTTAAGGCTCATTGACAACTGTAAAATGCTTAGCAGCTCTTCTCTAAACATTTGCTAGTACTATCACTAGTATTTTTATAAAAACAAATTCATGGGAGTAAACAAATCTCAGAGTTTCATAATTATTTTATATATACGAGTATGGAACATCCATATGTAAGTATATGTACATAAATACAATATATATATACATATCTAATTGATATAGATATAAGTTCACGCAAATCATTTATAAAATAAAACAAATATGTGAAAAATTTTAAAAGAATTCCATAACTTATAGCCACTTTTTTTTTTACAAAATAAAACGTCCAAGAAATGTCTTTAAAGGTAAACAGTTCGTAGAAAGGGGAAAAAACAACCTGTTATATGTAAAATATTCGTTAAAATAAAACGAAAAAAATTTATAAGTAAACAAATAAAAACCAAAAAGCCAACAGCATAACCTTGATCTGTTTAAAATACAATAAACATGATGATGCATGCCTTGAAGACACTACCCAAATTAAAAAAAAAAAATACAAGCATACATACATATGTACATCCAAATGCATATGTATATGTACGTACATATGTACATACTATGTAAACAAAAGATGTCAACTGAAAATGTTCGTTAACACTATCTGGATATGATTTTGAAAATGTGTGTGAAATATTTAATTTAAATGACACCGATTATATGTACATATGTCTATGGATGTACCTGTGTAGGTATGTATCTATGCATGCATGTAAGTAACAAAATTGTTTTTTATTATTTCAATTTATTGCCGATATAAAAAAGGTATTTACATATCTGTACATACGTAAAAATTTACATTTCTCCGCGGTATACACTGCTAAAAATTATCAGCGAAACCATGGCCAAATTGTAGTTTGACTTTGTTTTAATATTCCATTTCATACCGTTATTTTATCTTAAAATTGCAGAAATTTGTAATGTTGACAAAAAAATTCAAATACCCGAAAAAAGCCAGCCGGCAACAATACACGGTTTATTGACCAAAACACCAAAAATAACAATTACAAGACAAGAGCTTCGGCCAGAACTTTACAACGGTAAACAGTGACACATTCTTGCAATAATTAAAGTAGAAAGAAAATGTAAATTTTGTTGTTATTGAATTTTACAGAGATCATCGTTTTCTTTAGTTCCTTCCTTTGCATCAATGACCATTTAATAATGTCGTTACTGATTTTTAAGTAAATACATACATACACACGTGTGTGTGTATGTACATAAATAAGAAGTAGGCATACTTGTATGGTAGAGATAGTTTTCCCTGCAGGCATATTCAATGTGGGACAAAGCTATTGGCGTCGAGTTTCAGCTATTAAGATTTACGAAGAGGAGCGACACTAAGAATAAAACAAGAAGCGCTAAAGGGGCAAGCTTTTTTAAATTAAAATTCAATAATTGTAATAAGGCTGGCTATTTCAATCGAGCAAGAGTCTTTCCAATCGTAGATGGTTTCTCTGAGATTCTTCTACAACACAACCCAAGATGTTTGTACTGGTAGTAGAAGGAATTGTTTGAGATGCCTATAGAGATTATCTAAATAGTCTTTCAGAGTGCGAGAGATTATCTTGGAAGTCGTGAAATATTCAGCCGTATAATTCTTCTTATCCGATTCATTCAAAGTAGACGCAACGAATATTTTAATTTAAATTTTTTATCCTTTTTTCCTATTGCATATTAAACACAATCGTCTGGCAAACGTTTGTAGGGTATGTCAGTAAATTAAATATGCGTGTGTGAATGTAAGTATGTACATATATAACTGTTAACTAAAGCTTATAATTTTTAATATTTGTTAGAAGCTATAGCACGTATTAATAGAAGTGGAACGATTTTTGTGTAAATTAATTTATACTTGACATTAATTTGCAATTTGAATAACCAACCACCTTAAAAACCTCATTGCCAAATACCTACTAAGAATTCTATGTGTACTTTATAGTTAAGCTTTTTATGCGACGCCAATGATTGTGGATTTTGTGAAACAAAAATCAAGCATGTATTTCAAATAGTTGGGATTTGTAGAATTTATTAATAAACTGAAATAAATCAGTTGTATGCTGCATTAATGAACAAGACATTTTTCTTAATTATCTTTTGAAATATTTTTAATTAGAATATAATCTGCATTTATCCAAGCTTGACTAATAACTTATAATTAAGCTTAAAAACTTGTTCTTCATAGATAAATTATTAAAGTATCTGAATATTCAGCTGTATTTACAATTAAAATAGTTGTAAGATCCACGGAAGTACATGTAAAAATATTAATAACTTTTACGGAAATATTTATAATAACTCACAAAGGGAAGTGATAAATCCTTGTTCTTTAGAACAATAAAATTATTAAATTAAAGCAAATATAATAATTTAATGTTCATGTTATATACACAACATCAACAACAAACGATTTAACAGATTCTATTAATGACGCATTATTGAAAGAAAATTGTTATAAAGGCAAAACTATTAGCCAAACACAACAATAGCAATAAAACTAATTGTATTTCATTTCAACAATTTAAACACAAAAGAACCGTGCATCATTACATTATCATTTATATGATTTTATCGATAGTCCCAATTAGAAAGGCCCTAACTCGTATTTTTTACGAATTTGAGCTTTTCACTGATTTCTATACGCTTCACACAAATACTATTGAAAATAACGATTTTGCAAGGCAGTTGATAATTATGGTCACTACTGCAGACTAACGATACGGGTTGCAAGCACACATCTTTATTTATGTAGTATATACATTTGAACTTTTAAGAAACCGTTATTTATTTCAGCACAAAATGTACGCTAATAAAATTAATCAGTTACTTTGTCAATTAGGCAATACCTACATGCACACACACACATTCTTACGTACTTTAACAGTGCTTGAAGTGGAAATTTTTATTATAAAGCAGTATCCAATGAAAAATATAGCTTAAGAGGGTTTGCACTATATGCATGTATGTATATATTTGCAAATATAGAGGGCCCAAATGGAAAATCTCTACTACGATCCGCTAGTTGCAACATGCATACATTTATACATAATTTTCATTGATATGCATTTACACACACCAAGAAAAAGTTTTGGTATTCAAATGCTGCCAAAATGAAGGGAAACCTTAGGCACAATTTTTCCTATTGTAAGATGAGGTTAGTTTTGATTTGTTCAAGTTATATTAAGACAAATTTAATTAATTGCAACTATATTGATTGATATTGACCGCTTTAAAGAATCTTACAGAACACGCGACGATTCTATATGAGTAATTCATAAGTAAGTCTCTATAATCATACATATACGTTTTTATTATGTCCAGCAAACATTTTTTGCTAAATAGCCAGAAAGCGCACACACTACCAAACGAATCAAAATAAAATATATCGGACAGTTTTCGTGACTTCATTGTATTTAAAAGAAATTCCTAAAACTAAATAACCAAAATAATAAACATTTTGGATATTTGTATAAGTAACATGTATGAAATGTCACTCTTTTATCTTATTAATAATAATATGGTATTTTAAAACAAATATTGAAAAAAAATTGTAGATACTAACAAGATTTTTACTAAAATTTTTTGCTTGTTTTGCGAATTCAATTCTGAATTCCAAAACTGGCGATTTCTGCACGAATCTCAAAGAAATTTCTTGTGTAAAACAATTTTTGACAACGTATCGTAAATAAAATTTCTCTTTCGGAATCAAACACATTCCAGCTCAAAATCGTCGTGTGTCAAACCTTTTGAAATAAAAATAAAGTTTCCAATTATTTCTGAGGCATGTTGCCAGTAATTGTTCTCTGGGTGTAAGTACACTTTGTAAATGTATGCGCAATTGTATGTGTGTAACTTTTTGTTTGTCGTCACTATTGGTTCCTTCTTCTTTTGTTTTGGCCGAAAAGTAAACGAACTGATGGAAGAGAAAGCTATTTGTAAATTTTTTTTTTCAGTAAGTGAAGTATTTTATGTTTCAATTTGATTTTAAGACAAAAAGGATGATGATTAATGTATTTATTTGAGAAGGAGAAAATAGAACTGTTTCAAAATTGAAAGTATATTAAGAAGTTGCCACTAAAAGAGGAAATTTATAAATATGTGCATGATATTCACAATACTCTTTTGATACGACGTAACCATTGATGTCTTATCAGCTGTCATCTTAGAGGTTTTGCTTCTATAAGTACATCTTATATATAAATATACAAAACATTTTTTGCGGTACACTTTAACGTATTTTCTTATCCACCAATATCTCTGAAATATATATTTTTTAAAAGGTATTTTTGCATAATTATGCACTAAAAATAATTTTTCTAATTTCTCTAAATAAAAGTGGGAAAAATGAGTTCTCCATTTGCTTGGTGAAAATTGGATTCAGGTGGGTTACTATGTAAATCGATTTGTATCTTTAAAGGTAATTTTTAATAGTGCATGATTTTGCATTATTGATACTGGAATACAGTTTAAAGAAGGTAATAGACGAGCTTATGCATAACCTATAGATTTCACAACTCGATATTACCAATTTCGTTAAAAGAGATTTCATTTGATATCATAAGCAATCAAGGCAGAACGTTCAATTAATTACTCTCCCTCAAATGTGAACAATTAATTGATTACTTGCAAATCTCCATAAAGAATCCATGGAAAACTTTAAGAAAGGAAATTACACAGTCAACCATATAGCATTCAAATAGATCATTAATATTAAAAAAAAATTATTGCTTTTTTATATAAAATCACTTAAACTTTTAACCAAAATGTTTGAAAGCCAAATACTTTTACAGCTTTTTGTAAAAAAATAGTAGAAAAAGGCAAAAAAAGCGTCACTTTAAACTTAAACATAATCGTTGAGTTGAACTGACCACATAACTAACGCGCATGTAATATTAAATAACCGCCAAAAATTTAAACGAAAAAAATGTGTATACACAACCAATTTCATTTCTTATGAATAACTTTTTAGCCAACTTAATAGATACTATAACTAACTAGTTTTCAAAAATTAAAATAACCAACAATTAGATAAATAAGCAAAACATTATTTTAAAAAACACGCGATTTGTTTGATTTAGACGCACGATTTCTTTTAGATTGTACTAGACCGAAAATAAAACTGAATAAACGGCAAACGAACTACCACAACGCTTCTTGTTGTTGTTTTAAATAAATCTTTAACTTAAATATTTACGAAAAGGTAAAAAAACAAACACCCAACCAGTAAGTCAAAGTGTTGAAGACTAACTGAATCTACTTTTTTGTATTTTATAAACAAAAGTTTGCATTTCAGCCACAAAAACAAAATAAAGAGGAAAAAAACACAAGTTACAACACAACAAAATAAATACCAAACAAAACCCAGAGAATACAATCAAGTCAGTATTAGCAAATAAATCAAGTATAAAATATATTTATAAAAATAATACTCTGACAAAAATATATTTGATATCAAATATACTAATAATTTATAATAAAATATTCCCAAAAACGTTACAGAATATACAGCTAACACAAATTCCGTATTCAAACAATGCTAAATAGCTTTCAACGTCCAATTTTATATTAATTTAAATTAATTTTATTCAGTCGCTCTTGCTTCTAGTTTAATAAGAAAAAGTGTTGATAGATTCAACCAGAGAAACTATTAGGGCAGCTTATCGTCGATTAACTTGCGCCAACTGTCAAACATTATCTAAAAATGGGTAAAGTTTGTAGTTCATTTGTCAGACTCCGTCAAAAGGTATTTTGTGGAAATTAATTAGGCCAGCTAAATATATGCATATGGACGGTGGATAACCTTTTAATATTATAATAGATATTACGTTATTTATTAACTTCATTGCGCTATTCACCTTCACTTATGCATACTCATGTTCCCTTCATTTATTATACCGGACAATTAATATAAAACAGATATATCATAAAAAGAATCTAAATCACTTCCTGGAAATTCTTTTATTTTTTTGACCAATTATTATTTGAGAATAAATACCCTTTATTGTTCTTCATTTGTATGTAAGTTTTTCTCACATTTATAGAAAATAAATTTTTTGCATTTCGTTTTTGTGAACTTCTTTCATGGTCTACACGATTTTGGAACTGAACTTGCAGTTTTTGGAATGTTGATATTATTTCAAAAATTTTGGAAAACATATGTTCATGTAGGTGTGCATAAAATTTTTCGATGAAACTAATATTCTTCATGAGAGATACTGAGTATTTTGAAATCCCTTTTTACAACGTCGTGTTATATATTTTTTTTTTTTTAATTTTTTCTTTTGTTATTCAAGATTATGATGCTCTTGTTTACTTCAAAAGTAATAGCGATTTGTAAAATTATTACACTTTTGGTAAGCAAAAGGAAACGTAGCTCCTCATATAATGATTCGGCTTTTAAGCGATCCTAGTTAATTGTAAATAACCAAATTCACCTCTTCAAGAGACAACTGGCTCATACACACACAATAAACTAAATTGTTGCCAATAACTATTTAAAATAAACGATGCTTAATTATTCTTAGATGTAGCATTGCGATTATTTTGACCTCTACTGTAAACTTTTTCAAATTGAAAAAATTAATTGTAGGTATCCAAACAAGTAATTCAAGTTACTTTTTCAGATCAAGCTTTTCGTCAAATAATTAAATACGAGTATCAAATGGCTGCAGCATACACAGAGCTACAAACACTGTAGTAAAAAGTTTTACTTTAAAAGAGGAGAACTTTTTTAATTTTGTGTCAGAATTTTAAATAAGTTATTTTACCAAGTTGCAAACTAAAAACGCCATTTAACACATTCACGTTGTGAATCAAAAGTAAAGTTATTTGCTGACAAATGTATCAAGCATATTTAATGTGTTAATACCTAAACTATAATTTCAAGTAAATATCCCCTGATGCAATGAATTTATAAATATATAATTAAATAAATTGCTGATGTACTTAAAATTCCCGTTATTAATATTAATACTTGGTTTATAATTATTTTTTTCAGTTTGCATATCATGACTATTTAATTGGTTGCTTGAGCGGTTAACTGAGTAATTTTGAGATATATTTATAAAATATTAGAATTCACATTATACCTTTTTATTTAAACGTGACTACTACTTTTCAAGCATAAATGATAGCAGATGAAATAAATAATTATTAGAATTAAAATGGTATAGTTAATAACTGGAATCAATTCCAAAAAATGTGGTTCAAAAGAGCTTTATTAGAAAAAATTTTTTATTAACCTGTTATAAATCAGATATGTTAGAAATTATAGCTCATATGGTTTGTTTAAAATGTTTAGAAACTGTGTACATTGGCAATTTTTTTATGATCAATAAATACACTTTACAATTACACAAGTCTTTATTTCTTCATTAAAGCTGAATAAAGTTAAATAGAACGTTTTTTAATAAACCCTAATTTTATTTATGCATATGTGCACATGTTCGAGAAAATTATATTCAATATCGGAAATATGAATGCGTTACATGTAGGCGTGTTTAATAAACTGAAATAATTATAAAACCAACTGGAAATCGTGACTTTAAAGGCACAGTTTAATTCATATCATATCAAATGATTTTATTCCATCGAATTATAAAAGAGAATCATGATTTGCAAATTTAATACACAAACACTTATTTTATAAATTTTTTATATTATTCAGAAAAACAAGTTCTAAAACAATTTTATATAATCGCATAAATGCAAGTGTACGTCAGACAAACAAAGCATTTATAAATGCATTTTAATATAATTCAGTACTGTAAGGAGTTATTATGTACATACGTATAGGCAAAAGTTACTTACAGAATGTGACCACAGAAAGAGTATTGATCGTATTTTAAAAAGTTTTTGCAAATGAATGCTACTTTAAAGGTGGAAAATCTACGTTTGGAAAGATTAAGTCAAAATGCAGACAAGATGTTCATATACACACTCACAAACTCTCGTTAAAAACAAAAATAAATATATTGATTGTGGTGAACGTTTATTTTCCATCGATCATTAGAAACGTGCTTCATTATTAATTCAGAAAACAATTTGAAACGAACAAGTGATTGCATTCTTAATCTTGCAAAACAGTTTATTAAGTTTAAATAATTTTTAAAACGGTTTTATTTCATTATTTAATTTCCTTTTTATGTTCAGCAAAATTTGTAATGAAACTACTTAAAAGCGGGAAATCTTATTGAATTTAATACTTAAATGTTATTAACTCGCAAGATGACACGTTAACGAACAATTTAAAAACAAAGGAGCAATTTCAATCTTTTATCGGTAAGAATTCTAAATGCGCAGGCGTTGATTTTTGTTTGAGGTTTGCTTTCTCAGCCATTGTCTTGTTATTATTGTTATTAATTGCTCTTGCATTCCTTTTGTTTACTTTTCAACAAGCGTCATCATTTGATAAGAAGTCAAAAGGCCAGAAATACACATCCACTTACTCTCATAAGCTCATAGTGTTGTATTGGTTTTATTTAAAATTTTGAGATAAGATTTTGTCTAATTGATCATAAATTGTTAAGATGAAATAATTAGTTTTCAATCGCCATACACACATATACTTTTATATATACATACATATATGTGCAATATTGCTTAATACAAAACATACTATAGTTTGATTATATGAAAAACAATTTTCAAAATTTTAAGTTCTGAGCGATGGCAATTTTTAGTAATCTTTATATGTAAAGCTTTTATTATATTTTGGATTCAGTGACATAGCTAATTTTTTCATTCCGTCAATATTGGTTGTTTAAATCAATTGGTTGTTTAAATCAATTGATTTCGTAGAAATCGGTTGATAAAAGTAATTTCATTTTATATGGCTATAGTTATCAACAATAATCAGTTACGTACAATTACTAGCAAAAGCTATTGTGAAAGTTAATTGTAGATTTACAAGCAAACAAGTGAAAAGAAATGAAAGCTTCTATAGACGTAAAATTTATTTAGTTTTAATGCAGTTACTGAAGTTTAGAATACTGTATATGCTTTTAAAAATCTTATTTCAAAAATGCATTTTTTAACAAACATGAAGTAGACACATTTGTCGCCATTGTATCATGTACAAGTTGACAGCGCAGTTCAATGCTTGAAGTATTGAACACAGATATATATGTGGATTATATTTTCCTCAAATACCTAAATAAGAACTATATTGTAAAGGAAAACATATACTTTACTCAAATGATTAAATAATTAAAATTAAACCTACCACCACTCCCTCATAGCTTCAACATCAGGCGAAGAATTTGGTCCACCAGGTCCCGGAGCCGATGAAGCATTACCGCCTGCACTCAGGCGGTTACCTGCCAAAACATCTTTTGACGCTACTGCAGCAGCATTTGTTGTAGATGGCGTGCACTGCAAAGCCGCAGTAACTCCAACAGTACTGGGTGAGGAATGTTTAGCAGTAAAAGTATTGCTGCTATTGTTGTGCGACCCATTCATTTGTGAATTAGACATATTTATTTTGTAATCACAATACCAACCAAGAACAGGAATAAAAAGAAACAAAACAAACTTTCCCGACAAAGTTTTTTTGCGTATCGGTATTTTTTGTTGGTTGACTGGAATGGGCAATGGGCAAAGCCAAGTATAATTGATTACTTATTGACGAAAAAGCACAGTACAACGAAGCAAATTATAAAAATTGACCAATTTAATGCACCTCATTTGTCAAACACACGCACAGAAAATTTTATGTGTTAATTCCCTAATGCTCTCTTAATCACGGTCAAAATATATCTTATTGGTGTAATGAATAGCTTCAATATTTATTGTTTGCACATATATGTAACCTTTGGAATCCCATAATAGCGAAATACATTCATTGTGTTGTACGGATTTTTTAAATAACTTTTATTTTGGTAATAATTACTTAGTTTTTCTTTCTTGTAGACACGAATAAGAGAAATAACAAAAATATGAAAATATACTAAACCAACTTCATATGAGAAAGACAGAATGTGTAGCAGCTGTCAGTAAGTGCTACCAGATGCTTTTTCAAATGAAAACGGCAAAACAAAAGGGAGGGTATAATCGAAGAGAGATTTTCGCAATTCTAGTAGATAATTTGAATTGTCACAACGTCATTAATAAAATCATAATTTGTTGTTGTAAGAACATTTTTAAAATTCGGCATCAAACCAATCAATGTCGCATTTGGGATAAATGCAAGATAACCTCAATGCAAGCAATGCAGATTGCAACAAATGTAAGAATCAGCTAAATAAAAATAAATTCTGACACAGGTAGTTTACTCTAGAAAATAATATATTCTTTCGGTGAAGCCTTTGAAAATCTCAGAATCTACAACTCTTCAGATGTTTATGACACACTATTCTTCACCGTTTGTACGTCTTAAGCACTTAATAACCAATTAGCCGAAAACACCATTTGTTTAGTTGTTTGTAAATATATTAATAGATGCTATGGATATTCCTGACTGATGATGAGTTCTTCCATGTCACCATGTCCTTTTAACCAGTCCACAAAAATAACACAAGTAAGACGAGTTGGTACACTAGCTTGCATGGATACAATTGTTTAGTGTAGTTGATAGCCAATGAGTTACTAAAAAGATCTGGTAAGCCGACACTTGAATTACCAACTTTTCGTGCAGCTGTGTTCAATAATCATGATAAAAATAAAACGTTATTAGCAGCATATTCAAATGAAATAAATGTCATATGGAAGAAAATAATATAACCTTATTTTGATTCAAATCAATTGTTAAAGAACTAATTTTCACTTAACTCTTAAATAGAATAGTTGACAGGCTTTCGATACGGTACCCAGAAATAGGAAGTACAGCTTTAAAATGAACAAACTGGTTCAATAGTACAATTATATTCATATCTGCAAAATTGATACACAAGTATTCCTTTTTTATTTCATTCATAAAGCCATCACACGAGTTGTGTTAATGAATTTGTTTGAACAATTATTTACATTGGCACAGGAAACACCTCAACAAATTATCATAAAATGCAATGTCTAAAATTAAACGTAACACTGCCAAAAATAAATCAAAATGAATGCGAATATTTTTAAAAATATATCATAAGTATGTATATATACATACGTACACACAAACATCCAAACACACAAATTGTATTACACGTACATACATTCAGAAAACAAAATTTTCACTACACGTGAATTAGCAAGTAAAAATTTTTTATTTGGTTATTGTTCTATTGTTTACAGCGAAAATCTTTAATGTAAAAATATATTTTCTGAGCTAAAATAAGCACTTACCGAAATTGATTTCTTTTCTCGATTAAATCCTGTACTCTTGTTCTTCTCAAGGGCGCTGGAGAAGTACCGGGAGATGAGGACTGCTCTTGACTTTCGGCCACTATTGTGCGGGCCATGAGTAAATCTTCTTCTTTCATATCAATGATTACAATTATTTATATGTATCTTTCGAAGCAATTTATTATAATAAAGAATTGATTTTATTGGATTGTTAAACTATAATATTGAAACAAAAACATATTACAAATTAACTTGTGTTAACTTTTTGGAAAGTATTTTTTAAACATTTATTTATTATTTTTATTATTATTAAATTAGTCACAATTCTAGTTTATGATTCTTACTGGGAATTTGATAACTTGATTATTGTCAAATATATTTACGTATATATTTTGGTTAATTATTTAAATATGTTTTTAAATATTGTAACTTGATGTAACTACTTCTTATTGAAACAAAGGCACAACTGTTCAGGTTTAAAGTCAAATTTCAACTGGGCTGTTGAAATGCATGAAAAAATATCTAAACAAAATATATTCTGAATATCAAAAATTGTTTAAAAAACAACTCAGAGCAATTCACAGACTGAAACGAATTGCATGACCCCTAACTAGTGTACGGCGAGGTAAAGAATCTTTATATGTTATTTAAATCTATACTTGAAATTTATATTGAGATAACGTAAACTGACTTTCAAAAGGAGATGATTAAAACTTTTGCTTTAACTATGAATAGTTTTGTAACTGTTCTAATGAAATAACTTTTAATCACCGTCCCAAGTTTACCACTCCTTCAACATGATATGCGCGTTGGTGTAGGGCGTTAAACAATTTGTTTCTCAAATAAAAAATTTCATTGTAGAACAACAGGAAAATTACAAAAAAATAAAAAATAAAATAAATAAATAAAAATAAATAAACTAGCAACAACAATATCATAAGCAAATCTCATATATAGTCATTTATAAGATTCTTTAGACCAGCGTAAAGTGTTCAGCCCGACACACACTCTTAATGCACATACATAAAATCTCATATACATGGATACGTATGTGCCAACAACAACACAAACGGATCATTCAATTGTAGATGAATTGTGTTGAAACTGAAAGTATGAAAGATTCAAAATGAAACGATGAAAAAAATTCAATTTACATATTTTGAGAATCTAAGATATATTTCAAACGCCTGAGTAAAAATTCATATAAAATTTCAACTATTCGAATGTTAGAGGCGGTGGTAAATTCTCGTACATCACTTTTATATACAAACACAAGTTCTCTGTACAAGAAAAATTTACATTTGATATGAACATTGCATGGAGAGTGGGTACCTACATTGAATTTTGCATACCTATTAATTATTTTTATTGTGTATTTTGTAATGTATATGTGTAGGTAATGGACCTGCGTTCCAGCAGAAACTAGATACACGTATTCAACGAGTTTAATCCAAAGACAATTGCTATTTGATGTTTAACTTTGACTGGCCAATTCAATCAGTACGTGTAAAGATTATTAGCAAATAGTTTATTGTTGAAGCGGATCTTGTTATAACAGTTTCTGTTATTTTCGTATCATCACTTATATAGATGGTAAAAAAGTTATTTAAGCAAAAAAATATCTCTCAAAATTATAATTTTGAACGATATCAAAATATTTGTTTGTACATGTATATGTAATGATGTCTAAATATAAATTTTATTGAATCCAAAGCCTTAAAGAAATGATTTTTTGGTATAAATTTTATTATATTCGATATTAAAATAAAAATACGTAAGAGTTGATAGCAAACACTGAAGCCAAGGATCACAAAAAGTGTCTATAGCACATCGGTTAGAATCAAACTCTTATGCAGTGCCTTGACAGAAGGAAAACTTCATATCAGAAAATAAAACAAAATTACTTATGAGATGTAAAAGAAAAAAATCGTGTGTTGACACTAGACAGATAAAACAAATATATCTCGAAGGTTTGACCTTGTGTTTGTTGGGTACACTTGATAATTGTTGTTGTTTATTGTCAACGCAACTTTAGCTTCACTAAATCAGACTGAATAATTAATTTTAATTGCATATAAAATAAAGTCTTCGCCTTTTTTCAAACATAAATCTTAACTGTCGAAATTGTACACGATTTTTCTTCTGTCGGCTTTAGTTAGAAATCTTTTAATATTTTATCAAACATATAAATAGCACGACTTACATATATATACAGTGTAATAATTAAATAATTGCTATATGAAATATATGTATGATTAAGAAAATAAATAATTTCGTACAAAATGCTTTTAAATAAAAGTACTAAAGTATGAACTTAAGAACTTAATTTGCAACATGATTTTCCAGCCTACATACGTCTGTGCACATGGGCATGTGTCTGCCATTATAAGTAAAATCTGCCAGCATTAATCACCTTTCAATTTTGTACATTTGCTAGCTGTGACGACCAATATGATTGTCACGTTCAAGTCTAAATGAATTGTTTGTAAAATAATTGTTGATTAAGCAAAACAACATATATTTTCCGTAGCATTAAGTGTTATAGATACAGTTTACTTCACTTTTTATTTAGCTCCATATTTTTAGTTTGTTTCAAAACAACATTTTTGTTTAGTATGCTGTTTGCCTTTGTTTTGTTTTTTTGTTGCTATAAAAGCTTAATTCATTGAGATAAGAATGTAGAAAATATTGATACATTAATTCATTTGCTGCACTATTTATGTTGAGTAGACTCTGTGAAAAAATACCCTACTTAGCTTAAATGCGACTTAATTTAAAATATTAAAGATCGTTACATATAAAATTTAGCAGAGGGAAAAAGGAAACGCTGTGAATAGCAGTACCCACTAAACATGACTCAGAAGTTTTTGGCTATTTCCCAGGGTTTGTGGGTTATCTAAATATTTGGATGTCACCAACATCATGTTAAACTTACTGAACTTCCCTTAAAGCTACATGTAAAATGTGAAATGCAATTTAAACTTTAATTAACATATTAATAAGTTAATGATAGACTTACTCACATAACAATATGCACTTATTTTAGATTTTAAACAAAATGTGGATTATAAAACAATTTTTGAAATATAGTATTAAAAACTAGTGGTGTAAAGTGAAAGCAACTTTTCGTAAAAAGCCTTCAATTAAATCCTTTTATATATGCCAAATAAGGTAAAACACCACTCCTACTATATCAAACAACTAAACTAACGATAAATATATATAAAATTTAGTAAGGCTTTTTGAAACAAGCTGTAATAGAGGACAGCTAGCGCTGAAATATTAAACGAAAAACTATGTACACTTATTTTTATTGATCTTTAACACAAAACAACTTTTGGTTCAAACACACAAGGTAATTATTGAAACTTGTGTATATACATAGCTCACATAAATGTAATACTTGGTGTGCTTGCTGCGACTTAGTAAAAGTCTATTCACTTTTATTTCGTTGTCTCTTAAACCCAATGCATCATCAATAGACTTCACCAAAAATTTCCGCAACAAAAAAAGCAAATATGTAGTAAATTAACGGTGAATTTCAAATAATTATATTAAGTAAACAGTTACATGTTTTGAATTATCAACTTGTGCATAACAAAAATATTGGATATGTTTATTTTGCAATCAACTTTAATAAATAATATGAAATTATTTCGTGCCCAATAGCGGCTGCTACGGTTTTTCAGATATGGCATCTCCATCACCTGGCTTATTAACATTATGTGGCATTGCCATAACTAAGTTCTGTTAATGAAAACACAACCATGTGCTTCATACGAAATTTTCTTATTTCACTACACAAATGTTAAAATCATATTGGAAGAATTGAACAAATCGTGTGTGCGGCTAAAGTTGCTGAAAATATTCCGTTTTGCAAATGCTTATTGAGAATTTTAATTGATTTGTAAATTAAAACAATTAATATGTCTGCGAAACAAGTGATTAGTAAACAAAATATGAAGTTAGTCTCCTTACTGACTGCTCATAAGCCATGGAAAAGGTAAGTTTCGAGAACAAATTCAAAATTGTTCATATTAAACTGAATTTCACCAACAACAAATGCTGATAATAATGGAAGTGAACTTTTAAACGTGAATTAAAGAATGTGACGTAATAATAAAACACAACAAAATCATTTTTTATGAATTTTACATTATTTCAACTAATTCCCTTGGTTTTAGTATTTGGTCCACATGCTCAAGAAATTCTAGCACTGGGAAATCCGCCGAAAAGGAAGACGCACAAACAGAGCAAACTGCTACTGGGGAAGGCGAAGATATAAAAAAATTAGCAAATGATGTCGAAACCTTAAACAAATCCGTTTTGGAATTGAAGGCAAAAAATGATGAGTTGTTGGACAAATATCGTAGATCGTTGGCGGATAGTGAAAATTTGAGAGTGCGTTTAAACAAACAAATAGCTGATGCTAAAATTTTCGGCATACAATCCTTTTGTAAGGATTTACTGGAAGTTGCCGATATACTGGGTCATGCAACTAAAGCTGTGCCACAAGATCAATTAAACGACAGCAATCCACATTTAAAGAATTTATATGAAGGTTTGACCATGACGAATGCTTCCTTAATGCAAGTTTTTAAGCGCCATGGTCTTGAACCGATAGATCCATTAAATGAAAAATTTAACCCCAATTTACATGAAGCTTTATTTCAAAAGGTACGTTTATATTCATATGACTAATATTTCTTAATTTTATTAAAAACTTAATATTGACAGCCCGATTCTACTGTTGCACCCGATACAATCATAGAAGTTACCAAATTGGGATACAAATTACATGACCGCGTCATTAGGCCAGCTTTAGTAGGTGTTTCCAAATCCTAATAGTTTAATTTTGCTTTTGGCAGAATTATAAAATTTTCCAAAAATATGCTAATTGTTAATTTAAAGAAAATGAAAGAATATGTTTACTCAGTAAAGAAAACCTCTCGCTTTATATTTATATTAAACTAGTTTCGAAATTTCACCATTAAAATTTAGATTGCTATTTTAGAATATTCATTTTCAATACAAACTTTTATTGCTTGTCGTATTGAAAATCAGAACTTGATAGTAATCTACATATTTAGTTTTATAAGTTGTATGTGTAAATATTACAAAAAAAAACAAATATACTAAAAGAAGTTTACTTTATAATGTAAACATAAAACTGAGCTTGTTAAAATTTTTGTTATATTAGCAACAAGTAAAGTAATCAAATTACTTAATAAAAAGAACTTTTTAATTTGTTTGAATGGTAAACAATAATAACTAAATTCCTTGATATTAAAAAAGCTGCTGCGGGCTAAATTTTAATTAAAAAAGCAGTGAAAATGTATTTATTGCTTAAAAATCTATATTTTATATAAAGCAATAACAAAAACTTTATACACACCTAAACCTTATTCACTTTAAAGTAGATGTAGAAGTCAAAAGATTTTTTAGATCATCATCCTGTCTGAATGCCTTTTGCACAGCTCCTAAAATTTGAGCCTCTACTGGAGAGTTATGATCATAACTAATCGGAAAACGGCTAACTTTAGTGGCCAATTCCATAAGCTTAGGTTTGGTAGCCAGGAAATCTTCAATTTCTTTAGAAGGTATTTTGGTGATGCGTGAGAGTTGTTGTACATGTGGCATTAAAATCTTTGGAGTGTTTAAATGAACCACAGGACTATTTGATGGAGGTGGCAAAATTGAAGTGGCAGATGTTTGAATTCTAATGGGTACTGGATAGTTATAGGGTATCGATTCTCTTACTAAGATTGGAGTTTTTATGTTGTCTTTGGATACATAATTTTTTGTAGCCTTGTGCTCGGTTAGATTTTCTTGAAAATCTTCGGGATGCTTTCTATCTTTCTTGGAAACTTTTTTGCCATTTTCTGTGAACCTGTCGAGCTGATCGTAATCGTCATCTTTCTTATGTTTATGGAATAAATTATTTAAATGCACGTAATTTGCTATACGTTCGATAAAGCTAAGACTATCTTCAGGCAATTTTGTAGGGTTTTGAATTAATATCGGCTTCTCTGTTAGTTTGAGAATCATATTTGGTGTATTACTCTCCGTTTGCTCTGTTTCACTATTTAATTCATAATCATCTCCTGATTCAGCATCTGTTATAACAACTAATCCGTCATCATTTGGCTTAAGGGGATCTTCAGTATCATACATTTGATTACCGACGTCCTTAGCGTCATATACCACATAATCATTTTTATTCCCTAATTTAGCTGCATTATCCGTATAGTCTGCCGATTCTATGTACGCTTTCACCAACGCTATTCCTTGTTCATTTGAAGTCAATTGTTTGATGTATTCCAAAGTCTCTTCGGGACTGTTCGTTCCCAAAAGTAATCCGAATTCCGAAATACTTGGTATTTCTTCAATACTCTTGAGTCCTAATTTGTTTTGGGCAATTTCCAATAACTCGGCAGGGAATTCGTATGTTGAAAGAGCTGGCGAAGAAGTTGTGCTTGACGTTCTAGGCGCAGGTGTTGTAGTAGTTGTACTAGTTGTAGAAGTAGATGTTGCAGCAGGTTTTGAATTTGCTGTTTTGATCCAGGAATTTATTGAGAATATATGGCTTGCTGGTGGTCGTGGTATGACGCGATATTGTGGATAATGTTGCCATAAACGAAATGGCAGTGGCATTCTTAGTTGATTAAAGAATGTTAGCACAGCATTTTTATTTTGTGTAACAGTCTTGTCCGAATCTACAATTACAGCGCTATCCTGACCATTGAAAGTTGGAACAAAGCCATAACAGGCTAGAGTTAATTTTAGTATTAAAACTAAGCAAAATATCTAGAAATAAACAAAATCCGTTAACAATTTTTTTTAGATAAATTTGAATAAATCATACGAAGTACAGAAATCATTAACACGAAAATAAAGTTTGTAGACAATATAATCGAATTTCTGCATATGTATATATTTATACATATATATTATCCGCAATTCTTACTATCGTATTCACAAAGAACAAAATTTTATTTAAAATATATGTAATTAAAATCAACCATTTGTGCTTAAACACTTATCAATTGGAAATTATTTTTATAAATACGGTAATAAAGCTTAACTATTATTTTTTCTGGTTTTTAAGCTCATTTCACTTCAGTTTGTTTTTCGTATTTAGATTTTAATAGAGAGGAAGCTAGGAAGCGTTTTTAAACATTTTTAAATGGGTAGAAAAAAATTATGTTATGTTGAAAATTATTAAAAAGCGACGTCATGTTAGTTTATATCACTTTAATAATTTAAAAAAACAGCTCGTTTTTTACCTTTTTGGACATATTTTTGCATACAAGTACAACAAATACTGTAGAAGTTATATGTATGTATATTACAATATAAGTTTTGTATATAAAATTTAGTGCCTAAAACGCGTTTCTCTTTAAATTTTGTACTTCGTGCTCAACAACTAAAGGACTACTGATTACTTTCGAAAATATTGAAGATGTCTTAGCCCAAATGTTGAGATTAGGCACGTACAGTTTTCAAACAAAAATAAACCTATGACCTGCATTTGAAACGGATTACGGGTACATATTACACGAACACTCCCACGAAACGAATTTTAAATTCACGAGCTAAAATTTTTCATTTTTACATGTAGAAACACAACGAAATTCATTGGAAAATTATCTGATGGATTGTTGAACATATCTTTTACACGTTCGTTTTATTTAAAGAGGAGACAAATTGAAACCGAAAACTATTTCTTTATAATTTTTTAGAATTTGTATGCAATTCAGATATCTCTCCCATATGTACTCGTATTCAAACTAATAATATGTTTACTACGTGAGCAGTACCATATATGTATGTATGTATGTACTTATAAGATTTCAGGTAGGTCGTTATGCCTTAATTTGTCTTTAGGCTTTAAAAATTACTTTGAATTTTTAAAAGGCTTTTTCTCTATTGTCAGTATTTAAAGAACATCTAGTATACAATTTATTCTATTTAATTTTTTTCTTTATTTTAAGGGGATTTCTTTTTCATTTTGATATATTATACGGGTTCAATGAATTTTTGCCGACATCTACATTACTTTTAAATTTTGTTAAACTATTTTCAACTCAAATTGTATACATACATATGTACATACATACATATATAGACCTTTTTCTTATTTGCGTAGTTGTAAACATTTTTATTTTACCTATTTTATGCATGCTATAATTGTTTGTACAACATTTTGTTGGTTGAAGGAGTATTTCCACAGATCGCTTTGAAAGAATTTTGTGCTAAAGGAAAAGGAAGAGGTCAAAGGTTGTAAATTTAAAATCAGTTAAAATTATAAATATTGCTCTTAGATCAATTCCGTTATAAGATATTCCTGGCATACATATTAAGAATCTTTTGTGATGTCGATACTAAGAAAATTATATGAATTTAATAAAATGTAAAACCATACATTTCTACGTAAGAACATGTTGTTATATTGGCGCACTTAGGAAGATTAGCGTTCTAAATAAATACGAAATCAATAAATTGTAACGTCCTAAATAGTTATTTTTAATATAAGCATAAAATATATTTATCAATACAAAATTCGAGTTGGGGCCTTTCAACTTGATACCATCGTATGCACATGTACATATAAGGTAATACTCAGAATACTTTAAGCTTCCTTTTATATCATTGGTGATATCCAAGTTGCTTCATTACTCACTGAATTATGAATGGATATAGTTTTCATTGAATTCATTTCAATAAGAAAAGCTGGTTTCATTTGATTATGAAGCTACGTCTTTATGTATGGACTTGTGTGTGTGTGTACGTGTAAAAGATTTTTCGTTCAAAATTTATTAATCAGGTGCAATTTCGTTACAAATTCTATTGTTTATATCTATTAATCCAATTTCAAATATGTTACAATCATCAATTAAATATTCTTTGAATTTAGCCATCGTGACTATAAAACATTATTTGTCAGAATTTAATTTAATTCGGTTAAAAAAAGTATATCCTGCTCAAATATTCCTAAAAAAATATTTCAAATTTAAGATATCAATAAAAATTTATCATGAATATGTTTAATGCAACAACAATAAATTATCCACCTCACTAACGGTACCGAAATCTCAAAAAAAAAATATGTAGATTTGCAAATTAAAAAGACAACAAAACAAAACAGTGCTAGTGGTGCCTGACAGTGCAGTGGTTGTATTTTAAATTGTGCATGTTGTGTTATTACCTACGAAGCGAAAATAGTTAATAAATTAATTTAACGCTATTAATGGAAAATAAATACATATATTTTACTGAAATTATACAACATACGACATTTCCAATAAAAGGTGAAAGTGCAGTGAGTGTAAATTGTATGAACAAAAAAATCATTCCATATACAATGTATGTACATATGTACGTATGTACACTGAATCAAATAAGTCTCCGTACAGTTGGTTTGATTTTTGTTGAGTAAAAAAATCTCACTAAAAATCTAAAATCTCTGTGAAGTGAACTAGGTAACTTAACTTACGCATAATAGTGATATACAGTGTGGCAGCATTAATGGTCATATTGCACATATGGCCATGTAATAACGAATTTTATTTGGCAGCACTATTTTTACAGCAAAAAAGTCTCCGTACATTGTTTGTTTTTGTATTATAACTGTTTTCCAGCAGGTTTGTATAAGCTTAAAAATTTAGTTTATCAACTATAGTAGTGTTTACTCTAAAATAAATCGGGAATTAAAACAAATTTAAATATGGAGTGCAAAAATAAGCAAATATCTATGGATATTAAGAAACTTATAATTGATCATAAAAATAATGGAAAAAGTCTTTCCGAAATAAGTGAAATTGTTGAAAGACCTCGTTCTTCCATTCAGTACGTTATCCAACAATTTAAAAAAACTGGAACAATAGCAAACAAACCAAGATCTGGCCGCCCAAGAAAAATAGACCATCATTTGGAGCGAAGAATTATACGAACAGTGAACAATAATCCCAAAATAAGTGCGTGTGTTATTGCAGGAAACTTAAGAACTAGCGATGGAATAACTGTTGACCCCCAAACTGTAAGAAACGTACTTAAACGTAATGGTTATAATGGCCGGGTTTGCCGTAAGAAACCATATGTTCGAAAAGTTAATATGCAAAAGAGACTGGATTACGCTATTGAACTTATTGATAAAGATTTTTCGTTTTGGGATCGGGTTATTTTCAGTGATGAAAGTAAATTCAATGTTTTTGGTTCAGATGGAAGAAAAATGGTATGGAGAAAACCAAATACTGAAATGAATCCGAAGCATTTGACCCCAACTGTAAAGCATGGAGGAGGCAACGTGATGGTATGGGGATGTATGGCTTCTTCTGGTGTGGGTAACCTCGTTTTTATTGAGAGCACGATGGATAGATTTGCATATTTAAATATATTGAAAGAAAATTTAAAACAAAGTGCAGAAAAATTAGGTTTGGGACGTTTGTATTACTTCCAACAGGACAACGATCCCAAACACACCTCTGGATTAGTGAAGGAATGGCTCATATATAATGTCCCAAAGCAATTAAATCACCCAGCACAGTCACCCGATCTCAACCCAATTGAGCATTTGTGGGACGTCTTGGAAAGAAAGATCCGCCAGCACAATATCACTAATAGAGACCAGCTTAAAGCCGTAATTAAGGAAGAATGGGAAAAAATTGATTCTGTGACCACAAAAAATCTTGTGCATTCCATGAAAAGCCGATTAAATGCTGTAATTACTAATAAAGGAGGACCTACCACATATTAGATGGAACTGGGTTTAATGTTAGGAGTTTTAATCTAAAAATGGCGAACTGTACGGAGAATTTTTTGGTTTTCGTTTTTCTGAAGCTGAGGAAATTGTTTTATTTTTTATGTTTTTAACTAAAATTTATATTTATTTTACGTTATTTTTTATTTTATAATATTATCTACCAAATAGAATAAAAAATCTCGCAAATATATATTAAAGCGATCATAAATTATTTAATATATAAAATGATAATATCTGTACGGAGACTTAATTGATTCAGTGTATATATTCTATAAATTAATTTAACGCTATTAATGGAAAATAAATACATATATTTTACTGAAATTATGCAAAATACGATATCTCCAATAAGAGGCGAAAGTGCAGTGAGTGTAAATTGTATGAACAAAAAAATTATTCCATATACAATGTACATATGTACGTATGTATATATTCTACGCGCAATGCACACATTCTTTAGCTGGAAGTACATAGTATGTATGTATGTACATACACACATACGTTTAAGAATATGTGGACATTTGAAGGTAAGTATGTACAAACATTTTTATTAAATGTTTAAGTATTTGTCGCAAAACTTTCAAAACATTTAATTTTGGTTGAACAATTAAAAGTTATTAAAGTGCTACAATTTTTTATCTTTCGCCACGTGCATAAGTACCAATATTTATTTGAAAAAATTAATTGCTACTTAAAAAAATGGCGATTGCTAATTTTTATCGAGCAGGCAGAATTTCTAAATTGTTGAAATAAGTTCCATTCAAAATAAAGCCGTAAAAACATTTATTTTGCGGAACTGTTCTAATTTCATTTTTATCTTTGTCCTTAAATAGCACTCGAAAAGTTCTGGTTTTATTTTAAACTAATGAGCGTGCATAGGACATGATAATACTGATGAACTTTTATTACAGTATTAAAAAAACCACGGTGTTGTTCGATTTAGTAGTGTTTTAATAATGAGCTAATGGCAGATAATTGACATGCTAGCACATGCTCATATGCTTGACGGCCACTACATTTTGTTTGACGTTATTTAGGAAGTGTTTGTGCACAAGCATAATGTCGTGATTTTTGTTATTTGTGTTCAAAGCAAACAGGGTTGTATTTTGTAGACAGGAAATACAGCTGTAACGTTTTCTTTTGTTTTAAATTGGGTTTAATTTTTTATTCAATATAAATTATGTAAAATGTTTCTCAAAATTCTTATTTCTACAATGTGTCCATAATTTAATTAATATCTAATACTATATTTTGTGTAGTTTGCTTAGTTTTCACAATATTCATAAATATGTATGCAAAGAGGAATTGTGAAAGCATTCTATATATAATATATATATATATATATATATATATATATATATATATATATATATGATATCGATATAAAAAACCTAGTTGTATAACCTGGTTTTGAAAATACCTTATCAATCGGACTTGTTGTCGAAACTTGCTTGTTGTTTCATAAACCATAAAAATTATAAAAGATTACAGATATTGGAAAAAAGTTAGACGCTAAACAGGCTGCTATATTTTAGCTGCTTTAAATATTTAAGTTTTTGAAGTTTTTGAACTTATAAGTTAGCCATAGATATCTGATTCGTTACCGAAATATATCTCCATAACCACCGGACATATCATTTTCATCATGAATATTAAAACATCAGTCAGAAGTTATTTAATGTCCCATATAACCTCTCGTTTGCACAAACTTTTAGACGATCCCAAGATTTTTAAAAGACTTAGTAGTTCAAAAAGAACAAGCGTTTTAAATTACAGCTCTTTCATAGATTGAATGTTATTGATGCATACTCAAAATTAAAAGAACTAACAAGAATTCTTACTTCCTGAAATTAGTGGTCAGAAAAGTCGTGAAAAGTAGAGAAGTACAAATGCCGTGGTGCACTCTTCTTTTAAATTTTTACCATAACTAATACCAAGGAAAGTAGCGTACATATAGTATATGCGATTTAGCACTCCAAACTTTTGTTTTACTGTGAGTGTGCTTGATATTGAAAAATGCTTCCCTGCGTAATAGGGATCGTGAGCTGAATTTTACTCACGTGCACGTCTCTAGCAATTAACTTAAATACAATATCCTAAAACTGCAGTCGCCTATTCTCTTATATATTTGTGTTGTTCTCCTCACTGTTGGTGTTAATTAACATGATACAAATAATGTTAGGTAACATGATACTGTTAAAGTAAGAAACGTATATGTACATAATTGCAATTCTATGTAAAACAATGCCATTGAATTTTAGTAAGATAACAATCCATTTAAAATACTTCAACTGAATTTAAAAAAATGTAAAAATCATGAGTTTTGAAACTTTAACAAATGTTACTTAAGAGAGAACACATTATGACATTTTATGTGAAAAAAGTCTTCTGTAACCAAACGAAAAGTTTCAGATCTTTCATTAACTTTAAGGGAAAATCCGGCTTTGCTTTTGACAGCTTCATTAATTTGTCTACTTCATAAAAACTTTGCAAACAAATTTCAGACTTACATTTCAGACATATTAAATTTCTATCAATAAAAATTTATTCACAGTGAATATCAAGTCTCTCTTGAATAATTAAAACGTTTATATCAAAACCCCGAATGTTTTTATTGTTACGACTGTTTGTTTCTGCCATTACTGTTTAATTGTTTCTTTTTTAATTAATTCACAAAATTTACTTAAGCCTTGAAGTTTTTTTTATATGAACATCATAAATTACGTGAATTTTTTGAAAATATCTTGTATTTATAATAAAAAACACATGTTTTGTTATTCACTAAAGTGGTAATTTGTTTGTACTTCGAGTGGAAGTCCTTGAATCTCTCTGCACACCTAATACAATGGCCTTAGATGAGGTCATTTAACAAAAATTAAAAGCCCTTCAAATATAGTGTTGATCATTGAACTCAAACTTAAAATAAGTTTTTTCTTTTCATTTATAAAAAAATAATATATTATTAAAAATCTTTAAATATTATGAATTTTGCTTATTTCAAATGATGTTCTTCTGTTATTATAAAGAATGAAATTCTCTCAATTTTAACCAAAAATTCTCCTCAGGCAAGTAAGTAGTCCTTTATAAATAATATGTATTCTAAAG
The DNA here is from genome assembly GCA_963675445.1 of Linnaemya vulpina. Taxonomy (NCBI): domain Eukaryota; kingdom Metazoa; phylum Arthropoda; class Insecta; order Diptera; family Tachinidae; genus Linnaemya; species Linnaemya vulpina. Next base: position 81,820,213 of record OY776279.1, on the reverse strand, counting down.
TTTTTTTTTTGAGTTTTGTATATATATATATATATATATATATATATATATATATGTACGTACATATAATATGCGTAATAAATAATTTATTTTTGGGGTTAGCTGGTAGTAGAGCTTATAAACAAATTAACATACATATTAAAAATGTATAACAAATTAGTGGGAGCCCAGAAATGCGTAAAACTCACAAAGCATTGGGGTTTTCACAAAATTTTAAACTAAAAATGTTTCCAATAAAAAAGGGCAGTTAGTCAGTCAGACTATTTTAGAGTATTTCACTGTTGTTTATGCATACGTATATCTGACTGTTTTGTGTGTGTGTGCGTGCTAGGCTGGCTGATAAGTGCGTGATAAAACTATGTAGAAGACAGTTGTGGTATTGTTATCATTATAAAAGAAGAAACAAATACATAAAATGTGTTGTGACCTACGCATTAATACACTATTAAATAGCGAGCCCCTTCTTTCAGCTTTTTGTTAATATGAGCTTTTTGAATAGCTGCCTTCCATATATTCTGTTAACCCATTATAAATCGTCAGCAATTGTTTATAGGGGAAAGAATCATTTTGTTTATGACAATATTTGAAACAAGTTTTTTTATTCCCAATACAGAAAAAAACACTAATAAAAATTCAGCAACAAACTTCTTTCTCTGCGCACTGTCGCTAGTTGTTTATAAACAGTTTAAATACACATCCATGCATGCGTATGTGTGTTCAAATACATAATAAAATATGTATTTTGTTTTTAAATTTTCAACAATTTAATCAAATCAAAAATTGTTATACAAAATTTTCAGCGAATTCTGTTAACCCATTAAAAAGATCCAACATTTGTTTATAAGGAAGAATTTAATAATTTATTTAAATTGTTTAAACAATCGAGTAAACTTTTAGGTAAAATATTCATTTCTGAATGTTGTTGAACTGCATTTTCTAACACAACGGAATTTTGCTTAACCCATTAGCAACAGCCACCATATCTTAAATAATTTTTCAACTACCACTTATTAAATAATATTATTCTGGTAAATTTACTTTCATATAAATTTTCTAATCGATCGGTTTGATCAATCAATCTCCTTTACACTTTAGTTTCATTAAATAAATTAGTTTTCTAACTGTTTGTTTAGTATATAACAATGAAGTACGTTTGAATAAGCTGGCTGGAAACTCCAAAAAAGCTACACTTTTAGCGGCGAGCAGAGTCGTCTTAGAGGGTCTTCTAAAAATACTTACTAAGAACCACCACCTCTTTCTTAGAGGGCCATCCTGTCACTAAACTTGATCATATTTTAATAAATTAAAAACTTATTAATTTTTATTAGGCTAACAGAAGTTTTTTGTTTGTATTTCGAGCAGATTGTGAAATTTTTAATCAGCTGAAAAAAACATTTCCATATATGTATGCTTGTGTTCAAAAATAAGAAAATAAATGTTGTGTTATATGTCTTTTAACTTGTTTGCTATTAAAAGAACATGCTGGAATTTCTATTATGCTTTATGTTAATTATGAATAAATATAATAAATAAATTATTTATTTTATTTACTTCCATCATAATTTGTTTTGAAAATCACCAATTATTTCATAATTTCTACTAGGCCCTCAGTGAAATCTACAAGTTTTCATGAATAGTTTCCATATAGCAAAGCGCTATATATGATAACATTAACCCTTAATCACGCCTTCACTGTAAAATTATCGCAAGTGGCATATAGCGTTGAAATTTCAAAAACCAGTAGTCTTTGAATATTCTTTTGGAATATTTTTAATATACTATATATACATATATGTATATATATATATATATATATATATATATATATATATATACATATATATGTATATACATATATATACATATATATGTATCTATATATACATATATATATATATATATATATATATATATATATATACATACATATATATATATATATATATATATATATATATATATGTATATATATATATATATATATATATATATATATATAATATATCTATATATATATCTATATATATATATATATATATATATATATATATATATATACATCATAACTTACATCGACGTCAAATGTTTGGACTTCGACGAACCCTAATTTTAATAGGAATAATGTTAGAGGAAGTTCTTGTTATTATTCTCTTTTAAATAAAGTTGTGAATATAAGAATCGTATTTGCAGCTTTTTATGAACAAATAAAACAATATCTTTCAATCTGAAACTATATTAACAACCAAAGCGTTATAGTAAAGATGAGTTTTATCCTTAATTTCTTTCACAATATCAATATATCCATAAAGATACATATGTGTGTCTAGCATGTAAAAATATCATGTGTAATATTCCACAGGTCGGGCGTTCTAGGTCTGTGTGTATGCAGATATACAGTTCTTCTCAATGAAATATCGCTAGTCCCATAATTATGGGAACTTCCATAAGTGAACGTATGTTCATGTGGCCAAAATATGTAGAGGAAACGTTTTAGGGTTAACAAATAAATAAAGCACACATAAACATTTAAATTCCTCATTGTTGCTGTAAAAAATGCGTGGTTTTATGGAAATTAATTTATTTGTTTTTTTTACTGTACGTGTGTGCAGTTGTTGCTGGTATTTAAATAATCTCACAATTTGAAACGTTTTTTTGTTGTCGTAACGAATTATGTATTTTGGCTTTTTTGTTGTTATACATAATTACGAGTCAATATAATATATACCTACATATATTTATATTATTGTTGTTGTTTTTAAGGTCACATGCTATTCCTCTGTTGTTGTTATTTTTATCATTCCAATGTTGTTCATAAGCGAGTATATACAAATTTTTATTTTTTATTTTGCTGTATATTAAGTTGTTTTAAATGTTTTCTGTCTACAATGCTGTTGACTTAGTACATTTCAAGACCCCTAGACAAACTTCCCCATTTTGAAATTTTGAGAAATTTTCCTATTACAGAAAGAATAAATTTGTCAGCTCAAAGACAATGAATATTTTATAATAAGTGTACGAATACACCAGTGGGTTAACCTGGTCCTCTTTAAGTAAAAATTTTGTTATTAACATGCTTCTTGGAGTTGATTTTTTTTTAAATCGGGAAACTAGGTCTCGAATGCTATCAGGTTGACATAAAAAACGAGGTGTATTTATAATTAACAAAATCTTATCAAACGAAATTGCTGATAACATATAAAAAAGAAACAAAACGACTAAAATTTAATTATTTGTGTATGTTAATTAACAAAAATGTACATACATAATAGATTTTAAATACAATTTAATAATCATGTTTAATATTCTGCTTTCTTGGTCATATTTAACGAATGGCCTTTCCCAATATCACAATATCAAACATAGATAAAAAGCAAAGCTGTTTGTATTTGTCAAACTCACGAAAAAGCTTTGGGCATTTGCGTCATCGCTGCTTAACTAGACTTTGGAGTAACTCCAAACAAAACCAACAAGTTAATTAAATGTTACAAGGTTATCTATATATGGACCACATGCAAACAAACAAAACACTTTAAACTGTTGTTGTGACACATTTATTGTACTGAATCGCAGATAAATCTGTATGTGTTAAATATACTGTTTGGGTTCATTTTTCAATAGCAAATTACTAAAAATATAATAAAGTCACAAACAAATTAATAAAACTTTTTATAATATTAACTCATTTTATAGGATGTTTGTTTATAGCCAATATTCCCTCTGACTTTCTTGTGCTCCTATTAGAAAAATGAAATTCGATTCCAGAATTACGAAGATAGCAACTATTAAAGTTCTGGCTGCTTATTTATTATTTATTTATTTGCTATACGAGTAACTAAACAAAAAATTACTTTTGAACAGCTGAAATTAAAGTCCACAAATAGTTATTTTCATGCTACAATTTATGAAATTCGCATAAACTTTTATATATAAACACATTGTTTTAAATATTTTAAATAACTGATTGACTGGTTGATTGGTTAATTTTTTTATATTAAAATACGATTATTACATAAATAAAAATGTAATACTTCTAACTTTTTTAGTCTGTTAACTAAAAGTAAAATTGATAGGTTAATATTCGTAATTCGTTATTTATTCAGATCAATTTAAACACTGGGAATTGTTTTTTTGTTAACATCAGTTCAGTATTGATGCAATTTAGAACGGATACGTAAAATTTATATAAATACTGATGATGAAAGTGTAGTGGATTTTAAAAGAAGCATGTTTTGCTCTGTTGTGTAGTTGATTTTCGTCATTTGATTGCAATATACATATTATATGATGTCCTTCTGAATTTAATGCTACGAACTTTAACCTAAAATCTTCATTCAATATAAAATAAAGCAAAAACCGAAGGAAAATTTGCAGATATAAAGTTCGAACTCTATCAATAAACTCAGCAACACCTTTTGAAATGTTGCATCAAATATGAATCGGGTTACCAGTTTAGAAATAGTAGAATGATATGAACGCATTCTTTAGTTTAAAACTTCCACTGTGCAACTCATAACATTTCAGCTACGAACTGAATGAAATACGAACTGATGATAGACGTTGTTAAATCGACGTCTTATAATTTAAGGATGCAACTGCATATATAAGGATGTATGTATATTTTCATACATAATTATTTTTTATTGTTTATATAATTACTATACAAATACTAAACAAACAGATTATTTAACTAAAATATTACATTGAACTTGCTGTGCTTTGTTTGCAAATCAGCTTGTGCTTCAAACTTTTATTTCAATGTTTACCTGAGAGTGTAATTTTGTTTGTTTTATTAGCCTTAAGACATTCTTTGAGTCTTGTCATAAAATCATGTCTGACTGACCTTGTGTTTTCTTCAAAACTAAATCAATTGTGTATCTGAGCTGGTTTTGCAAAGTTATCAGGATAACAGAGATCTCGAGCTGCCTGCATGTTCGTACACACGTACCTCTTCAACTGCACCAGTTGCAAAAGGGACAACAAAAATGAGATTTCTTAATTTAATTAAGAGTTTGTGCAACCACCTCATTTAACATATTTTTTGTTATTTATGTATATTCAATAAAAAAAAAACTTTGTTTGGTATTCTAAAGCGTGACAAATTCAATGAACATCCTAGTGATTTGAAACGGTCGGTGATGATGTTTGATCATCGATTAGCATGAGATGCTGTTAAGTGAAGTGAAACGAAGTGTAACATTTCAATGGGAGAACAGCATCAATAGTGAGCAATATTTTTCGTTTTGTTTTTAAATTTACAAAAGGTAGGTGCTGCACTGCATAGCAAATACTCCAGCTCCTAAATATAATGCTTGTACCGCTGTACGTTTTGATTACCGCTTGAATGCATGATGCGGGAGTTCGTGAGTTCATGTTCCCATAAACAAAGATTTCTACACAAAATAAAACAATTGGTTGCTGTTGAATGAGAAAAATCCATTAGAGTACATCTAATGTAAAATTTTTTTTTCATCCCGCAACTACTCAAAAGCATTGTCATAGACTAGAGAGCGACAGACAGACAGACCGACAGACAGGTTGAAATCTCAAGTGTCAAATACTTAAACGCTGTAGCGTGTGTTGCAGCCGATTAAAAATTCAACTAATTTATTAGAAAACATGCAGATAAATGGATGCATACATGCATGATGTTAATGATGCTGAGAATTAATTTGTTGTTCATGTTCAAGTAGTGGAACCATATAACAGGAGATCATATTATTTGGTGATAGTTTTTAAAAGATCTTGGCAGACTTTCAATAACGAGAAAAGATGAAAGAGACTGTGTTAAGTTCAATGACATGTCAAATTTACGTTTTGGGAAAATGTTTCTTTTGTTGTACAACAGCAAACAATCGATGCTCTTTTCTTTGTTCAAAATTTAACAATCTTGTTTGTTGTTCAAGAAAATTTCGATGGTAACCTGTTTTTGTTTAAGTATCGTTTGGAAAATGTTTCATAGTTCATTAGAAGAGTACGTCAGATGCTGGAGAAAATCGAAGAAGCGATCATATTGGGTTTTTCTAAATTTCACCCCTTCTCTTTTGTATTAGGCTTTCAAATTTAAAAGTAGGATATTTAAGAAAATTTTTTTTAAATCTATCCGCCATTTATTTAATGGTCAAACGTGTCAGTCAGGTGTTTACAAAATGTACACAATGCGGAGATTTTTTCCTAGAATGTCTGCGCTGATTAGAAATTGTTTGAAAAAACATAAAAATTTTTTTTGTTGTCCAAAATCACTGAGGTGTTACTGGTACAGGAATTGTTATTAGGTGATCATCCCTTTTAGCAGGTAATCAAAGACCAAGAAAGTTCCTAAGAATATGTCAACAGGTAATATTTCCAAAGCAGGTAGTTTTATATTAGCTACCAGGAAAGAGCAAATAAAATGTGACAAAGATAAATTTTCAAAGAAAGTACACACGCTATTGTAATAAAATAAACCTGATTTTGAAAGAAATAAAGGAAAACTAGTCACCTGTTTATGACTCCATTGTGTTTGGAAATTTAATTTTTTTGTAGATGCAGAGGATTCAATTGGGAGAGCACAGGAAAAATTGTGATTTCTGTACTTGAAATTTTCTACAATATCCTTCAATTGGAGACCAACAAAATCTGGTTTAGTAAATTCCGAATTTTATTAAAATAAAAGGCAAACATACTTTTCTATGCTTTAATTCAATCTAAAGTTTTCTCTTCTTAAAAAAAACACCTGCTACATATTTCACGCTGTAAAATTAAGGTTCGTGAGTTCATGTTCCCATAGAAATTGTTAGAAAATTACAGCAAATACACGCATTGTAAATAAAGCAAATATTGGGAACTTTTTTTTTACTGCTTCTAACGCTGTTGAGTGCAGTTACAATTAAAGCGACCATCAACCTGTGGAGAACACATCGCAAATTCACTTTAAGAGCAGCACAAATAAAACCAACCTTTTTTTTGTAGAAAACGAATTTTATTATTTTACACTTTTATAATATTGAAAGCTGAACACTATTATTTTAATTTTTTTTACATGATTTATTGCAACTTTAAACTGAAGTTAAATTTATAAATAATTATATTTTGAATTAAAAACGTGGCAAAAAGGGGTATGATTCGTGTTAGGTATTGGATAGGATGGTATTGGAAGGAGAAAATTTATAAAAAAGGAGGAGAAAATGGATAATGGAGAATGGATCATTATATATATTATTATCATTATATTGGCAGTATTTACAGTGACTAGTTCGGTCTATGAATTGTCCATGTTACTTAAAGATTAATGAAGAAATGAAATAAAAAATTAAAATATTTGAATAACAATATGTTTAAAAATTTTCATTTCCAACAGTTCTGTAATATAAAAATTTCGCTGGCCGTTTTAATTGTGTTTCCTTAATTGTAATATTTTGCCAAATAACTGAGCGTGTTAAAACTTTTTTTGAATAATAGCTAATTGAACTGCATTAAATTATATATAAAGGGAATATGCACTAGTGATGTTCAGTTAGTGGAACCAAGTATTAGGCGATCATTTTTAATCGAAACAATGTTTTCCAATTTACATTTTGTATCAAAAAAAAAAACTAATTCATAGTAAAATAGCTGAGGTAGAACGTTTATATAAGGATTTGTTTCAAAAATGGAAATAATATAAATTTAAAAATAAAAAACAACGAAATTAAGCAGAGTGTAACAATTTTGCGAAGCATGTCAGTAGGGTGATTTTTTTAGGTGGAAAGAGGTTGACATTTTGTATTCAAAATAGAAAAATTAACAGACTTCGATTAACCCATGGGATCTTTAAGGTACCTATCACAAAAATAACGATAAGAAATACATACTTGACTAAGAAGTAATTTTCAATAGAAGTTCAAAAATATATCCTTAAAAATAATTTTGAAAACAGGAATGTATCAGGAATGCGAGATCTTCTTTGAAATATTTATCCAAAAAAGGTGTTAACAATTAAATAATTTGGCAGTTAAGCCAGCAAGAAACACTTATTTTCTATATTCACATAATAAATTGCTAGTAGCAGCAGTATGTAAGAAAGTGCAGAGTCGCCCGTCTACTTGTTTTTCCAAGCCACTGCAGTGTAAATCTTAAACATTTCTTTATTAGGATATCATGAACGAAGAAGTAGCTCTTATTTAGCCAAAACTATTTTCACTATCTTTTTTCCACTATTTACCACATGAGTGCATGCTGTGGGAGTTCGTGAGTTCATTTTCCCATAAACAAAGAATTCAAACTGAATTTCAATTGTACTGCGTCTAATGAAAATCATGCTCATTGTAAATGCATCACTTCCCATTATTTGATACGATTACGTGCTATAAAATGTCAAAATACGTGTGTTGGAAGATGATTGAAAAATTAAAATTTATTTAAAAAAAAGGTGAATGAAGATGATAATGATGCTGGGAAAAAATGGCATGAATTGTTCACCAAGTGGAAACATGATGAAAGGAGAACAGAAGTGTTAGTAGTACGGAAAATGAAACCGCGAATGAATGATGGACATGTACCAAGGGAATAAAATCTTCGCCTGTTAGCGGGGATAAGGGCGAATTATAGTTTTTTATGATTTTTTATGCAATTGTCAGATGTGTCTGTCATAGGAAAAAATGATGTGTCATAGGAAAAAATATATTCAAATAAAAAATCAGAAAAGTCTTTCGAAAACCTTTAGATATTCTTAAAAAGCTATAAAAAAAATTGAAGATGATGCACCGTGGGGCAAAGAAATGGAAATATATATATATATATATATATATATATATAAATATATTTATATATATATATATATATATATATATATATATATATATATATAACACTATCAGAACTACTTCCACGAAAAGTGTAGAATATTGAGAAATAAAAAATAATTAAATTTTATTAGTTCTTTGAAATAGTACCGCCGCAAATTTGTTCTTTTTTGTCTGTCCCGAAATCGCTGTAGTGTAAAATTTTAAATTTTTTAACAGGATACCATAACGCGACACAACCCGTTGAAGATTTTCTGTTTACACAAACTTATCACTTGAGTGCATGCTGTGGGAATTTGTGAGTTCATCTTCCCATAAAATATGGAATATATGATTTCAATAGAAATAATAGAGCAAAACTTGAGACAATTTATTACAGGTAATCTTTTTTCTCAACCACTTAATTATGCACAATTTTTTCTTCTTCTTGTTTAACTTCATTTACCTGGTTTTGTCAAAGAAGATGCTAATAAGAAATACCCACCCAACATTGTAACACTTTTTTAAAGATATTCGCGTTCATTTTCGGTAAAATTTAGGGGAATTTCGATTTTTTTACATTTTAATAAAACACTTTAAGTGCAGAAATTGTGCATGATCATCCGGTTTTTTCATACCGCCTACGATTAATAAGTTTTTGATCATGAAGTGCAATAACAAAATCCTCTGTTAGGTAATCTTTTGCCAAAATCCGCATCCAAGTGCTGGGTGGGTGTGATAAAATAAATAACCAGATTCAGCTACTGGAACCACTTAATAGGAGAACAGGTTGTTTTGAAAGACCTGCGAAATGTTAATACTTGATTCAATATTACTTTAAACAAAAGATATTTTGAAAGTGGGTCTGATAAAAAAAGCATATTTTAATTAACATTTTTTAAATGGGTGGTACATTTTTTGTGACTTGATCTTTCAAAATAAAAAATGGTTTTAAAGTTAGATAGATGATGTTTTAGTTATTTCTTTACTATTGAAATATTAAAACAATATTCTGGAAATATATTTAAAGAATAAATATTTTTAATATAGTTTTTTAAATACTCTCTTTTGAAATATATTTGTTTTTATTTATTTTTCCAAAGGCATGTCTTTCTTTTAAGGGGAATTCACTTAAATAAGTACTTATTAAAAAAGGTATCCTGCAAAAAAGGTACTTTTTAAAAAGGTAAATGTTAAAGAAATATTAGTATAAGTATATTTAAAAAAATTTTTCTTTATTGGATTTTTTAAAAGGTACTTTTTCAAAGTTACCTTTTCTAAAAACCGCGAGGTATTAAAAGTATTCCACTGTTATTACCAGGTAATTTAGTAAATACTAACTTATATCTATATATTTATATATGAAATGTACTCCATAAAAGGGAATTAATTCTTTTAAAATGTTTTTATTTCAAATTCGACTTTTTGGAAGCTACTTGTTCCGAAAAACAAGTTGTAGGCTTCTTTGATGGTACGTACCTTATTCGACTTTTACTTTTTAAAATCAGTGTTGTGTAAAATTTTAAATTTTGTGAATAGGGCTCCATAACACAACCAGTAGCATATTATCCAACTACTTTTTAAGTTTATCACTTGAGTGAATGCTGTGGGAATTTGTGAGTTCATCTTCCCATAAAAACTATTTCACTACAAAAAATAAAACATATTAAAGAAAATCATCAGACCTAAGCTTAAATTAAATCACTTCAATGCATTTAATAATGTGTAATATTAATGTCAAAGTGGATGCTTTAGTCTATGTCCAGCTAGTGGAACCATTTATTAGGAAAACAGTATTATTCGTAGGCAGGAATTAAAAAGGTCTGCTTGAAAGATTAATTGCGGAAACAAAAGAATACTATTTTTAAAATTTTTTTTCAGTTTGTTATGTAAATAAAAAAAATTATGCAATAATAAGTGATACAACATTTTGAAGATATAATAAAATAAAAAAAAATTTTTAAATATCAAGAGTCACTAACTAGTGTAATCTTAAGATAATTTTAATGTTTGTCACATTTAACTAAAATAATGAATGACTTTAAAATATAATTTATATCAGTGAAATCAGTCAAACTATTTTGTTATGAAATTTCATCAACGAGAACGCAATTATATAACAGGTCATCAGATATTTATATAGAATTTTTAAACACGTTTCAAGAGTAGTATTTCCCCTTAAGGACTTATTTATTTCCTTGTTGTGAACAAAGTAACTAACTAACTAACTAACTAACTAACTAACTAACTGCTACTATGTGCGTACATACATACATACGTATTACCTACATTCGTAATCGGCAATAAAAATCACTGTAGTGTGACGTTTACCAGGACTTTTATCAGGATATCAGTAAAAATAACACAAGGATAATGTTAAGCTATAAAGTCGTGACTAAAACTAATTTGTAATGAAAAGTTGATGATTCTTGACATCAAAAACCACTGATTTAGAACAATGCCAAAGAATGCTAATGGATCATCAGGATAACACAATAACTTTTTTATAGGAAAATAAATGTTGTCGCCAAAATGAATGTTTTGGCAGAAAGTTTTTAGACATGGTTGAACTTTGTAAATTGTGACAATAATATCAACACATCGTGGCGTTTTAACCGGTAAAAATATTCTTTAATTTGATTTAGGTTTTAGGTAAGAAAAATAATTCTTCATTCTATATTTCCACAACAGTAAGGACTTTAATACTTTGACACATGGTTCAAATCATTGTTTTTTAAATTTATTTTCGGAGACCATTTCGCTTAAGCATTTTTGGCGGTTATGACTCGATATTACATATTATGTTTTTAATAAAAATTGTTACTATTCAAAAAATTTTACTATTACTTTTTGGATTGATCTGTAGATTTATAAAATTTCCCTGCAACAAACCGAACTTTTTAAAAGTTGAATTGACCTGAGTGTCAAATGGGTTAAACAAGTTTTGTGTCAATTATGTTAGATTTTTTCTGCTTCCTACTTTTTCAACGCACACTTGTCCTTGCAACATACGTTTATTGAAAAAAACTGCTTCCCTGGAATACTTGGCACTTTTTCCTACGTTTTACTTTTATTTTTGTTTCTTGCGGGACGGTGCACATGATTAAATCTAAAAATCACTCAAGTAAATTGTAATTGTTGAATTTTATTAGGACAACAGCTAAAATCGCAGCAAAACTTCAACAAACTTCATACAAATATTTTTTTCTGCTCGATTTGATCAGATAAGATAACAAAAACGAAAAAAAAATAAATAAATCAAAATAAAACTACAAACCATTTTTCCTTTTCCATTACAAAATGTATAAAAAGAATTCATACATATAGAAGGACAATTTTACGAAACACTAATCAGGCCAGGTCACATTTCAATCTAAATGCATTCATTCATTCGTTACTCCAGCCCAAATGATTGGCTGGCAACAACAATGAAATAAATGCCATAAATGCCGGAAAAGGAAAACCAGTGATTTGGAACATGACTAAACATTCGTATTAGGCTAACAGAGAGTATCGAAAGCAAATCCATTTCGAAGTATGTGGACATATCTGCAATATATGTGTATGTACAAATTTAATGTGGTCCCTTTCACCTTGAAACATTTCATTGAAAGCCACTAAATGAACCAGTGAATTTGAACCACTTCAGCGAATTTAGCAACATGTTTAATTAAAGGATACAGTTGTCATGTACACTCTCTTGCACGCGTTTGCTCTCATGTTGACATACACATGCATCAAAAATCACTCAATTGTAACGATGTACAAACGGATTTTTAGAAGGATAACAGAAATTTCAACAAACAACACTGAATTTAGAATTTCCCAAAGGAGACAACTATTTTTTTTTTTTTGCAATACCTTCCAATATTCACTGAGGTATAATGAAAATTAATGGGATAACATCAATCATAAGGGAATAATTGAATTTCATTATTTAGAACTAAATATAATATATTGAACTTAACTGTTAGTGTTCTCTTATTTTATATTGTGTGGAAGTAAGAAAAAAAGAAAAACTTCATGCACAAAGTATGCATGTTGTGACCACGACTAAATGTCGCACTGCCATCAGTGCTTATGTCACGTAGGGGGAATGAGACAAAAAGCTTCGACTTCACCTTCACAGAGCTTTTCAGTGCATTTGAGAAGTTTTGTATTATATAAGATTTCATTGTATTGCTTAGAGTTTCTGGCATTACTGGCAACCAATCCTTTTTCATTTTATTTTATTTAGTTTTAATACTGTTTTAACGATTCATATATATATATATATATATATATATATATATAAAATAAAATATATATATATATATATATATATATATATATATATATATAAACAATAAAAATAATAGATAGAAATAAAATAAATTTACTACTTTAACAAAAATTCAGTTATAAAGACCAACTTTCAACATTTTGAATACGGTCGTAAAAGGGTTAAACAGTCAACACGGTTTATCACTTCATTAAATACAATTCACTTGAAAATTCATTGAACTAGAATCTTGATAATGACAAGAAAATTTTTAATTAAATTACACGCTGGCAAAGTAATCAAAACAATAAGTAAATATATAAAAAAAATGGTAATCAAAATTAAAAATCACTGAATTGTAACTTGAAGTAAAAGGAGTTCAGAATTTTCATTTAAGAAAATATTTACAATTGAGTAATTTTGTGTTGCAAAAGATATTAAAAAGGGACTTTTATGCTGGTTTTTATTCAGCTAAATTGAAGATTTTTTTTATTTGGCTCATTCGTACACACGCATAGAAACGAATGGAAATAATCCGGTAATAAAAGTTAAAAAAAATCAATGTTATATAAGACATAAAGAATTGAGGAATTTTCAGATTTTTTAAATTATTAATTTTACAAAAGAAGTGTCACAAAAATGTAAACATACGAAAGTGCAAAATTTGAAAATGTCAGAGATAGAGATTGAGAACGATTGAAAACGATGGGAATAGTTGACTGCTGATGAAAGACGAGAAGAGAGAATATTTTTAGTAGCCACATGTATTTGAATTTGTACAGATAAATTAGTACGCATTCCTCATTTAAAAATGCCAGCAAATTTATTTATATAACACATTCATCCGGAAATGAATCCACGACCTTTTGCTTCGTGGATTAAGTTACTTCAATCAGAAGGAAACTATAAGCTATTCAGCTAGTTGACTCTTTTCGGGTTCTCGTGGGTCCGCCCTCCTTAATGATATAAACTATATTCTGAACTTAAACTTAAGAACACATCCTTTTTAATGGTATACGAAAGTTTATTACAATCGGAAAATCTATTTAAAAATCGTTGAAACACCCACTGTGCAGGAGCATGCTTGCTGCCTTGCTAATCAATGTTTATGCTGAGAACAAATATTAAAAAAAACTAAATTTAAAAAAAACTAAATTGTGTGCTATACATTTTATTAAATTTCTAGAAACACTTAAGTATGGAAATATTTTCCGAAATAATTTTTATAATTCATTTATATATTTCAAGTAATAATATTAAAGCTTAAGGTTTATTTTTATAAAAAATTATTTATATATTATTTATATCGATATTTCAGGATATCGAAATATCGATGTAAATAATAAATAAATAATTTTTTATAAAAATAAGTCTCAAGCTTTAATATTATTATTTAATTTATTAATTATTTAAATCATTTAAAATTTGTATTTAACTATATATTTATTATATAATATTATAGTTGTGAAAAAACCTTTTTCCTTTAACATACAAAAATGACTTTTGTGAAAACAACTTAATGGGAACAAAGAAATTTCAGCAAGAAAACATTAGCTCTTGAAACAGGAAATGGAAATTCTCACACTAGTGTCAGAATTTCTTGTTATCCTAAATAGTTTTATTTGTGAGAAAAGAAAAAACAAACAAAGAAGAAAGTATGAAAAACGCTAACGACTACGATTTCCCGATCGGCTTATGTAGAAAACGAAGTACATATATTTAAGAGCAAATGAAGTTGGAACTGAGAGATTTTCACACAACTTCCACCCCTTTTAGAAATATTTTAACAGGAAATTTACTAGCTAAAAACTAAAATTATCTTGAACTGGGAGAAATGGGAAATTATCCAATTGAAAAATTACAAAGTCAAGAGAATCTTTTGTAGGTAAGAAAACTCTTTATATGCACAGTCTCACCTTTTTGTGATAAAATTTTATAGCATTTCAGTTTTCCTCGCGTTCATTGAGAACAAAATATGCAAAAGAAACTAATGGAATGAATATACATTAGAAAAATCTTTGAAATTGTACAGAATAGAAAGAAAGTATTAGAAAGTTTTTCAAATACTTTTCACAGGGTTGCATAAATTTTAATCCTACACAAAAATTCTCAACGAATCAGTCAAATCCAAACGATCATCGTTTTACGTTTGTGTTTTTTAGTTTCCTCAATTTTACGCCAAAATGCGTGTGAATTGTGACACATGTTTTCTTAAATTTTCACTATTCGTAACAGGCCAACATAGTTTTTAGTAAGAAAAAGGAAAAGTGGAAAATTCTCTTGCAGCAAAAAGAAAATTGGTGGAAAACCAATCACAGATATAAATAATACACAAACACATTTTCATAGAAAACTTGTTGCTGCCTACCATTTTCTTTTTCTATGAAAATTGTTTAGGGGTTGTTTTGTGTCGACAAAAAATTCTTTGAAATTATCCAACGCACACGTTATAACAACTTGTTGAATACGTTGTTGTTCGTTTGACAAAAAGTGATTAGAAAGAAAAAGAAAACACAAAACATTGAGTGAGTTTTCACAGCCATTTAAATATAAAAATTTTCATTTTTAGGATCTCTATTGAAATTCTTGGTGTTCTATTCTTTTGAGTTTTATCATGCAAACAAAAGTGTAAAATGTTTTCCAAATTCAATTTGTTTTATTGTTTTATTTTAACAAAAAAGAACTACTCCTACACAACTGCATTCTTACCCAATGCGATGTACTTTCTAATTAAATTTTCTCGAGCATTTTCAGTAGCCACTACTGCAATTTAGAAGATTTCATTTCTGTATTCAACTAAACCAAATTCATAGATGAGGGAAATCAATTCAATTTCATTCCTTTATAATTTTGTTTAAAAAATACAGAACGTTAGAGTTAGAAAGTATTACTCTCTCATGAGCAAAATTTATAAAGAATTCCATTGTTGAACCTAATGAATATATATCTACAGGAGCTCAGAAATTCAAAAAGGACAACTCGGTATTTATCCCTGGTAAATAGAAATAGAATACACTTTTCTATTTGTAAACATTTAATATAATAGAAACCTCAAACAAGTAAAGAAAAATTACTAAATATATTGTAACACGTGTTGCATGCAATAAAGAGAATGATGGGAAAATTTCCAAACACAGCCAGAGGATATTTTTCAAAAGCAATAAAACTATGGGATATGGTATTTTGAAACACTGGCAGTATCTTTGAACAGTTTCAACAAGCTCATCAATAAAAATGTATTATCAATACTGTGTGTGTGTTTGTTTGCTTATTAAGTAAATTTCACACCATTTCCGAAGAAAAAACTGTTTATATATATATCTTCAAATTCCGAAGTCTCAACCCCTTCCTAAAATTTCTAGCAGGACTCCAGAACTTTTACAAGATTTCAAGTACTTAAAATTTTACTGTCTTACTGCAACGGTGGGATCATTCCAGTAGTGAGACATTTGGGAAAATTTAAAAATAAATTAAGCAGTGAGAAGATTAATATAAATATATTTTCCCACGAAAAAATAATTCTGTTGATTACATGTAAATTGCAACAGTTTTCCAGAAAAATCTGTTCGATGTTTTGTACAAATTGTTTGAAAGTTACAAGAAGCTGCTGGACAAGTAATTTGAAGTAAACGTTAGTTATGTACAATGTCTTAAATAGAAATCAGATTAAGCGAATGTATATATTATATAGTCAAGGAAACGAAGATTTATTTCTATATTGTGAGTCCTGATTTAAAATTTAAAAACAGCAGGGTTTCAGTGTTTCATTAATATTTACTTGTTTCTAACCAATATTATTATTTTATCGCATAATTCAAGAGAATCTGAAAAAAAATTTTAATCAAACTACTACTTTTTTTAACAAAAGCATGATAAATTTCTCAATATTCAATTCTGCCAATATATAATTTTCTATAAGAAAGTTTTAAGAGACACAGAAAAGAATGAAAAAGTATTGAGTAAAAAGTTACAGAAAATTTTCAAATATTCCCAATGCTATTTGAGCGAACCATTTGATTTGTAATATTAATCTCGTTACGAAATTAAATATGTACTGGAAGTGTGTATTAAAACATAATTTTCATACAAAATTTATTTAAATACTTTTCCTTTCGCTGCGGAAAATTATTAGAAATCTTTCGAATGAGCTTTCAGAATATTGAATATGGTTTAAATGATTTATACAGTAAAAAATATAGATTTTTTCCGACAAACTCTTTCTTTGCTTAAAAATCAATAAAATCGACATTAAACGTGAGAACTTCAGGTTTAAAAATTTAAGTTATAAAAATATTCCATTCCCACGGCTAAATCGTCATTTGAATATTTCTAAAAGAAAAATATCTCACAAAAAAAGGTCTGCTTAAAAGATGCGTGAGAATTTTTACAAATTTAAGAATGTTTCTTTGCAACTAAAAATAGGTGAACAGATATTTTAACAGGACACCGTTTGAAAAATTTCAAGTATTTCAAAGAAAAGAAAGTAGAAGTAGAGGAATTTCAAAGGTATTCTTCTTTGTTATGTATTTTCTAACATCCCACAGGTAGAAAGAAGACTGATATCAAGAAAACAAACAAAAACAAGCCCAGAGGTCGTTGCCAGCCACACATTTAAAAATAAAAAAAGGAAAATCTGATTTCAAAGAAAATAAAAATTACACACACTCACATATTTTTCACACTACAAATAGTTTACTTATATATATATATAAATGCTGTTGAAATGTTGTTGGTTGACAACAAAATCCATGGGAAAAATTTTAAAAAATTGATTTAAAGTATCTACCGCCTTTGAAAATCTTAAATAGAAAATAATCTCATGATGCGTGAGAGGGAAAAGAAACAAACAACATTCCCACCAATTGCGTGAGAAAGTTGTTAAGATTTATAACTTTTTAAATAATTTTGTAACAGGACAACAGAATCTTGAAACTCAAAAATCAGTGTTCTTTGAGCCAGGACATTATTACTTGCTAGGACATATAACTATCGAAGGAATGTGCATCACAAGTTTTCCCGCGAAATTATACTTGAAATGACACGGTTGTAAATATACATCCCACTTTAAATTCTTTGAGAATTTCAATACTTCAAATGAACATATTGGTAAAAACAACTGACTGACTGTATTCTAAAACATATCATGTTCTAAGTATGAAAATTTTACGTTCGTCGGTGTTTGCAGCAAATAAAGATTGTTTCGTTTAACACTGTGGCAGATGCAGGTTTCGTATCGACGCGAAAAATTTCGTCAAGTTGGTTTGCCAAATGGTGGGCGGTGTAGGCTGAAGTAGGCCTGCGGCTGAGACGGCTGCGATCTGAATTCACAGCCATCAAAATTTTGATTTGAAACTCAATTGATGCTGTTCTTACCAAAACTTAAAAAAAATTGTTTATCTATAAATAAAAATATTTTGATCTTTGTCTTAACTGTTCTAACACTCGCTAGTTCAACGTACTTTGAGAGATATATTTAATTTGTAAAACGTACTGTTTAAAGCGTTTTATAAGTTGGAGGAGTTTTTTATCCCACGTCTTCAAAACTGATAACATTAGAAAATTACATTAATAATTTTTAAATAAGTGGGTACAGTGATAACTTTGATCCAGAAAACAAATTGTACCATCAGCAGTTACAACTACTGAAAAAAAAAACACTTCGTCGCGTTTTATTGCAACCTTAAATCTGTTGTTAAGAAATAACGGTCACACTAAGAAAAATAACCCTCATGCGAAAGTTGTTGTGAAAAAGGCACTTTTATTTCTAAGCATTCAAATAAATGTGCATGCGTTAGAAAGAAATGAACATGTGAGATTTTTCTAATCTCAGGTGAAAGTTGAGACATTTCAATAACAGGAAGGCAGGATTTACTAACACAAAATCCAAACAAACAAAAAAAGAAAATATCCAACAAACATTGCTTGAATATTTTCCTGGTAAAGAAAAATCAATAAAGATTTTCCATTTCAAAGAAGAAGCAAATATAAACGAATACCGGAAATGCGTTTTCGGCGCATGCCTAAACAAAGAAAAAGCAACAAGAACATGTAAAAACATGTGCCATATAAATAACATGGCAAATGCATACAATAATAATTAAATAGGAAAATGAGTTTTACGGAATTTCATGTGGAGGGTTTGGAATGATTATCAAGTTTTTTCTTTCCAAATCTATAGATTTTAGAGTTTCCAATGCAATGGGAGAGCATAAAGTCATTGAAAACATAGCAAAGAACACATGGAACATTTTTCTTATACGAGTGCCAGTAGATATATCTTGTTTACAATTATTATTGTATTAGTGAAAAGGTCACACCTTTGCCTAGTATTTTGCCACACATTTTGCTGAAGTTAATAATGAATGGAAGTGAGTGAGTTTAGGCTACACTTTATAATTCATTCAGGAATATGCATATAAATAAAATTTTTTTATAGTTACTTGTGACAGTGTGAGGTATTATGAATTTTTTGTTTCTCCACTAACAGGATTGCAGAAATGCAAAAGTCTGGAAGTCATTAGAATAAATTCCTTTATCGAGTTACTTATGAAATAAAACGGAAACATCGTCTGTTTGCAAGATATGTTTCCTTTACTTTTTTCATATTATCATTTTGTATTCAGTTACAGTAGTTTGCCGGTTTATCGAACACTCAAATTGTTAGACGTGTTCGTTATATCTGCATTCATGCTTTGCGTTATTTTACTTAAAAACACAAGTAGTTTTCTAAAAACTGCAAAGCATATATTTTAAGATTGATTCAAGTGCTGCATTTTCTCTCGTATGAATTAAAGGCGATTACCTTTCAAAGATATTAGTAAAATATAAATTGCAAATCCGTTCTTAAAAATAAATGTGCAAAAGTGTTGTGATACACCCGAAAATCATTAAAATGCGAACGCAGGTCTATTGTGTTGTGTTATTGGCCTTTTCGATTCTACAGAATCAACATCTTTAAATATTGTCTATCCAAGTGTTGTAGCAGTACTAGTCTATCAGAGCAACGACAGCACCATGGTGTTTGTAGGCAATAATAATGATATCTGCTATAATACAATGCCACTAATACGAGGGTTATTTTTATATAATAATAATTAAGCAATTATTTTTGTATTTTATTCGACCTTGTTTTTTTTTCCTTAATTTCTTCTTATAATTATTCTTCAGGCTCTAGGTCTAGAAGAATTTAAATATTTATTATGTTATAATATATTCCCGCAGTAAATTTTAAAAAAATTTTAAGGCACCTCATATTAAAACATCAAATGAGAGTTACCAAAACCACCAGTCTAAGACGGTATTTTGTTGACTATTTTAGAAAACCATAAAAAGTAATCTGCCATATAAGAATAAATTAAAAGAAAGTTTTGATAAAGTCGCTGTCGCGTTATACTTAGTAAACATAATAAGCGGTCCTATCGAAAACTTTCGGAGAATAAGAGAAAAATAAAAAATATTTAATATATTTTAAAATATTTTTTGTTTTTTTAATGTATAATTCCCAGTTAGATTAGGCGATAATGTGTCGCAGTACTATTCTCGAAATATAAAAGGCAACCCTCGTAAAAAATTAAACTGACCAGAACGATGTACACCATCTGCTACTGTTTGCAATAGACCCTACAAGTGTTTGCTATTTGCTCAGAATAATAATTTCTGAGTATACGAAATGGCAAGTAACACGTGTTAAGAATAACAATTCCATGATGCGGTTGCTAACAACTCACATTTCCATGGAAAAGAGAACTGCATTCCATTTTAAGGGAACAGCAATTGTATTAAAATTTTATGGAAAGAGACAGACGATGATAAATAAAACTGCTTTGCAGCAATAAGCGGAAGAATTTTATTTTTGTACCGGAAGTAGTGACATATTTTTCTGTCCGTTATTGTCTTCATTACGGGCTCGAGTGAGAGATTTGCTGTGAGAACATGTTTGTTTGAATTGAAAACTTGTTTTGCCATTTTAACAGGGCTGCAGTACTTTTAGAAAATAAATTCTTATGCAGCAAAATTGGCCAAGAGTGCAATAGGGAGTTACACTGCACTTTTCGTAATTAATATCAATTCGCAATTTAACAAGAATATTAATTACCAGCAGTGAAAACAAACCTGCTCATGTTAAAGTGATGAATATGAATGTCACGAATAGAAATAGTATGTATATACGAGTATATAGTTGTATTATTGCGGTGTATAAGAAAAATTAAAAATATATATAATTCGGACACTTCGAGATTCATTTTGAATTATTGAAAAGAGCCATTTTGTTTATAAATAATTGAACCTATTTATGCACAATTACAAAATGTCTAATTTCGGACGGATTGAAATGTTTAATTTTGAGTTAGAATCTCTTAAAAATAAAACTATATGAACACTGCAAGTCAGTGCTTATAAATTCGAATCTTTGAAATAAATAAAACTAAAAATTTAAATTTAGTAAAAATGTAAAGATCGTTAGCGTTTTCGGAAAACATAGTTTTGATTAAGAACAGCCGAAATGTGAAAAGGACCTACATATATGTATATCGTCACCGATTTCTTTAATTAAATGTAGAGTGTTTTGCATTCTTTCTTTTGAAGAATTTTTCCCTCAGTTCTAGAAGCTTTTTTGCTACACCGAATAGTCGAGTTACGTGTATCTTGCAAATTAGTCATATATTTGTTGTGTTATATATATATTTTATAATTGTCATTGAGAATATAGTCTGTTGTATCTGTTGTTATATAAATTTGAACCGGCCTAATGTACTTTTAGCTAATTTTAATGCATTGTGTGTGCTCGTTCATTTATATTTATTTAATGTGTTCGTTCACATTATTTGTTTAGCTAAGGGATTTTCCATGTTCAAGATTATTATTGTTTCGTTCTAACATTTTGCTCGAACGGTACTAAAGTTTATGAATGCCTAGTGACAAATGACAATTTTTTGTGATTATTGATGATTATTACTTTTAAAGTATGAACGTCATCAGTCAGTCATTCAGACAGCCAGAGAGGCAGCCAGTCAGTATAATAACTTGATTGCGTGAGTTTGATGGAGAAACCTTTAAGGGTAAAGAAAGAACTGGAATTTTAATCAGCTCATATAAAATTATAAGATTAGGTTTTAAAGTAGTATGAGTCTCAAGTTTTCATATAATACAATTATTTAGTTTGCATGCGAACATACTTGTGTATTTATGAATGTGTACATGGACGGTTTGTTCTATTTATGCTACTCTCTTACATATTTGTTCGGTTGACAAAAAAAAATCCACAATTTCTTATCTCTCTGGGTGAATGTGGATGGATAACAAATAACAAATTTTGTTAAATACTTTTTTCTTATTCTACTTTCTATGGATTTCAAATATTTTTCCCTAGTTTTTTTTTCACAACAAGCAACGAGGTGTCCGATATTTAACACGCAAACTTTACAGATTTCTTATGAACTCCTATTGAAAAACCAGCAATTTATTAACTAAACTACGTAATTAAATACAATTTTCATTCAACACCAAGTGTTTGTTGTAACACGGCTAAATGTAAAGGAATATTTTATGATGACCAATTAAAAATAAAATACTGTGAATGTAAGAATAATTCGTTTTACTTTTGTATACAAATAACTTGTGTTTTACACCTTTTATTTTTGTTTTTGTTTAAAATTGAGTATTGAAAAATCAATCGAAATCCATATTTACAAAATGACATTTTCACCATTATTATTGTGATAAAATAATAAGTAGATAGTATCCCACCACTATTCTGGGTTGTACAAACATCACTTCAATTTTCAGGTACAAATTTGCAATAACGTGAATTAAAATTAAATAATTAGTCAGTAAATCTTTTCAATCTCGATTTTACGAAATAATTACAAATATATACGTTTGTATTGATATTCAGAAATTTCTTCAGAACTTTTTAATACGTTTCGCATCTTTCCTACAACATAACGACTCTGCATACCTGCATCCAGCTTCAAAAGATGACTTAAATCTTCTATACATGGTTATTTTCCATATTTCATTCGCAACACCATGGTCACTTCGTTTGAACTCTAGATTGTGCGTTAATCAGTTTCAACAAGATATTAATATGAATATTTCAAATATCGTGTTTATGTGTTAAGACAATTCTCAAAAACTTAACACGCAACCCTCGTAAAATATATAAGAATAAATGTATGTGTGGTGTGGTTTTATGGGTCATTAAATGTTAAGTGATCTTAAAAATTATATACATATATACGTACGTGCAAACATATAAGCATAGGGGTACACGCACCATGAATGAAGAATATTTAAAATATTTCTAAAGTTCAAGAGGCGTTTTCGAACAACGTTATGAGTTTTTTAACAAAGAAAAGTTTCTTGTTGGTTTTGATGATTTTCTATTAAAATGATACACTTTATACAAATTTAAATAATGTTAGTTAAATTCATCATTTTGTTATTTCTTTTGAGAAGAAGAAGAATCAAGCGATACAACCAACCACTCTAAATAAATAAAACAAACATGCTTAAGGAAATAGTTTTTTATAATCATTTTTAAGATCGCTTTGTTGTCTGCTACGTACACAACAGAGTAGTTTGTTCGTTTCAGTTATAATTCAATAATGTTGTCTAGCTAGTAAGTGTTTGTTTGTCTGTCTATCTAGCCAGGCTAGCTGATCGTGGCAAGATAATTTTATGTTTTTTATTAGGCGCTCAAAACTATGAGTTATTTTATTTAAACAACGTAAATACATGTTTTTAATATCAACATAATTTAGTGGAGCGATGACGATTCATAATAATTAATTTCAAGTCCATAATTTAAAAAACAAAAAATCAATATTTGATCAATGCTATGCAATAGGCTGGCAGCAATTTTAGCTAAACTTTCGAATTGTTGTTTACATTTTTGTACTTTTTTAAACAGGCGACCGTCTGACCCACATATTCTGTTCCCAAAGCTATAATACGTTTTTTATAAGGGTATACGAGTATTATAGAATTCTTGTCTGACATTTTTCAAAATATTTTGTTTTTCATTTTGGTGTAGTCTCTAAATATACTGTTCGCCCAGTAATTATTTGTGAAATTATCGTGACATGAACACATAAATAAAAAAGACGGACGCATTTATATGATATGATTTGATATAGTACGGACGTGCATACTACGTAAACAAACAAACACAAAGAAGTACAAAAAATACGTCAAGTTTTGTAGAGGAGGAGATATATTTTTCTTGTTGCAGAGTAAGAAATTTTTTCGTTAAAATGAAACCACATGGAGCTTCGCTTTCAGAACTAATTTCACGGCAGATGTGTTCATACCCGTAGTCACATTAACTTATACATACATATGCAGCATACATAACCATATATATGTGTATGCAATTATTTACATAATAAAACTATAATGAAACGATCACAAATCATACATTATCATGTTGGCACTTATTCATTCATTCATTCATTCATTCATTTACATTAAGATTCACAAAAATCTAGAGATCAATTTGTTTTGTGCATGTTGTAAGGCATTCGTTGTTTGTGGTTGATATCACAATCAGGTATGGATACTGTACAATTTTGCTTGGTAAATTGAATTAAATGATTCTATAAATATAAGATATTCTATAAAAATATATATATATATATATATATATATTTAAAATAAAATAAAAGTACAGGAAACATGGGATGTTTTTTCCCTAACAACTTTAACGTTTTTGTTTGAAATGGGGTTTAATATATACTTTTACTCACAATAGAGAGAACTTAGATTATCTATAGGTGAAAAGTTGATTTTAACAAAGAAGATTGATATCAAACCCTTAATTAAAAAGCGGAGATGTCGGCAATAATATGGATCAGCGATATACAAAATGTCTTTAGAGTTTTATAAATGCTCCTAGTGTGTCAGGAATCAAACATAAAGCGTACAAGCTCATTGGCAACCTTCTCTTTTTATTAAATATATGCATGGTGAAAATTAAATACGGATAATACGGAAAGTTAGATCGAATATATTGTTTAATGAGTTCGAACAATTTTGTTATTCACTTCGTAGAAGAATAAAATACTATAGATATACATAAATAAGCCAAAGCGGGTGGTGCCTGATCGAAACTGTTCATGTTAACGAGGCATAAACTTACATATCAGTTTATGCGTCATCATATATATTATTCCCATGCAACGTTTAAGTTATGTTTTCCATCCCTGGCATCTAATAAACACATACTTCATAGTTGGTTGCTTTTCTTAACACAAGCAAACAATAAAATAACATTTAAAATTTTAGCGACTGACTGGGCATACAGTTTCTTAGTTTTATTCGGTTTTTAATAACAGGCTTGCAGTTAAAAAGGGGGTTGCAAAACATTTATTTTCAAATAGATTCTTTTTCATATAATTTAGTTTGTAACCAGAAGATAACAGAAGTAACAATTATTTATTTTAACGTAACAGGATTACAGTTGAAAATTTCTTCTCAATTCGTTTATAAGAGATATCAATTGAGTGAAAGTATTAATATGAATGCATTTATTTAAGATAAATAATTAATTCTTTGCCGTATTTTGTATGATATTTTCTAAATCCAGCGACTACAACATAAATTGATTAACATTAACATTATTTTTATGGCTGTAATTTTTGTTGCATGAACGGCCCCTTAGAGACTATGCACATCCAGTTGATAATTGTTGTCACTCAGCTCGCCTCTAAAGTTGCGAAATACTATAAGAGGAAAATATTCCAAATTGAGTTTTCTTAGTTGTGCCCAAGTGAAATGATATTGTGCACATATTCGACTACAATCAAGCATATTCATCGTGTTGCGTTAAGTTCGCTTGATAGGAATTTTTATTTTGTGGTTTTCTGCACGTCAATGCTAAATGTCCTTCAGCTAAAATTTAATAATATAATATTTCTATACAATATAATTGAAAACATTTTCCCACTTCCACTGCCACAAACAAAGTGCAGCGTGTCAAGGCAAAATACTGGTTTTAAATTCTTAACCTGTAATTCTTTTGATTATGAATTCTTTTTCATTATTGCTATGATTTTCTCAAGTAGATTTTAGAATTTGTTAATTTTCTTTTTTGTCTTAAATCTTCCTTCCTCTACATATGAAAAATAAATTATTTTGTTTGTGTTGAAAATCTTTAACCGTATTTGGTGGAGGTTTTTCATAGGGGACCAGAGAAATTAGAAATGCGTCAAGAATAACTCCACCATTTTAGCTTCCATTATCTCAGCAGTGGAATTATTCCAGACGCATGTACATATGGTATGGTGGTGGTACACAAAATTAAAGAGTTTAGAAATATTTTCTTGAACCGTTTTGGTGGTGGATTCTCATAGGGTCACATATTATTTGTTGCTTGCTTGAGGTACATTTTAGAAAAATGGCTTTAAATTTTCAAATGCCTACGTATGTTTCGACCTACTACATACATACATATGTAGGTATATCTGTGCATGCATATGAGTGTTGTGTGTGTGCACAGATTTAAAATGAAAATACCTTAAGAAACATGGCTTTTAGTGTGTATAGTTATTTGTGAGAATACAAAAACATACAAAATCCGATGAAGAAATAACATGAATATATTGAAATATACACATAAATAAGTACCTGCAGATTGAGGATCTACAGTGTAGACAGACAAATATTATTTATGTTATAATACCACAAAACCAAAGGAGAAATAAGTTAATGGTTATAGAAAATAAAATTAAAAAAATAAAACCAACAAGATCATCAAACACGATCGTTCGTTTGTGAATAACAGGCTTCCAGATTAGTTAATATACAGAGAATTCGAATCTTTCATATCTCATTTCTGTTGCGTTTCGATAATAATTTTTGATTCTTTCCTTTCCCTCTCTTTCGTGACAATAAAGATTTAAAGTGAGATCGTTAAAAATTTTCCAGTAAATTATAGCCAGCCATTCATGCTCATGCATACACATATGTACATACATAAATAAACAAACACAAAGTATCTACAAAATGCCTAAGTAGTAAAAAACAATTAAAATGTCACAATAATTCCAATCAACTTGTTGTTTCTATTAGCTGTACAGTTTTTGAAAAAAAAATTGTAAATGTTTATTTGGAACTGAATTTGTTTTTTTATTTTTATTTCAAAGATCCCTGTAAGATGAAATCAAGCACTTTTAAGACATTTTGATAATAGCAAGCAAAATTTGTTATGACTATAATTTGCCGGCCATTTTACCCAGTCCTAAATAATTATATATAAATACCGCTGTGACGCGAATCAATCAGGAGTTCATTTTTAGTAGAGCATTGCAAACCGATTTGAAACCGTTTGCAGAATAATATACACAGTAATTGCATTAGTATGTTCCAGGGGTAGCAATGCAATACACCAGGGGAGATGGCAATACACTATCAATAGGGTATTTTTATTTCCCGGGAAGGTGGAAAATAAAATAAGAATTTCCGGGATTTCTGAAATAAAATGAAGTAATATTAAATATTCTAAATAAATGAGTAAACCGAAAACAAAGATTCCGGAATTTCCATTTTTACTGATTCAAATACATCTAACTTAAATTCACCTCACCAGGACAATTTTATGCCAGAGTATAATATATATTTTACCGTTCCCTTAATGTTATAATTTTCCATTAAAATTTCTCAATGTATTAGGTTTTATTATGCCTGTCTTCAATTAATTGTATCAGTTTTTTTTTATTGATTGTTTTGTCATTTCAAATGGCAATCAGTGTGGATTAATATGGATGAGAGTTTTTCGGTGGTACAAAAACTCTTTTTATTCCCGGGAAATGAAAATTAATGAAACCCCTAATTTCCATTCATGATCATCAAAGAGAATGCTAAGTTGCTGAGAGCCTTTTTCCTTCCATCAAGCAGCATATAATAACTAAAACCATAATGATATTTCGTAAACGAACCCTTAACATTTAATTCTTTTCACCGTTTTACAATTGCAAACGATCATTCATCATCGATCCCCTCCCTCCCTGTGATGCGAGTAAGATTTTTAAACACAAAAATGCTACATCTTGGGCTTATTAGGTGGCCAGCTTAGGAAGAAAGTACCAAGACGTTTTTGAAGGTTTAAAGAAGAAGGTAAGAAGTGCTTATTGTAGTTAATATATGTCTATGTATGTATATGTGAGAGTGTGTGCTTGCGATACGTAAGTAATATTTTAAAGGACTCCGTTTCCATTAACGTCTTAGGTTTACTAGGAGTTGAGCAATTTTTGTAAGCAGCGAGCTGTATTTTAAGTGTTCCTTTCCTTCTTGAGAAACAAACTGTTTAAGGGGTAGATTTCTTTTCAATGGCATATCTGTTCCTTTTAAAAATACCAAATAATCTTTGAAACATTTCTTTTGTTAGATTTAGTTTTCTTTAAATAAGAATTAAGTGACTTTCTGGGGTTGTTTTGACTTCTATTGATGTTGTAGGTATGGAACACACATATTTTTCTTTATGTATTCAGGTCACGTTTTGTACAAAATCCTTTCATTGCTTTAAGTAATAAACTGATGGATGGATGTATGATAGAATAACAAAAGGAAAAAATTCTTACAAACAATTAAACATAAAAAGAAATTATAGAGTTCAAATAATGAAATTGTAGCCCAAGAAAATTACAAATACTGCATACATGCAACATACATGTGTCGATGGTCTCATGCGGAATGGCCTTAACTCATTCATGTACTTTACGAAATTGAGTTTTCCAGCGATTCCAATACATTTCTCATAATGATCTTGGACGTACCCACTTGACATAAGATCGAAAAAAAGTAATCATAAAAATCTTATATTAATATTATGCAAAGAATTATAATTGAATTTAAATATAAATATAAATAATTAAAATTTTTTTTTGATAATTTAGATTAGGAACTAATTCAGATACAAAAATAATATCATTAAAGATATCGACATCCTTTCGAATTTGGATCAGTTTCGCTAAGCAAATAGTTGCTATTAAATTCCTCAACAATTTTTCCATTGTCCTTTGACGATCTAAAATGTCTTTTCCAAGTGGGTACAAAAACAAACAGCTACATTTTCTTAATACTTGCGTGTGCAAATATTTTGTCACGTGCTTTAAATATTTGGTAATCAAGAGCACATGAGTTTTAGAAAGTTAACTTAAGATCATTTTTCAGTCAAGAAATCCTGCTGTCTTTGAACAACACATGAAAGAAATGTAATTTCAAACTTGGCTGTAGTGCAAAGACAAGGGTTGCTTGTGAACCCCTATTTTAAAGCCATGATCGTCATTATTATGTTAAAAAAAATTATCAGTCACGTTATAATTTCTTGCAAACTATTTTACTTCTTAGTTCTCACTTATAACGGGCAGCAAATGTTTCAACTGCAGTATGAATTATTTCTGTAACCAAAAGAATGTTTGCAAATGCAACACGTACCAACTCGTTCGCAATTGTAAAACATTTTCCCAAAAAGCGTAACTAACACTGTGAAAAAAGAGAGTGCAAACTGTCTGAATTGAAAGGTTTTCTTTGCGGTTACGGGAGCTCAATGGTGCAAAATTTGTCACGTAAGTTGCATGCATTTTGCAAGGCGAACAGAAATATGAGACAGTTTCACAATATTACTTAAAGGACCTCTCGCCAACTTTACATTTAACCCATAAATGGCTTTGTGTTAGAAATGGTACATTTAATTCTCTAGCATGATGTAGAATTAAAATGGAAAAAACAAGCAAAATGATTCTTTTATTTTATCAAAATTTATATTGAGGCTCAATAGTTTATTCAGTAAAAAAAAAAACAGAAGTCGTAACTTTTCGCAGAGATTAATTACAATAATTTTTTAATTTTTTTCGGTGGCTGGAAATTAAACGTGCTGCTGGAAGACCTTTTAAAATGCCATTTAGGCGGTATTTTTGATATCTGCATTAAACTCATTTTAACGTGGTCTGAAGCTCCGATTTTTCCCCCGGCGCGTGATTAAAGACCATAATTTTAAGCAAAACTAAGCTGTTACGTCAAAGTTTTTTATACAAACTTGTTAGTGGTGGTATAAATTTGCTTTCAGATTAACTAAACCTGGCGAACTTAGAACCTGTTGAAAAATAATAATAGTTATTTTATTTCATCCACAAAAATAGTAATAAATATCTGCCTTATACATTTTTTTTTAAATATGTAAGATTTCATGTGAAAAAATTTATAAATTAGGTATGAGTTTGTCTTGATGTTAAGGAATTTTCGTAAATAGTATTTAAAGGGTTAATTTCCCATTATATAAATTGATTTGTATGTAGTTTGTGATTGTGAATATTCATTCATTCGTGTTCAATTTCAGGGGTAGTTTTGTGAAGCCATAAAACTATGCTAATAAAACAGGATATTAAGTCCTGCATACGAAGTACCTTTTCAAAAGCAGGAATTTTAACACGTGCCATTTCCATATTTAGAGTAACAGGCTTCTAGTTATTCATTGAGGAATTAAATTTTCAAACGTTTCAACACTTATAAGGACTCTCATAATCACTCTTCAGTAAATATGGAAGCCTGTTTAATTTTATAAGAACTGCATGTTGTATTGACATAATTTTCTCACGTTATAATTTATAATATTTTTTGTTTTGCTACTGAGAACACGTTTTTAGATGAAATAACAGATGGTACGTGTGCCATATGCTCGATTGCTGTGCTTTAAAGTGCTTTTCGTTCTCTTTACATATTTCCATTATATCAGATGTTATTCTACAGGTTGAAAATTTTGAATTTAAATAAATCAGCAACCTTTTTATTGTTTGATAATGGTTCGCTTATGAATAAAAAAGGAAATTGCAGCCGGCAACTAAATATTCATGGTTACCAGAAAGTCATATGAAACTTTTGGTTGTTAACTAGATTTTAGTCAAGATCATATGTAAGGAGTTGTAGGAAATATATATACAAAATCATGTGCACAATTTAACTGCAAATAACTAACAAAAGTTTATAAACGCTACAAGTTAACGGTTTGGTCTTAATCATTTTCTACGTGTCCTTTTGTTTACCTGTAATAGTTCCTGATTAGAGCTGGTGTAATTGAATCATGTTTGCGTCTTTTTGCTTTCTTTGTATTAGGCAAAAGGAACATGAGTTAGTGCCATGATATCAGTGTTTAGGTTGTAACAAGTTTCATTGTAATCTGAAAAATATAAAAATGCATCTTGTGCAAACTGTTATAAGATTCAATGAACTTCTCTTTTTTGTCCATTCTTCAATGATATTTCTTGTTTATATTTTTAAATTCTGAAAACTACATATTTGTACCCTACACCACTGGCAGAAAGAGATATACGCATCTAGATTTAGCATTCCGCTTGAAATTTCTAACATATTATTTTGTGACCCCAGAAATATATACTGCACTGTGCGTTATTATTTTGTGGGTCTACATGTCTCAGCATCAATCTAAAACTGTTTAATATTGCCAATCATATTTTAATTTAAAGAACACAATATTCTATTAAAAAGTGCACTGTGCAGCTAATGAGTGGAAGGTAGATAATATTCGGCTTAGTCGAATGAATTACTTTTACTTTTTGATATAAAGGACTTACTTGTAAGCATTTTCTGTTAACCTGTTTTTTTGCAATAAAAAAAAATTCTATACACATTATGAAGAATTCTCCTGCATTCTGACAACTGAGATTTATTGAAAAATGTGTTAAATATTTCGCAAGTATTACAACAACTAAAAAGCCACAATTTCTTTGTCCTTTGCACGACAGCTTAAATCCAGATGGATTATATAGATTTTTATTAATTACTATCTGTGGTGATATGATCTCTTGATCACTTTGGTTAAATAAGTAGCTTTGATATTTTGAAATTCTCACGTTTGAGTTTGGCCAATCTTTTGGATTTCGGTTTTAAATTACAATAATAAATTTTTTTTATTACACACCAGTGGCTTCAGAAGAAAGCAAAGCATGTGCATGTAAGGATTCATTTTGTAAATTAATTACGTTTCATATAAAAAACAAATAATAAATCAGAATTTTTATGCGTTAAAGGATTATTCACATCATGCCACTAATTTCATTTTGGAAATTTGAACTTTTTTTAAATATCTACTGAACTGTTTTATTTACTCTTTATAAGCAGAAAATCTTTGTTATGAATTGTGCTCTTAATATTAAGCACACACAAGATACAAAATATAAAATTTCAAATATTTCCTCCCATATTTCTTGAAATTCAAAGATGGCTTAAAATATAGAACTTCACCATATTGTATATATGTAATAACTTACGTTTTTATCTGTAATAAATAGTTTATCAAATGCTTAATAGACATAAAATATTTTTATGAATAATGTAGTTATTGTTTTGTCTAAATTGAAACCAAATCGGAGCAAGTATATTATGAAAAGCTAAAGCAAACGTCTTTATTAAAAAAAGTGAAAAATACAGGTCTTAACTCACTTATAACAATTTAGCATTTGTTTTCAATTCGAAGCAATGCCGATAGTTATCCTTTATCCTTTGGTAAATTGTCTAGCAATTTAAAACAATAGCATTAAAAAAAAGTGATAAATTGTTATAACGATGATAAATTGCCTCTAATTCTTATCCAACTTAATTATTTATCAATTAGCTTTCTTTATTATTGATTATCGATTATGATTTATAGCATTTCATGTCACACTGCTCAGATTTCAACAGGCACCCAGGACATATTTGTAGCCACATGTGTTTGGGTATGCATGTAGGCATATACAATTTTTGGTTTAATTCAAATAACGTGGTTTTTCTTATCTTTCTAACTCTGTTCGGTTAACGCCCACAACCTTGGGCCATTGTCATTAAGTGAAACGCACCATATATCAGGACATAATAATAAATGCTTGTGTGTCGCACCCATGAGTTTCTGCTGCTTCATGGGGTTTGTAAGTACAATTCTTATTTCTCAACACTCGTACTCCCGCCAGTTTACTTTCTTTTTTAATTTTAACATTTAATTAGTATTCATTAAATATTTAATTGCTGCATTAAACATCAATTAAAATGTTGGCTTCTGTTGAGCTCTGCTGAGAAAACCACCATGCAGCGAGATACCTCTTTGTCCCTCAAACTCATCGCTGTTATAACATTTAGGCAGCCAGTCAACAGTCAGTCTGTCTGTTAGCAGCTTTATTTGACCGACCGTCACTTGTTACCGTCTGGTGTCGTTTTGACTATTTGAAACAAAATTTTAAATCCTTCTACAATTTGCTGAACTCCTATTGAAAATTGTGACTAATTGCTCTAATTTATTAGTTGAACTCGTCCTTTTTTTCTCTTTCCCCCTTTTTCATTAATTAGTTTGAGTGTCTGCTGCAAGTTTAATACTTAAAATGCCGAACAACCAGCCACCTGCACTCGTTCTACTACCACAATATTTTCAAACAAAACTGATTTTTTGTTTCATTTTAATATGTGTACTTGCATATACTTTAAACAATTAACAGTTATTAATGGCAACTATTTGTTTTAAAATACTAGATGTTGCAATTAATTTGCAAAACTCATAATATGTCTTGGTTTTCTACTTCACCTCGCCTTCCCACGAATTCACCGTACAAAAGACGCCGAAACCAAAACATATTAAATTGCAACCCAATTAAAATTTTCAATGTGTACTCGTTTTATATTCAAATACAATCAAACTCTTTGTCAGTGTAAGAATATTGTAATTAATTAATGAATTTAATTTATTGAAGAACACAAGCGAACCACTATTTTCATTCTATGGGAAATACAGTGAAATCTCATTATAACAGCTGATTTAAATATTAGACAACGAATCATATTATGAGCATTAGCTCAACTAAATTGAAAACACAATCTGTTTTAACATGTTATTTAGCACTTATTATAATGGCGAAAGAAAAGACGTTCCATGCAATTTGGTACCACACAACCAGTACATAATATGGACACTGCTAAAGATCAGCTGATATGACGTCACATTATAAAAGTCACTGGTTTAGGGGAATTAAATTTTTATATTTTCTGACTCCCAGACAAATGCAGTCTCTGCTTGCGGAATGTACGCTTGTACTCATATCCCATTCACAAGCAGAATTTCCTTCAGCGATTATCCAATACTTGCGTGCACTTCATGACAATTTCTATGAGTTGTAAGAGTAGCACACTAAAACCACATAAACCACGATTCTTTAGTTAATACAAGACTACGAAGCCTAAAATCCCGATTCGATTTCGCACTCAGTCATGAATGTGGTATAACATATTGCTGATCTGCATGAGTGCTTAGTTGCCTTAATTGTTGACTGTCTATCTCAATGAGGAAGCCAAAGCTCCTCATTATTCTGCCGGCAGCAGAATACCGCACACATCTTCGGCGTTACCTGTACAAAAAATTCACCGGCTAAGTAAAAGTAAAAATAGTTACAACAAATTCTCCTTCTTATAATCGGTAAAGCAAGATTTCTGTGGCATAAAAAGTTTTTAACTTTTAGCTTTTCGTATGGCTATTTTTTATTTTTATTGTAATTAATTTTGTGCTTGAGAATACGGCTTCTTGTAGATGTTCTTGTTAAGAAAGGATCGGACGTCATTTTGACAAACTGCTTTTATTCGGCCATTGTTCTTCGCATAATTAGTGGCGTATAACAGCTGTTATCCTGGTAAAAATCGCCTTAATTATCCTTTTTCTGCGAGCTATATTTGTATGTTTTCCCTGGTTTCAATTTAGCTCATGTATATAATAAGTGTGTATGTATGTGTGTAATGAAAATTGAAATGAGAATAAAATATACATATAAAAGAAAAAAAAAGTTTTCAGAAATATACTTTCTCTAATATGCTGGGCTCTTACTTAAAATCTACCTTAATTAAATGCAAAAATACAATATTCAGTTTTCTTTCCTTTTGTTTTTATTGTTGCTGTTGCTGTTGCCGTTAAAGCCAATTAAAAATTGTTTATTTTAAATCTACAACATGTTGAATGAATATCGTACAAAATTTGTATGTGTATGTGTGCAAGAGTCTGTTGATTTTATTATAAATGAATTTTAATTGCTTGTTAAAGTGTTAATTAAGGCTTTTCATCATAATCATTACAATCTACATCTGGTGGCTTGTTGCTATTGCAACATCTACAGCATGGATATACTACAGTCGTACACACATACATAAATATAAATGTACTTCCATCCATTCATTCATACAGACAGGAATTTAAAATGTAAAAGTACTACATGCAGCAGACCTTTCATTTAGTACAAAATATACAGCCTGGCCTGGCCTGGCTTTTTCGTAATTGGAAGTTGGCAGCAGACTTGAACTCTAAAATGTTGTGTTGATGAGTTCGTTAGTTGGGCCGACCATTTGTTAGCTTAAAGTTTAAGGAATGGAGAGTGAGAAGTACCGCAAGCTGGGAACGTGTTGATGAATGTGTGTGGTGGCCTAACGAATATTCGTGTTCGGTGTCAGACGTGAGCAAAAATCTATGTTCGGTTAACATTTGCCGTTTAGTAATACATCGAACTTTTTTTAAACGTTTGCATATCATCAAAGACCTACCAGATATGATTTTAGCAAAAGTGTGTTCCAGTAACGTTTTGTGTGCATTGAGTAAGACAAATTTACTCATTTCAATTTGATTAAAAAGTTCATTTTCATGTCAAGTTTCGGTGTGACAATCGGATGCAGGATTGGTTTGGAAAATCGCGTTCGGTCGGCCAGCAGATAAATACTTAATCATTAGTTAGGCCTTTGCTACGGACAAAATGATTAAGTAGCTTCGGTTAGGAGGAACATGGGCTTGCGCTGTGTATGACCACACATTCTTATTGTTTTGTTTTTCATTTCATTTAAGTTGCTGCTGATTGTTGTAACAAGTTTAATGAATGAACAACCAGCTCCTCTAATATTCTTAATTTGTTTCTCTTATCCGTTTTTCGTTTTTGTGAAAACGAAAATTCCTGTTGAATTTTCTAGCTCTCAGAAACTGTGCGCCTATTAAAAATGACAACTAATTGCCTGCCTTTTTAACCCTTTTCAATTAAACAAAAACAAAATTGTCTTTTTCTTTCATTAGAGTGCTGGCTGGCTTTTTCTATTTTCTTTTTTTGTTGTCGTCGTTTGAATGAATTGTTTTTTGTTGCAGCTTGTTATTTCGCTAATTAATTTACAAAAAAGAACGAACAAACAAAAGCACATGCATGCATGCACTCACTCACTCACTGCTAACAAGAAACTACCACAAGTTTACCTTTAGCCATTCAAAAGCCCACCAACACTATCACTGTAAGCATTCTCATCACGGCTGCCCCCCTTTTTTACCTGCTCCCTCAGACACGTTCGTATTCGCCACTTTGTGGTCTTACAGTTTTATATTTCTTAAGCTTGAAGGTAAAAAAAATCCAATTACCTTAATTGCCTAAAGAAAAGTTGAAAAGTATCAACTCTTTCATACAAAATGTGGAATAATAATTAGAGCAACGGATTTCGTATGGTGAGCCAAGCAGGAGTACTAATCTGCTATAAAGTTATATTGAATAAAAGTAGCGCGAATATCCACTTCTAAAGATTTCATTCTATTAAGATCCTGGCAAGTTCTTCATTTGTCTGCATTTAAGACATATTGTTACGTTGTCAGTATAAATTTCTAAATCTAGGAGATTTTCCCTCTATAGTTCCAGGAAGTCCACTGTAGGTCTGTGTACAAATCGTATTTAGATGTACCGTAGCGGTACACAATTTCGAAATATTCTTTACTGCATTTTTAACTGCAGCTATTTATTTGTTGGTGATTTTATTTTCTCTTCTCTTCTTATTCCACCAGTAAATTTATTTTCAAGTGAGCAATATAACAGCTACAGCATGGGGCGCACTAAATAAATTTATGTCAAGGCTATAAAAGCAATACCCGTAAATGCAGTATGTGTGTCAAATAAAATAATTGAAAGATCGGTGGAGACGAAAGGACAAATATTTCGATACCATAAATTGATTAATTTTATTAAAAATTCATATACATTATTAATTATTTTGAGAAGTTTATTATTAGATAGTTTGAGGATATTTCACAAACTAATTGTCTAAAAATGATATTTGGCTAGAATGTTTAAGCTTTTATCGAGTTTTTCCTTAGTTTTAACGAAAATGTTGTAGAAATCGTACTAATCTGTTAAGATTATATCCAATGTCTCGGTCATTTTCCTCGTTTTTTTTCTAAGAATATGATATATTCAAGTATGTCATAAATGCAAGATATATGTATTATTTCTGCGTTTCTTGTCCCCGCTAATATTGTCGGTTAATTCTGGTTGCATTAGTTGCAAGAGTTTCCTCCATTGTCACATCAATACCAGACTCATTTTGGCTAATTTCAGCACTGAACATTTTAAAAAAGGTTATATATACTTAGTTGACCATTTTTTAAATTGAATTTTTATTTGGTTTTCAATCAACAATGACTCTGCGTCGTAAATGACTTATGTAAATATAAATAAAAAATTGCAAAGTTGGCAATTAATTAGTGGAAAAACCGAAGCAATATTTAATGCGTTTACAAATTTAGCAAAACAATTTCGTAAAATTTTGCAAACTTTATTTCAGTTGCACGACGAATTACCAAAATAAACAGGCGCCACAGTAACGGAAATTTACGTTTGGTTACCGCATATTACAGTGTTGCCGTGGTATAAAAAAATTATTTATTGAAATGTTTGTAAAACATTTTTATTACACTTCCGACATATTTTTTCAAAAGTTTTATTGGCCTCCCACAATTTTTGTTTGTTTCAATATTTACATTTCCCCAACATAAACCACTTCTATGAACACGTACAAGTGTGTGGATACTCACTTTTAGTGCCACTGACTCAGACGTAGAAAAATCCCTTTTAACAAAACACTTTCTTCATAGACTTGTAACAGTAAACAAGCTATTGACTCGCCACCACTGCTGTTTTCTGAGAACCTGGTAAAAAACATGATTTTTAAATGACATTATCTAAACAAATCTAAATATTTTATGACTTTATGCTAATAAAATAAATAACAAAAACACTGCTGGGGCCAGCAAATAATAATAATAAATAACAAACAAACAATACAAAAACATCCGTGAATTTGTTATAAAATAAACACATTTCGAAGCTCAAAGCAGGCAACAAACAATAATAATTAATTTAAACAAACACATCAAATGTTTAAATAAAAAATATAGACAACAACACAATACGTTCATGTAAACAAAATGTGTTTTGGAGACTAATCAGCGTGACCGTTGTACGACTAAACTGGGGATTTGCTACTTCTGCTGGCATTTTCGTGCTCTTTTTTAATGTCGACTTTTTTGTAAATTATATACAAATTTTCTTTTAGGTTTCTATAGTTTTTATAAAAATACCCAAATTTGTCTCTATTTTCAATATAATATTGAAAAAACGGGGGATTTGTTTCATTTAATTTTTGGGGACTTATTTCATGGGGAGTTATTTCATGCCGCCTTATATACCATGTGCTTGCAATATTGTTATGATACTTTATTATATAAAAACTAAATAAAAAATATATATGTAGTTTCGAATAAATTATTTATGTGTGAAATAAAATATTTTCTAATATATTTACAATTTGACACATTGTTGTCATTGTATTACTATAATATGAAATTTATTTGTTGGCTGGTTCAGCAATGTCTATATGCATTTCATTGGTTATATATTTGTTGAAGTCTACTGGAGATTTGGTATAAAGCGCCAATGAAATGCATATAGACATTGCTTAACCACCCAACAAATAAATTTCATATTATAAAATATTTTTTATTAAAAATAAAAATTTGTTTATTTTTCTTTTAAAAAAGCTAATTTTGGGTAACTAAAATGTCACCATAGAAAATTTTTATATGATATTTTTTGTTTAAAAAATCTTAACGATACAAAAAAATGGGCATTAAAAATTTAAGCTTGGTAGGATGAAATGCCGCTGTTTCAAATTTCCATAATATTCTCAAGTTCATATATTTCTCATAGATGACGTACTACTTTATTGCTGAAAATCTTATTTCCTTTAAAAAGAAGACATGATAAATGAAACTGTTCCTGAATTTCTTATGTCACTCTTTGAAATTTGCTGACGGTCACACTGCGGCCAGTGGAAAAAATATTTTGGTAGGGGTTTTTTTTGGGTTAATTTGTTTATTTCTACCAAGAAATCAGAAAAAATAAAAATTAATAATTTTCTGGTTGATGTTTAAATATTTTAATATTAATGAAGGTCAGGCAAACGCCTAATCCATATACACAATTCATGTCAATTATATTGTTTCTAAAAACGTTCACGAAATAGTTTCTTCATAATATCGGTTCCTTATTTAACAATACAGTAGTTGACAAAAGTGGTACACATTGTAAGCGGCCCAACGATTATATTATCTTATTCCTCATTTCATTTTTCCATTTTGGTCTATGCGATAAGTGTCACAATATGTACGCGGTTTAATTTGCTACAAATTGATTTATTAATGAAAATAAACATTAAATTAAGCCTCAATATAAAAAAATTGAGTGATGTAGAAAATTCTTAGGTGGCAAGCAAATATGGCCTATACATTTCACAACATATTGCCGCTTCTTTTGCTTTCAGATATCATTTCAAATCATAAGAGAATTTGTTTTATTTCTGAAATTAGAGACTTGCGTCATAATGAAAGAAGTCATTATTTTGTTATTTCTGCATCTTCTCGAGGTAGTGCACATAATTGAAAATTTAAATCTGCTTGTAGTTCTTCGTAGCGAACAACAGAAATCCAATTACCAAAAAGAAAATTTTTTTAAGAAACAAAGAAAACATAAAATCTCTCCTGCTGAGAACGCATAAAAAGATATCAAAAACTATATTTTCCTTCGTTGTTTTTTTTTCCTTTTTTATGATCAATTTTAAGTAAACAAAGTGAAAAAAAACTGGAAAAAGGAACATTTTCTACGCAGGTAGTTTTTTTTACCATATTACACATACGTTTGTTTATTTTCAGCAGGATAGGAATTTCATTTATATAAGCACTTCGGCTGTTTTAAAAGAATTCGTTGATCCCATAAAAGAATGGATTCCCAGTCATGAATTAAGGAGAGTTCAAATACGAATTCATGGAACTATTTAGTTTTTTTTACTCGCAGCAGGTTTATTTCTATTCTAGAAAATTGAAAGTATGTTTGTATTGTAAGTAGTTTCATGCACACATATGCATATATCCTTTTGCCATCATAGTAGCTCCACCTCCTAAAACTACCTGTTGTTAGAATATTGGAAAATAAAAAAAAAAGGTGTGAATTAGGCTAGAAAATTTTTTATTATTTTTATTTATGTGGTCCTGTTCCCAAGATACAGAATTTTAACTCTTTTTTCTTAAGCATATTCTTATTAAACAGAATTTTAACAAGATCGGGTTTGGTTTGTTTCAGATGAATTCAAATCTCTAATAATTCCCAGTTAATACTGAAAAATTCTCTTTTGGAATATAATATACATGCTTCAAATTGTTAACTGTTTGGTTCTGAGCTCCTTTTAAAAATTTTCAATTAGTAAATTGTATTACCCACACGCTGCACAGGTAATGAATCCTGCTGAGATTTTTTTATAATAATTCCAAGAAATTAATCCGATAATAATGAACGATTGTATTTTCAAAGAAAAACGTTTTTGCTGGTAAAAGAACAATGACATGGAGATCATTGTTTTTCTATTGTTCACAAACAGTATTATTACCAAAATAGAAACGTATTTTTAAAACCTTTTTTTGCTTAAAATTCTTAAGTTTTGAGTTCTGTGCGCCTTATGAAAAACAGCAATTAGCTCAATTTTAATGACGCCCACATAGAATCATGCTGACCGACCCTTTTTCTCTTAAATCCAATACGGTCAAAGAAAATATACCTGCTGCCAAAAATATCAACGACTCTTCTGTACTATCCTTTCTATATTGTTCTTTATTTATATTTCGGGTTTCATACTTAACTAATTTCTTTCTATTGTTTAAAATCAGTGGGACGTAAGAAATAAACAGCTGCTTTGTGAACAAGGAAACAGGAATGAAGTACTTGAAATATATTTCAATGATATTTCAAATAAACAATTTTTATTATTCTATTACTAAACTAACAAACAAATTAAATTCAAATATAATACATATATTTGTGGCTTCGTCCTTTAGAACTCTGAGCTCCCGTTAAAATTCAACTAATTAGTGCTGAAAAAGGGAGCCCCTAGAAAAATTTAATTAAGGAAAACAAATAAATGCAGTTTGTACTTATTATTCAAATATATTTTTGTACGGAAAAAATAACTAAAATGAAACGACGTACCTGTTTTCGCCTCGACTATGCAAACAAATCCATTCGCTTTGCTTCCACTGTTCTGAGATGCTTTTAACACAAATCTTGCAAATGTATCTTTAAGGGAAACTTACTAAAAATTATGTGTTCTTTATACAAAACAGCCACAATGTTACGCTTCATTGATTTTACAATTAAATGAATGCATGAGAAGAAGGTGAGTGATCTGTATAATCATCATCTCCACATGATCATGAAAAACGAACAAAGAAGAATTGTAAACAAAATTATACACAGACAGCATCCCATAATAAGATGAGAGAACAAGCGCGTGGTACTGCCGGTCTACAGAGCTGTTCTAAACGCCTGTTAAAATTTGTTAATCTACCCACATGAAAGAAACAACACACCCACCAATCAAATTAACAAAAAACAAAAAAAAAAAAACAAGCGGTGGGATGCATGCACTACGGATGTGTGAATGTAGATTTGAATTTCATTCACTGAAAATGTCAAGAAATAATGTCTCTGTGATCACGCTTGCCAAGCGATCGATCGATCGATCATCATCACTCACAACAAATAAATTAAAGAGTTAAAACATGCGTAATTGTAGCATTCGAACAGGTGCTCAGAAATTTAAACACGGGCAACTAAAATGAACAAAAATCTATTAAGACAATTTTTCGTGTGCGTGAATTTCAGGGAAATTTTATTGATATTTTACAGCATTTTAAGATCTTTTTAGGCGTTGCATATTTTCTGAGGCATTCTTCTTTATTATTGTACTTTGTGTGCGGTGTTGTTTTTATAAACTCAAAATTTATGTTTTTTCTTTACATAAAGTATCTTGTTTTTTTATTTTCTTTGTAGTTCTCAAAATAAACCAGGCAGCAAACCAGTTTGCTGGGCGATTAAATAAATGAAGATGCACGTGTGTTAAAATGTGTTCAAGTGTAAACTGCTGGGAAAGGATCCTAAGAAACAAAATATATTTTCTTCTGCCGTTATTTTTAAAATATAATACCAAGCTCGTTGAGGAACGTAGGACGGAGTAAAAAGGTAAAATGCATTTTTATATATATATTTATAAAATCTTATGCACTTGCCAAGTATATTTGAAAATTGTAACATTTCGAGATTAAATAACCTACCGGGACATCCATTGCATTCTGCATGGTAAAAAATTAGTTAGCACAAGTGACAAGATGTAGTCTTAACGTTGAAAATTGCCCCATCCTTTTCTCGAGTTTTTATTAGCAGCAACAAAATTCAGTCAAATATTATTGAAAGAGCTCATAAATCAGGATTGCATTTGTCGCCAAATATTACTTTTGCAATCGCATGAACTACCAATTTTTATCTAAAGCCATATAACTCTTGGACTAGTTATACAAAGGCGTATCACCAAAGCGAAACAAAACTAAATTTTATTCTCTTTTTCATCCATATTTTGTGCTGGCTTAGTGAACCCAGCTTGTTAACTACATAATAATATTTGTGTGTGTTATGTTGCATAGAATCCTTCTAACGATCTTTTTTCTAAGTTATAAAACAACGCCTCAAAAATATAGGCAGACAGGCAGACATTTCCTGTTAAATAATAACAATTAAAAATAATGACGGTGTATGGATGTTATTCCCTAAAGCATCTTCCTGCCTGTCTCGAGTAATAGGTTTCAAGGAAATTTAGTTGGCAGCAAAATGATTATATTAAACTCTAAACTAAAATTATCTGCTTTACAAATATGTGCCCGTGCATTCATTCATTCAATGCATTGTCTGGTAGGTAGCACACACACAAACACAAGTGCATTAATATGGTTGGCTGTGTATATAAAACCACTACCTGTTGATCGTGAGAATTCTTAACTAAAGGATGTCCCTTTTTTGTATTCTTTAAAAAATTATACTGACTGACCGACCCTTGCTGAGATTTTCAAATAAACAACACAACAGATACGCAATCATCCAGACAAAAAGAAAAAAAAAAAACAAGAACTCTTTAATCGACATAAAGGCGTGATCGTAAAAGATTATCTTAGCGAGTAGAAGAAGATCAGACTAAAGGAATAAAATAAA
Organism: Linnaemya vulpina; assembly: GCA_963675445.1. NCBI lineage: Eukaryota > Metazoa > Arthropoda > Insecta > Diptera > Tachinidae > Linnaemya > Linnaemya vulpina. The sequence goes on along the minus strand of OY776279.1, from coordinate 81,776,810 downwards.
TTCCCACGTTTAGATTATTATGCGTGGGAATAAGTTGTTAAGATTTTTGACTTTTGCTGTTAAAAGCACCAGGCGTTGAGGATTTTAAACGCATATTGGTGGCAAACCTTTAAAGATGGAATCCTTTAAAGTGCAGATGGATTTTTTTCTTGTGTGTTCTTAACTATGAGCGAACATACTTACATACTTACGTTCACACTTATCAGCATGTTGGTTGTAGTACAAAAGTATATGGGAAAAAATCCAGTTTGTTGCGTTAACAATTTCTCTGTAGGAAACCATAAATAAATTGAGTTTTTTTGTATGTGAAGCTCATCACCACTACTTGTCTGACTGACTGACCCCAGAGCGTGAGAAAATTCAGAAAAATGAGTCATAATGTCATTTTTCTATTAGACCATCAGCATGTTTAGAAAGCCACTTTTCAAGTGCATATTTATTGTATGAAAATGTGTTTTTATTAAAGGGATAGAAACACAACATATATTTAACGCAATGCAGTAGTATTTTTTTACAGCATTTGCTTATGCACAAGTGAGTGAGTGAGTGAGTGTGTAGTTCTGTAGATCTTCATTGGGAAAAAATGTTATGGAGAAACTGATGCATTCATTTATGTAAATGTATGTGTTGACGAAGAGTTTGTTTATCTAGAAAATTCTTGTAAGCATTCGTTTACATTAATTATAATTTATGAGAGTTCAAATATCGTTAATCAACACTAAACTGTTCATTTTTCGATATTAATACACACATACAAACGTACGGAGGCTCTCTCATAAATAGTTCAATTACAAAAAGGAACTCAAAACATTTTTATAAAAGGGGGAGTATTGCCGATGGCTCTGTAAGCCTGGTATAATATTTCAATCTGCCCACACAAACAAACAAGTGTCCGACATTTTCTCCTTCATTGAGGTTGAGTTATTCGGATCAGTGTCAGTCAATGTAGTTGCGTTCAGTGCCATCGACATTCCATACAACAAAAGTATCCTCAATTAACAAATTTTAAAAGTTTCATTTAATAAAAATTGCCCTATTGCGCGTTAATTTTATTTATTGATTGGGGCGATAAATATTTGAATTAAATTTCATATTATTTGCTAAAATTATATTGCATCCTCTATATTAACATTAACAATGAAATTTTTAAAGAAAACAGGCGGATTCCAAATAGTAATATGCGGCATAGTTTCACCAAGGCCTTTCCACTGAAACAATGTTGTACATAAGAGAGACAGGGCAACAGAGAGGCTGGTGTAAAATAAGAAAATGTCAAAATCAGATACATGAATGGGGGGGGCGGCTTTAAAAATATTTTGTGCAATTAAAGATAAATTACTGCAAAGGGTCACTTTCCACAATGCCTGCTGCATTCAATACTCTGAAAGCCATGCCTTTTGCGCACCAAAACATTTTTTGGTAAACTATTTAATTCCAATGCCTACCATAGAAACCAGATGAAGGTCCTGTCAATATGTTTGCAGGTGAATCCAAAAGATATTAAGAGCCATAGAAATAGAGTATATTTCTATTTCACCCCTCTGAAATAAAATAAGAATTGCTGCAACAAAGTTTCAAAACTCTGGAGCTTCTTGACTTTCCTCACGGAGTTGAATCATTATTCGGACCATCTATAAAAAATATTCATCTATAATTTTCTTTTTGAAACACTGATAAAAATTAACCATTATTTTCGAAAGATCAGTCGTAAAGCATTTATCTATTCGAACAAATCAGTGTGATGTCCTTTTTCTGTGTACCAAAAAAAAAAAATAATATAAATTAAAAACTTGCAGATATAATGTTGATCTCTTTACTAACATCACTAAATCAGATGTCCTCCTAAACACGGGTGGAACTTAGCGCGCAAAAGGATAACGCTTGTCTTATCGACATCCTTTATGTTTCTACTTTTGGATGCAAAAGTTATGCTGCGTTCTATATTCATACATTCTTTACTCAAGTTGACAATGCGTCGTAGGCTTTTCGCAAAAGCTTTTTTTTTTGTCAGAGATGCTGATAGGACTTGTAATCAATGGCTCTTAGCAAGAGTTCCAGGAAATAGTTGTCAAAAGTCGTTCAAAGAAAGGGCATAAACTGCAGGTATTCAAAAGGACCTACACATTAATTTCTGATAACATGATGGCTGCCGCTGAAGTTCAATTACAAAGTCTGGTTACTTTTATTAAGAAATAGTTTTTAATAAATATATATGTTTCGCATTTCCATTATATTCTTGTTGTTATAACTGAATATTTAGTTTTTACTTTGGCAAAGAAAATAAAAGGAAAACTAGAATGTGTATTTAGTACATCTATTTCTTTATGCGGAGGAATCGAGGTCTTCTATAAAACATTCGTTAGTAGTTAAGTAAGAGTGGTAATTGAATTAAAAAAAACCATAAACAAGCCTTCAAAACGACCTCAAGTAAGAGGAAGGTCTTCAGAGTTTTACCAGCTTGAAATATTTTACTTCTCACGTCTTATAATTTTGCTGTTAGAAATATTATTTTAAATATGCCTCAAAGTAAAACAAACGAATTTTCAATTTCAAACATGTACAAAAGTTGACATGTTTTTTATACGCCGAACTTGTTTATTAACAAAACGGTTGAGCAAAAACTGTGCCCCATTTCTGAACACAATTTTGTCGTCTACAACTTCTGCGAAGTGATCATTTGCAAACTAACGTGCTAACTCACAAAAATCCATACTTAAAAGCAACTTTAAATTTAATAATGGTTTGTGAATAACACCGCAAGTCTGTATAATTTGATAAAGTAGTTCGAACATCAATCTATTTTCGGTGATTTGTTAGAATATACTGGAGTAAATTGCGGATTCGACATCAATAAAAATTTCAACACAATTTTTATACAAATTTGCCGCCTGATTATAAACGGCAAAAACTTAAAACCGTACGACAGTACCATTTATAAGTTTCATATGCCTTAAAAACATATATTTTTATCTAACGCTCTTCGAAAATAGAAACACAACTTTAGGTTTTTTGGGCTTATGTTTTATTGAAAAATTTATTATCACAAATAGCGGCTTAACATATCCTGTGAATAACATCTTTTTGTGTCGTGATTTTTTTTTTATTTATTCAGGCACCACCGTGTGTATAGATTTGGTGTATCACTTTATGTGTTCGACGAATTCAGTTCAATTAAACATTTCAAATATTAATTTTTTTTTTATTAATTCCATTCGAAGCAATAAAAAATTAACTGCAGCTAATTTATCGACTGCTCTTTTTTATTGTTGTTCTTATTTTAAGTTAATTTATTTAGGAAATTAGTATTGCATGCTGTTTGATGTCTGGTGGCAGACTGAACGGATGAATTTGCCTGGCATATATTTTTTCATATCTGCTCGAGAGTCGGTCGTGGTAAAGCAACTTGGTGGCTGCTGGCTTTTGGCTGGCTGGCTGGCTGGTTGTTTGGCACACTAACTAGATGTTGGGGTTATGCATTGTCTACTGAATGGAATGCATGTACGACTACGACGGCGACTGTGTCGTCTGGGTATTGTAGTTAAACGAAGCGGCGCAGATACCTGCGCAACAAATAAAATAAAATTGGAATACATTTTCGTACAATAAAAATAAAAAAAACAGAATACTAAAATGAGAAAAAAAACTCAGATATCGGTACAATGACGGTACAATTTTTGTATGCTGACTGTTGCTTCTGTTTCAGTTTCTAATTAAATGAATATACAATATATTTCAGTGTTGTGCTGGTTAAAAAAAAAACTTCCTTTTCGTTTTTTGTCGGTCACACTTACTATGGCAAACTGGGCGCCTATTCGAAATGCCAACTAATTGCTTATTTTTAACCCCTTCAAATTGATGGTTTTGTTCGTTGTACATTGTTTGTGTTCGTTTGTTTGTGGGTTTGTTGTTAATTAATTTAAACAAAATGGAAAAGCGGACAAGAAAACACTGGCATAAAATGACAGACTCCACTGCTCATGGAATAATCAAAACGAAGAGAAAAAAGAAAAATTGTGTGGACGTTGATTACAAACGAAAATGACCATGGGCGTATGTGGAATGTTTTAGTAACTGCCAATAAAGTCACAATAACGAAGAACAACAAAAGGAGACTACTGGTATCGATAGAGACAATAAGACAATGTCCACCTATGCGGGGTATACTGGATCCAACCCCTCTCATTTCTGATCTCATCTGATCAGATCACTTGCACTGATGTCTGCCTAAAAACTTATTTCTCAACAGATGAAGAGCTGGGCACTGGCAATGAACGAGAGAGAAGCATTTTCCTCAAGCCAAGAACATTTTCTATTTCTTAATTCTATACAACACTTGTGAAGAAACCCTAGTGCGTGTTAATATTGCGCCATTTGTCTTCAGCCTTTTGAAAACAATACGTAGAACTTAGTTTTATTGACGAATTCCCAATTTCCCTTTGGACCTCCTCCCTCTTAACAACATCAGTCTACGCCACAGTTGCTTACCCATCGTCCAACCTATACCCTCAATCCTTTAATTGTATAAAAGTTAGTTAACATTTATGGCAATTATCTATCTAACTTCAGGCTTTTACCATTCATTAGTACAATAAAATTGTTCTTTTTTCTCTGCTCCATGCTGCCAATTAAAATTTTCACCACTTATAGCATTCAAAGTTTTAACAACAGCAATAAAAAAATATATGGTAAAATAAACCTACTGACTCACTTATTCAATGACGGCTTGTTTTAATCAACCTACCAACCAACGAACCAGCCAAGCCAACCAGCCATGTGGCATGACTCAGTTAATGTCTATAACAAACAATCATCGAGCCATTCGTTCATATAAACCAAAAAAACTGACACTTGGTCGATACTCAAGCTTACGCTTTTGTTTCTCTTCCTCATCCTTCGATTTGCTACACGGCAAGAAATTCATTGTCCTTTATTCAACGCTGTTGTTGTTGTGCATTCATCAATTGCTGTGGTTTCTTAATTGGGCGCTCTAACCGAGAACAGAAAACAAACAAAAAAAAAACACCGAAATAAAAGAATTTTTGATTCCTGTAAATGTTCACAACACGCAGTCATCCGTGCCACAAGCCACCACTATAAAACGCTTGGAAGGAAGGTGAGTGTGAGCTTTTAATGGCCATTTTAACCCATCAACTACGTGTGCTGAAATTTACCCGAAAGCTTGTGCTCAGAAAATAGCTGTAAGGGTATTTCTAGGACATGGTTATGGAAGCAGGGTCTTTCATTTAGAAGTGATTTAACAATTGGGTTTGTTGTTTTAAATTACGAGTGCATGAGTATTTATAACTCTTTCGACATGACATTTCACTAAAGGATTAGTTGGAAAAAATGTATCGCAATCGATTGATTTTATTTGTTATATATTATTATTATTCTTTTATGAAAGAAGAATGAATTACGTGCTCTATAATATATACTAACCAAAACTCACTCTACCTTAAGTGTAATTAATTCAACGAATTATATTTTTATGTTCTTCATTTACCTCGAACTTTAGTGGTCCTCTATTTCGCAAAAGAGGACGTAATTCAAACTAAATTGTTTTTTAAATACAACCATAATTGCTGGGCAACGAAAATGCCCATATATTTTTTGACAAAATGGCCCCCCGAAATAGTAGCTGAATAAGGGATTATTCTTAACGTAACCAGAACATTTTTATAAAAATGAATTCTAAAAACCGCTAGAAATGGGAATAAAAAGGCAGGCATATAAAAAATTTATTCGAATAAAAGAATAATCTTTTATTTGTAACACTTGTGGTAGTCCCTTCAAATGCTGCATAGTTGGTTACGTTAGGCATAATACACTCAAATCCAATTAGTGTTTCGGAGATTGCATGTTTGTGAGATTGTATATCTATCAGACTATTTCTTGCAGGCATGCTGTTGAAAATAATTTAATTAATGAATTAAAACACACAAAATAATATGAAAAGAATTCTAGAGCTGCCAACGGGCACGAATAATCAGATAAACTTGTAAAAAGTGGATATTGTTTATGTATGTGTTGGGACAGAACTACTGGTACGATTTCTTAAATTGGTTTGAACCAATAAATTTAAAAAGGTGATACAGAATTTCGGACAGTATCGAGGAGCATATTCTGTACCGGATGTGTGCGTTACTATCGGGACAGTGAAACTTGAAGTGACTCAAATTATATGCTCTGAACGCACAAATTGGGTGAGCAAGCCAGCAAAAGACAGCAACACACCTCAAAAATTAAATGATGGCGATTCTTAGGGGCTTCATTGATGGAGTTGCCTGCCGAAAACCATCAGTTAGCAGGCAGAAATCAATAAAATAATCGTTTTTATGGGCAGTTCTTATCATGGTGTATTTCTTTTGTATTCCCTCCGTTGCACTTAATTATCAAAACATGGCAACTCCAGTTTTTAATTTTAATATCATTAGAGAACACATCGCACACACACAATTAAAACTTAAACAAGAAGAATCCTAATTAAAATGCATTTTTATTTGATTAAAGTTCTATTCTTTTTCTCCTCCCTCGTTTCTCTGGTTTTAGCTCTTGCAGCTAATACTTCTATGCAGAATGCCACCATCATCTTTCTGCACGTTCTCTAATGGTTGTTAAGTGGGCGATGTTGGGAGCTAGATAAGTTGCGTATGTATGTGTGTGTGTGTGTGTGTATGGTATGTTCATGTATATGACAATGAACATGAACATGATACGTGATTAGATACCCACTGTAGGGCAGGGAAAAAGGAAAATGCAAAGGTAAAGAGTTTTCTAATATGAATTCGGTAGGGATTTAAAGCGAAAAAGGTAATTTTTCACATGAACCGTTATGATGAACGCATGTTAGTTACATTTAATTTTGTTTAAATGTGTGAAAATGTATATGAGTGTGTGTGTGTGTGTGAATGTATACTAGGTTTGTATGTGTGAGAGTTTGTATTTTTTTTGTTGAAAAGTTTTTTAATTACTAACTGGCTGACTGGTTGGTTTCGCTGCCTGTGCCCTGCTGCTTCCTAGGCAGGCTGTTTGATTGCTAGTTTGCTTGGGATATGAGCACATGTGTATGGGTATGCGTGTGTGTGAGTGCTTGTGTGCATTTTAATGAATGGCTCCAAGGCATATTTAATTACAAAAAGCTGCTAATTAGGAAATATTGCTTTTGTTGTTGTATTTTCATTATTATTATTGTTATTATTACACACGCCCACGTCAGTCAATTTGTTTGCAAACCAATTAACTCTACGCCTAATACTAGGCGCACAGTATTTAACCACAAAATAGCAGGTAACTCTCTTATTCTTGTTGTTGATTTTTTTTTAGTTGTAGCATTTCATTGTATGTGTTATTTTCTCTGGGTTACCAGCCGAAGCAGCAACAGCAGCAGCAGCGGCTGGTACAACATACACACAAACACATAAACCTGTGCTACTGCATAATGTAATTAAAACAAACCAGAAAGTTGAGCAAACCAGCCCACTAACAAGCAGACAGACAGACAGTCGGGGCGAATGTATTAACAAATAAATAAACTAACGATTCTGAGTGAAGACAGAAGTAGAAGAAGCTTACACCAACAACCACAATGACTAATGAACTGACGACCACAGTAGTGCAAACGACATTATGACGCTGAGGAGTGTAAATGACGACGCAGACCGTTTTCCAAGAACTTTTCTGTTACAAAACACATAAACATCCCCCATTCTTTTTACCTATTCCCCAACGCCAATTATTAGTGATTCAGTGCACTCATGAGCATTGCGACGTTAAAACGTTAGCGTTAAACGTCGACGTCACTATTGTTGTTATCTGTAAACGGCTAGTAGCTGGAGTGTATGCTTGCATATTAAAGCCAGTCAGTTGTTTGCTGGCGGCTCATGCATCGAAATCAAATACAACAAGCAATAACTTACCAAGTGTTAATTGGCTATTAAAATGTGTTAGATAAATAGAAAACCGTAGGAATACACGTTCCGTCGCAATTGCTAGACAAATATAAAATTTTAGTTATTCAAAAGCAAAAGAGAAAGTGAAGGAATGAAAGAAGGAAGTTGCTTGCAGTTTATCCGTTTCAATTATAATTTAAGGTGTTTGTGATATCATGGGACACAATGGGCCAACTATTGAATAAAAGAAACAGTTGGTTTCGTAAATCACAACAATTGAAATGAGATTTTCTCAAAATAGTGGTTACGTTTATTTCCCCAAGTGCTGCATCACTCTCAGCATGAAGTTGCAATTAACTAAATTAAGAATCAAAATGAGACAGACATCATTAAAGTCTACTAGGAAATGGAGATTAAAAAGAAGGGAGAATAAGAAATATCAAATGAAAAAATTAGCAATAGAATCAATCGGATAGTAATCGAGTGCGTTTTTATAAAATGATTAAATGTTCCGAAATGGTTCAGAAGTAAGAAATAAATGAAAGTTATATTTCATAAAATTGGAACCCCAAAAAGTCAAACGGATAAATGGACGGTTGGAAAAGTTCAAAGCAAAAAATTTGTTAATATATTCAGCCAGTATCCGAAAAATGTACTTCTCTGGCCTGTACGATAAAATATTGAGATACATAAACGCCAATAGTGTACTTGTCTACCTTCTTCACTACGAAAATAATATACGCAATTTACTTGACACAAAAATTAAAACGAACAAAAAGAGTTTGTGATTTTTGTGGACACACAAAACACTTCCTTTTGTACGAATGTTTTGCTCTACTTTAATACACCCACCTTTCGTGTGTTAGACACACAAAATCATTCGAAAACCAAAAATTACGCTAAAATATTATGTATTTCAAATACCAACTCTTAGAATTTTATCGTTTGAGTCGAAAAATGTCAACGCAATAGGAATACGGAAATACAAACCCATTCATAACACCGTGTTATACTAAACATTGACATGAAAAATAGCTCACTGTAGATTGTAGCCTGCACGAAAGGACAAGGATTTATTTTTATTGGTACAAAACGTAGCGTGGGGGGGCAATCTCTCTTCTCTACATAAAAATTAATACGACCCTTAATTTGCTTAAAAGCTTAGAGTTTTCTGTAAATTTGTTATTTGGGGAAACAATTAATTCACCTGGCTCCATTGGATCCTGGGCATGATTATTGCCAATTGCTTCAATTTGATTTCGATGCTTCCGCATGCAGCAGTCATACTCGCTGATGAAAATGATGGCACAATTGGGCTATTTGTGCCAATTTTTAATATTCGAGACCGCGTGACACTTTATAATATATTTTGGCGCTCGCAGGTTAAGATTCAACGAACTATCTCAAAGCGATCAGCACGTTTTTCAACGAAGAAAGCCATAGAATTGTAACATTTATTAGTAAAATTAAAAAAAAAATTATTTAGAAATAATTTTAATTTTGAAGAGATAGAAGATATACGTAAATATTTGCTGAAATTTTTAAAGAAGGCTTTTGTAATTAAAAAATTGTTCAGATGAAGTTTTATAAACGAATTTACACAGAAGAGTTAAGGGAATTGTTGTTAGTCTACTCTCCTCAGCACATGTAGAGAAAATATGGTTAAGATCAAAATGAAACCCCGAAATTTAAAAAAAAAAATCTGAAATTCTCATAGAAAAGGCTCCTTTTTGCCGGTACTTTCCAAAATAAATCATTTGCAGAAGTAGAAAAGCTCATTTTATAATTTATGAGAAAAATATGAAAATCGAAAAAATCATAAGGGGTACATAACTCTTTGCTAAAAAAAATTGACTTTTTAAAAATTTTCTCAGAAAAGGCCAATATTTTGTTGGAGCACTCCTTTCGGCCAGTATTTTCGAAAACAAATCGCTTTCATAAGTAGAAAAGCTCATTTTTTAATTTATGGCAAAAATGCCAAAATCGAAAAAATCATCAGGGGTACTTTTTAAAAATTTTCTCAGAAAAGGCTAAATTCTTATTAGCATCCTCCTTTTTGCCAGTACTTTCCAAAATAAATAATTTTCAAAAGTTAATTCTTTAATTTATGTGAAATTGATATTATTTTAACTTTGTTTTTATTTTCGGGTAAAAGATACCAGCAAAATGCACTTCAAACCGAGTCAAGCAAAATTGGTAGCATTTAACTTAGACTTCTTATTAATTTGAATCGATTCCAGCCAGTAGAGTTCAAGATATGTCAAACAAACTTAGAAAAAATTAAATAATAAGAAAATGTTTTTTTTAACGGCTTCAGCGATCGATCTCACAAACTAATCAGCTCTTGACATTGGAAAACTACTTCGACTACCGTAAAATATTTTAGCCTGTTCGTGAAATCAGTTAGTATCCTCAATTCTTTTATAGTGATCGAAAACGAAATCAGTTACCACTTATCACGTGGGTAGTGAGAATAATAATAGCGCCTTGGCAAAGCATTAAAACCCCGGTCACCATTCCTTCTTTATTTGACAAAGTGGAGCTACTAAACAAAAACTCTGCCTTTTCCAAGAATGTATATTATTATTAGATTTTTTAAATTTAATCTAACTTTTTTTAAGGAGTCTTTCTTTTGCAATATTTTTGTTAATTTTTATAAACTTCTTTATTTTGAAACTAATGACAAAAATTGTCTGAGTAATTTTTTTTTTTAAATTTATATTTTGTATTTTCCTTTTTTCCAAATAAATTACTTAATTCTAACGATTGCGATAACATATTTTTTTTCTATACTAAACGCCCCTCTCAGTCTATAAATTAGTATGCACGAATACTTATCAAACTGAAACAAAACAAAAGCTCAATATTATAACACTTTTATCTCATTTTAGAGTATATAAATGTTTAAATGAGTACCTCTGATGATAACAAATAAAATTTGAACAATCACATACACAGATACAGTTTTTTTTATTTTTATAATCTACAAAGACCCAACCAATCTGCCATACAAATTTTTATTAGTGAATTTTGAGAGAAAAAGCTCAAAATATTTGTTTTTACTAAGTTATAATGATTTGGGTAAAAAACTTACTCGCAAAGCTGATTGCCTGATAATAAACAGCAAAAAAATCGATCGCGAACATATTTTATTTTGTTATGGTACTTAAAATTTTATTTATTATGAACTAAAACAACACATAAGAACAACTCTGGAACAAACTGGTGGAATATTTTTCTTATTCAGACTCCATGAGTTTTTTTCGTAAATTAATTAAACTGAACATTTTTATAAAATATAATCGCTGTACATACAATATTATTTCTTGAAAGTTTCATTATATATTTGTTAGCTTTTTCGTAATATATGAAACTAAATTAATGAATGACAGACATTATTTATTATTATTATTTTTATTAATTAATAATAATAATAATGTTGGGGCGGATTAGTTAGCTTTATTAACTAGGCTCTCAGTATTTCTAACAAGTTATTGGAGACTTTCAGTATTTTTTATGTTTTGTATTTCCGAGCGGGCGAGTTACCAATTTGAATTTTTGTTTTGTATGTCTGAGCAAACAAATGCATTTCATGTTTGTCTACTTTTTTTCGTTTTCTAACTCATAAATACAATAAAAAACCAAACGCATTTTTTCATTTGTCTTCTCGTACGCATTAAATATTCAAATTGAATTTTTTTATCTGATAAATAACCAGCCGCCGTTCTAACAACAAAAGTATGAGTGTATGTATGAGTTTTCTATGATTAAACTACTAGAGCCATAACAAACTCAAGAGAATTTTTTCAAGTTGGGGGTCATTTGAACATTTTTATATGTACATGCCACCACATAGAAATAAATGGCTACATTTACATATATGTATGGGTATACCGTACATAATTTTGTGCGTACACACACATGCATGTACATATATATATGTAAATGTACACTTTTTAACAAATAAAAACTTTTTAACAGTCATTCCGATTTTTTCAAGGTCAGAGTGTTCTAAGCTTTATTATACTACTCCACATTGTTATTGTAGTATCTACAGCATTCCTTTTCGTCTCCATAGTGTCTTCATAATTAAGTTAAAACCTGATTTTGCGTTCACACTATAACCTTAATAAATTCAGGTTTTAATCCACAGGTTGTCTTACAAATTCGTTTAAGTTAAAACTCTCATAGAAATAGCAGCAGCTGTAGCTGCACTAACACATTTCTAGACAAATACTCGGTTTGCTGAGAGTTGAAAAAAGTTTTTGGTTTTGAACGATTCTCTTAGCTCAAGTCAAGTTTTCCTCACAAACGGACCGATGAAAGCGTTTTGCGAGTATTTAACGAGCTCTTCAAGTGCCGTTCTTTACATTTTTAATATTGTAAAATGTATTATTTGCCAAAGACTTATACTAAAATCTTGCATGAAATATGTTCTTGCACACAGAAAGATGAATGAAACTTTACAGGAAAAGTTAAAAACATAATAGAAACTGCAATTAGTAATTTGCCTATAAAGCTTTTATTTTGCTATTATTGCATTAAACTTTTCTGACGCGGTGTATTTGTGTGAATATATATTCGAAATACTAAAAAAAATCAACTTTGAAAAGATGTTAGGGCATGTATAAAAATGTAAAGACTTGAGAACTATTTTGTATGAACATTTATGTAATTTAATGTAACGGAAAAATTTCTTTTATCGAATTGACACGTTTGAAAGCGAAACATTAAAAGATTTAGTTCTCTGATATTTGTTTTTCATGAGAACCACTATTTTTATTTTTTTATTGGATTGGAAAAGAAATAATATTGAACTGAAATGTAACAACACACAAACTCCAAAAATTTTTCTTCACAAATGGAATTCCAAAGTACAGGAAATAAAAAAAAAAACCAATCTGCAGAATAATTTAACTACACATTTTATAAAATTCGACATATATTTTTTTATTTATTAAAAATCTTATAAGTTAATTACTTCGAGTTGTAATTATAATTAACCAAATACAAGCTGTTTTTTGAACTAAAATTTTGTCTATTAAAAAATGATTTATAATTGCGAAGAAATAATTTTTTGAACTCAGCTAAAAGTGACAAATTGACAGAAATGACTAACAAAAATGACACGTAAAATTTAAAAATTATAACAAAAATCTTAAGTTATAATTAAGATAAGTACAGTTTACCCTTAAAATAATAAATTGTAGTTGTATTTAAAATTTATTTTATATTTTTACCTCTTAAAGATGTTTGTGTTGTAAGAATAAGTGTATTAGATTTTATAAGTATTATTTTTATCGTGTTTTCAACAGGGTGTTATTTTGGCTAACATTATGATTAACTTTTATATTTAGAATATTAGATTTTATTTTCTATTTAATCCATATTAATTTCTTGATTTCCTTAAAAATATGCTTAAAATTGAAGCTGTTTTGTGTGGAAAACAATTAATTGTATTTATTTTTCTTGCGAAAACATAAATTGCATATTTCTTTATGAATACATATACAATTTCCCGGATGTTTTTAAATACAAATACTCTTAAAATTGTTGGTTTTAAAAAGATAGTTTTCGTTATGTCATTTTCTTTACTCTAAAGTTTTCCCTTATCCCAAAATCTTATTATAATTCAATTAGTGTTGGTTTAATAATTTTTCTCTTCCTATAAGTTTTTATTTAGCGTGTAGAGTACAGTTTAATAATACTGTGTTGTTTTGTTGTTATTCTTCTTATAAAAAGTGTCATTACAAATACTCACAGGTATTATAAGTGTATCTAATCTCTACTTTAAAGTTTTCTTATCTGTCAAACTGTTTTATTAATAATTTATTCCCGAGTTAATATACTCGAGTTAATATACCAAGAATTATTTCACTGCAAGTTCGAAACTACAGCCATGTCGTTATTGATAACTATCGAATAATCTGAAAATGTTCTTGGCAATTTCGGAAAAACTTGAGAATTTTCTACGATAATCGTAAATGTCGTTAAATAACTTTTTATTAAGATCGAAATATAGGAATATCTAGTTAGTTATAACAATTTTAAAGCAGACGTAAAACATGGTATTTGCATTTTCGCTATAGTGTTGTCGGAGTCAATTGACTTTTCATTTATGTCTTTTTTCACAAAAATAAAATTATTTTTTGCTTATTATGAATTAACATCGCATTCAAAGCAAATATCATTTTAATACAAATCCAAAGCAAATTTTGCATAAACCGTTTATCAAATACCTAGTATATTGTATTACTTTTCTTATCGTAAATACTATATTCCCTTGGAACCTTTTTTTATACTTCATTTTGACGAATATCTTGTTGGATATATAATTTATGATTTTTATAAAATATTTTTTATATTTAAAAGGATTTAAAAAAGCGCTTGGTATTTATTTGTTATTAAAATATTTTTTTCTGTTGTTTAACTAAAAGTATAAAAAGGTGTACGACTTTAGGGTATAAAAAACATTTATAAAAGCTATTTACACAAAATTTCAAAATTAAAAAGGATATATATATATATATGCGTATAAAAAATATATTTTACTTTTTGCTGCTAGCACAACGACGTAAATAATAGCGCGATGTATTAGCGGCGGCCGTTAAAAAACGCTTATCGGCAAAGCGTTTAGGCCAATTCTAGGATTCGTAAAGTAAACGTTGATAGTGGGGTAATATCTCATGCATAGGAATATGTAAACTAAATTCCAAAGCCACTAAAACAGCGAATTCTGAAGAAATCAATTCTTTGCGATTCAAACGAAATACATTTTCAGTTTTCTGTAAAAAAAGAGGACAAAACGAGTTTAATTAAAAATTGTTAGTTGAATGAAATACGAGAGTAATATTTATGTTAAAAACCTGGATTTCAGAATACCTAAATTTTCTCAACTTTACTCATTAGTGTCTGTTTTTTTAGTTTACAAAATAAATAAAATTTTTCAATACAAATTTTAAAGTTGTAGAGGCGTGACAGTAATAAAGTGAACAATTAAAAAAAATTAAAAATAATGTATGTATGTATGTATATATATATATATATATATATATATATATATATAATTTCAATACTCATTAAAACCTACTAAGACTACATATAAGAACTAAGTTTGCAATTTTAAAGTGAATAATATACATTGTTGTCAACTAAACACAAAAGTTTATGTAAAATAAATGCATTTGTGCAATATTCTGCATTTTAAATAAACTATATAAAAAACTTTTTAATGCAGGAAGCTGCTATTCATTTACTTCCCTTGAACACTGCCAATATCCTTACTCACAATGCAATTAGTTAAACCAAATACAATAGTTAAATTGATATCAAAATATTTACCTCAATTAAACTTTTCAATAGATCTCCTTTGACATCATTCATTTTGGCACTCAGTAGAAGACAAGCACCAGCACACAATTTCCGATTCGATTTATTAATCAAATTGGCCAAAATCAATTTTTCAAAATAGACATAAGCCTGAGAAATGGTTACCAAATCAATGCGGCTGTCCAATTTATTGATGCGACGCATTTCACGTTTGATACTAAAATTTTAATAAAATATATATTTTAATTTAAAATATCGATCTTGAATATTTAAAAATACGTATACATATATATATATATATATATATATATATATATATATATATATACATATATACATATATACATCACTAACCTTCTCAATTTGCTTAACGTCAATTGTATATGCGGAAATTTCTCTTTGAATTTGTCATTAAGTTCCTTTTTCAAATCCGACGGTCTCACATAATCAATAACAGAAGTCATATATGATGTAAATGTTAATAAGGTGCGATGTTTGCCAGCTATTAATTCCGGATCATCCAAAATATTGGCCGAATATTGCAAGTGCTGAAATTGTGAAAAACATTACATGAAAAAAAACCAATAAAATTTTGCCTTTTTCATATGAAGAAAATACCTGAAAACTTCTGATGCCATCTAAAGACTCATCGAAATCTAACTTAATATCGGGAGAGGGACTAGCCGTGTTGTTACGATTATTGTTGTCATACGTAAAACACCTGAAATTTCAAATTCAAATTAGACGTTTGTTAGATTAGACGTTTAGAAACTAAAACTTTTCATAGGTTTAAAGCGAACGACAGACAGTTTCTTTCCTATATTTTTATAGTACAAAACAAACTTTTATTATTGTGCATTATTATTCTTTTCAATATATTTATAAGAAAGCAACTGTCCTGTTGATTTGAGTGAACAAACGGTTAATAAATAAAATAAATATAAAATATATTTATATTTATATTATTATTAGTATCTGAAGATGGTGATATTGAGTTGTTAAATATGATATGAAATGATAATTTCCTTGTTCGTTAAAATTGTTTTATATAAAAATAGGATTGTTTAAAAGTCCGTTGGAAGTGATTATTGAATTACGAAGTATTCATCGATTTGTAATGTCTTTTTTTAATAATTAAAATAATAATTTAAGAATGACCAATATTACAAGCCGATTTCTAACGAAATATTCTATTCTTTAGCTTCTTGAAATTTTGAAATTAATTACAATTCGATTCTACTGCAATAGTAACAGACAGAGACTTATGTTACAAAATATTTGGTTACCATTTGCCCTTTTTATTTCGTGCCATGGTTTTGGTTCTGCAATTAAATAATTGAAATAATAAAATTTAAGATGTAGAGAATAATCAAATACGTATTCTAACAGAATTATAATTGAGATATATTTGTAATGTACTAAATTTTGCGTGAAGAATTTTATTACGGTCGTGGAAATAGTCTGGTTAAAACTAAGGTATTCCACAACCGCACTAACATTACAAAAATTTTAGTTTATATCTTCAATTTGCATTGTCGTATTCTGTATAGAAACTCTTTTACCCACATAAGTAAACACCGATTGCAAAAGACTGTGTGCAATATTATTTTCAGAAATCCGAAAATCTGTGGCTACACAGCATATATAAATAAATACCTTTCTTCATATGTTGTTATATCTGCTACGATCTGTTGATTAATATCTTAAATATTGATAAAGAAGACTGCTTCAAGTAAAAAATTTATAAATTTTATTGCAAGTTTAATTGCTGGAAATGGTGTATTAGTTTCTTCTTTAAGCAAAAGAAAATATTTTCTGGTTTTATTGTAAAAACAAAATTTTGTATTTGATACATTTAACTATAAACAAGTGTATAAATCGCCTGATGCCCAACAAAATTAAATATTTATATAAATAATTTAAACAAAAAGTCTATTTAAAATGAATGAAGTCTGAAGCCAGTGAATGTAGTAAATAAAAATTTTTTATAAATAATGACAACAAAGTAAAACAATTCAGAAATGATAAATATTAATATAATAAGCAATCTATTTGTGTTGTCAAGACATATTCACATATGTCCGTCCATGAATCTCTTTATATTACATAATAAATTTTGTAGATGAAACTATTGCCACAAACGGGTTGTAGTAAAGATTTCTTCTTTTGCTGATTTTATTGCCTTTCATAATATAATTTTATGAATGTAAGTAAATGATTTATAAAACAAATGTATCAATATAGAAATACGACTTCTTCTATGGTATAGTTTTATGTACTTATATGATCTGTGAAACAAATGTATTTATATAAAACTATACATACAAATATGAAATATCCATATGTATATATAAAAAATACCTTGCAAAGCCATGATTTTTTAGAGCGGCTGTGCTAGTTATTTCAATTTGATTGTCCAGAAGAGAATTGTTTCCGGCATGTTTTTTGCTCTCTTTGCTATACTGTCTAGATGGAATCAACAAGTGACCATACGAAATGTCCTACAAAAAAAAAAAAAAAAAAAAAAAAAAGCAGCAATTTAATAAAAAATTATCTTTTACAGAAACTGGATGTAAATAATACCTGGCCACTTTCACATCTTTCAATGCCCAATAAATCAAAAGGATCAAATGGAGCATCGTTGATAGCCGATAAAGGACGGGAACCAGAAGTATTACGTCTACGGCCTTCTTTGCGCAATTCAGCTCTGTAAGTAAATCATAAATTATTATTTTAAATAAAACTTTTACATAAATAATGAATTCTTCTTACCTTCCATTTTTCCCCTTATAATAGGGCAAAGCTGAAAATATAAAGAATGGTACTTTACGTGACACCAAAACGACTCGTTCATCCTTAAATTTATGCTGTTTGTGAGTTTGCGAATTTATATAACGTAAATCTTTTGTATCGTTAATTTGTACGGATTTTGTTATACTGCCACGATTGCCAAATGAGCCGGGTGTTAAACTTTCCGTGCTGCTATCATCAGTGATATGAGAAATCGTGGAGCCAATTACATTGTACGGCCTCTTTACAACACCTGCCAATGCCGAAATGGCAATTGTACCGCTACTGCGCATTCCTGGCGCAGTATTTAGTCTAGCCCGACGTTCGGGTTGGATATTTGAAACATCACATGCTCCATTGCTAAAAGTTCTGCAAATAAATGTAAATGGGATTAAATTAAACATTTTAATAATGGGTAAGTTTGCAACTTATTAGTTCTGATTCAAATTTGTATCCAATATATCCTACTTTATAAAAAGATCTTTTTACCCAAGAAAAATATCCTTCTAATGAAGGTGCTTTTTGTAAAAATTATTTTTTTCAAAATACATTTTATAAATAGCACCTTGTAAAAATATCTTTTGGTGTCTTTCAAGTAATTCATAAAAAATAAAACGAAAATGCTTCAAAATATATTTTGTATGAAAGTTATGTTTTAAATCCAGTATACAAAAAGTAATTTTTACATCTTTTTATCGATATAACATATTTATATGGATATAATATACTTTTTGTGGAAAGTTTCCTTCATAAAAAAATTTGTTTTATAATAAACATTTTTGTTTTTCCATATTTACGTACGTATATTAAGGGCCTAAATCATAAAAATCAGCAGTTTATTTGTTCTTTAAGCTTATGGTCTTTATGTTATCTATCTATCTATATATACATATATATATATATATATATATATATATATATATATATATTTATATATTTGTATATATATATATATATATATATATATATATATATTTAGTGTAATATATATATATATATATATATATATATATATATTTAGTGTAATATATATATATATATATATATATATATATATATATACATATATATTTAGTGTAATATATATATATATATATATATATATATATATATATATTTAGTGTAATATATATATATATATATATATATATATATATACATTTAGTTTAATATTATATATATATATATATATATATATATATATGTATTTATATATATATATATATATATATATATATATTTATATTTATATATTTTTATATATATTTATATATATATATATATATATATATATATATATATATATATATATTTATATTTATATATTTTTATATATATTTATATACATATATATATATATATATATATATATATATATATATAATAAAGACCTTGAGCTTAAAAAACTTGTATTATTGCAGTTTATAAACATAAAATATTTTTATAAATGGGCTCTTAATAACTTCTAAATAAAGTATGTCGTGACGACAGTAGAGGCAATTGATAGTTACCATTTTCTAAACTAGCCAATTTATTTCTAATTTTTTCACTAGGACCAGCACTACACGAACGACTCCACCACATACAATGCATTATGACGGAGCTATAGACAGGAGTGGATAGCTTCGGGTGGACAGAAGAGGAGGGTGCTATATGGGCGCTATATTACACTATAGTGTTGTCGACCGAGTTATACCCACCCATATATACATAGAAGGACCAATTTTTGCAGTTGGCTCAATGTCATATCGTGACGAATGTACATATATTTTGTAATTTCCTTTATTTTAAACACTTAGTTCCTTAATAACAAAAATGCATTTATTGGAGTACCTACATATCTGTATTGTATACATACATGTATTATATACATACATACATATATATATATATATATATATATATATATATAAGTACACTATACGCTTAATTTAAAAAAATATTGATTTTTAATAAATATTAAATAAAATACTTACATGAATGTGTTTCATTATTTAAAGAAAGGTTTGTAAGTAAGTATCAATTAATTTTTTTAAATTTTTAGCTATTTATTTGGTTAATCATTGGCCACTATAAGTCAATAAATACATAACAATTGTAAAATCAATAATTTTATAAGTTTAGAAATAAATAAATACTCTATGAATGTCATACGAATTAGTATTGTTTTTTTATTTTGAGTAAAACTCGAAAAAACGCTTAAAAAGTCTTTCTTCTACCTGCCCTACCTACACAATCGTTTTTTCTTGCTTCTTAGCTCAGCCATCCACCACCACCACGGACACATCTTTTTTCCTTAAATTTCAAATTCAAATATTGGCATTTTCACCAGGCAAACAGAAATCGCAGAAAGCATGAAAAATTTTTAAACGAAAACAAAAAGAGATCCCGCACACACGCATAAACAAGTTGATTT
Organism: Linnaemya vulpina; assembly: GCA_963675445.1. Classification (NCBI taxonomy): domain Eukaryota; kingdom Metazoa; phylum Arthropoda; class Insecta; order Diptera; family Tachinidae; genus Linnaemya; species Linnaemya vulpina. The sequence goes on along the minus strand of OY776279.1, from coordinate 81,756,386 downwards.
GTATGCATGTATGTATGTATATAATTCATTCTGCAGCTAATTAATAGTAAGAAACGCCCCCTTGAATAACAGTCCCTTATACATTGTTTTTGTAATTCATGTTTCTTATCTCCTTTTCCCCATGTCTTTCTCTCATTAGTATTCTTTCCCCTTCTCCAACAACTTACTCATTAATATGTAAGGACATCCCAACAAACACATAGTAATAAGCTTGTGCTCACAGTTTTTCAAATCCTTTACTACCACAATAGAAAATTGTATTAATACTAATAAGATATATATAGTTAGAATCGAAATTGACTTACCATATGTCTATTAACTCATTTATAATTTAAATTTAATTTTATATTCCACATTTGACAAGTTGAGAATATCAATTGATATATCAAGCTGTACTGCTTTACATGTGCATGCTTGCTGGGATAGCACGCATTTTTAATTTGTTGTTTCTTTTTACATTTGAAAACAAAAACCAATGCGTTTGGTTTTGGTTTATTTACTTCAGTTTTTCCAAATAATAAATAAATAAGAATCCAACAGAACTGAACAGATTTTTCGGCTCCTTACTAATTACAGCTTTCTGAGTATTTTGGGCGCCTGGTTAAAAACTCCAACTAATTAACAGTTTATTATATATTTCTTAAGCTCCCCTATTAAGAATTTCATTATTTTAATTGTTTGTGTTAATTGATGGTGGAGGTGGGTGGGGATTTTGGGTTTTGCTTTTTTATTGTTAATTGTTTTCTTAATAGAAATAAATAATAACACTTGACATAATCGCGCCATGATTTTTTAATTAACTAAAAAGTTTCCCATAATAATAAGGAATACACCCAATCCTGTTTTTACACGGTAGATACGTTCTGGAGGATACCGTGTTATATAAAATCATATAAAATGATACTAGTATATATGTGTGTATATGAAATGAATAATATAAGGCAGATTAAGCAGTCTCCACATGTCTATATAAGAAAAATTAAAACAAGATTCGTAGATAAATTTCTATAATAATATTTAATTTATTTTAATGATTCTAAGAAATAAGAGCACAACTTAAAATATGAAATTCCTTTCTCTGGTCTGTCCAGAAATTGTATTTTTGTTTTAAAATTAATAGTCGTTCGTTTGGTTTTAAGTTATTAACATAAATTTTTCATAAGTCATTAACAATTATTAACGCACCGCACCGTATTAATATATAACAAAATAAACACGACTACAATATTAAAAGTTTTGTAAGAACCTTCTTTTCAATATAAATTACATTTGTAATTTGTGAATCTTCAAACAATACACACAGAAACGCAAGGGCACCAATTTTTCACACACAAATTGTAAAATGTGTAAAAACAGGATTGGGTGTACATACCCATATCTACACACACTACCCTACATATAGAGATAATAAGTTTGTAAACACTTAATTTGCTTTGCTCCCTCTCCTTTTTCTTGAATGCAAAACTATTTATGATATGCAGGCACATACCTGCTTGATACTTATTCATGAAAATAAAATACGAAAACAAGTAAATGTACATATCGTCACCTAAAATCTACAAGGTCGTAGATGACAAAATATATTCTATGATTGTTTATGGGGAATATATTTTTGTTAAGTTACATTATAATAAGTAAAAATTTAATTTTGAATTTTTTGTCAGCCCTAAGTTACATCGAAAAAAATTTGCGGGCAAACCCAAATATGAAAGACTTGCTAATAATTTTGATATTTAAGCTTAAGGATACTCGTACTGTTATTTTTAATTTTACGAGTGTAAAATATTGCAGCAACATGTATTTTGGCACAGTGCATCATAGTTAAACAAAAAATCGATTTTGAATTCTGTTGTAAGTTAGGGCTGTTTTGCAATCATATGACGATAAGTAACTGCTACGAAATATTTCTCCTCTTTTCTTCTCCTTCGCTCAATTATATTTATTATTTAGAACATGTACTCCCTCACAATTCTTATTACAAAATTAATTTTTAATAACTGTATTTATCACTTGTTTCCCCTGTTTCCTCAACAGGTTTTTGATTGTATTTAAAAGAGTGGCTTCTCCATTGCATTGAACAAGAAAACGATATAAACAACTCAAACTATCCCAACATATTTAATATCAGTTTCGATTGATATCGAATACGGTGATTTGGCCCCTGGATCAATAGAACTAAATTTTTAATTTTTTCTATGGGTAAACTTTTATATTTTACATTTTTTATCTCAATAATATAAAAGTTGTAAAAAAAAGTTGGCACTCGTGTTCTTTGGTACCTGTTCTTATCAATCTTTTAAGGCCAAATCGGTATTATTTTTTTTACCAATCGTTCTTATTGTGATAACACCTCGTTCACACTGTGATGCCAACTATTCTCGTTTTGTTACGGATTGTCCACGGTTCGTTCTCAATGTTTTCCCTCTGTGTATGTGTTTCTAACCAAATCGTGCCATAAGTCAGCAACAGTATGATTTCTTCTTCAAATACATAAGAGTTTTAGCTGGAAATCACTGTAGTTCTAAAAACAAGGTTAAAAACGAATAGCAACTTATAATATCTCTTGTTACTTGTTTTAGACACCAGCATTTATTATCACTGTTTTTGATTATCTTGAAGATTTATTTTACAAAATAAATAAATTACATTCTTTAAGGATGATAAAAATGACATTAAAATAATATGTATATAAAAATAACAAATTCATTGTTTTGTTTGAATTACACTGCCCAACAAAAAATCTTTTGGAATATGTACTTCGTTTATTTTATTATTCCACCAACATGTATACATCGATATATGTATGTACATATAAGAGATAAATTTAGTTTTTAGTGAAGATATCGCAAACTAAAATAAGAAAAAGTCACATCTCAATATGTAAAATCTTTTTAGAATGTATTAGAAACGCGTAAAAAAGTGTTTTCCTATTACAAACAAATTTATGGCATGGGATGCACATGACTAGCACATATAGAAATTTTCTAAAAAATGCATTGCTTTTGATTAGGGCTCAAATTACCGCATTCGATATCGATCGAAATTCCTATACAATTTATATACAAACTTCGATGGATATCGAATGCCGTACTTGCCCCCAGTGGTGTTACTTTGTATTACGATGCGAAAAGAGACTTTTGAGAACTTTGTAAAAAAAAACAGTGCAATCTTTCGAATTGCAATTCACAAATGAAATGAGTTCCTTAAAAGCTTTAAAAGTTTGAGTTGTGATAGTTTAAGTTTTAGTGAACGATATCCTCCCTTAAAATCGAATTTATATCCTTCATGTACGTATACATTCACGTTATCATAAGGTGCGCAATTTAATCAAAAATATTTATTTGTTACACAGTGTAATTTCAACAAAGCAATAAAAATATTATCATTTTTGTATTTTTATTCGTACATAATGCAAAAACATTCTTGATTCTTCTTATCTACTAATTGTTTCGTCTAGGCCTTTAGACGTACTACATACATAATTAAAAATGTGGTACATATTCGTAATTCAGCGACAATTATGAAAACAATAATCACAATCTCAACATCAGCTTTATTTATAGGTTGATGCAACCGTTGTAAAAACTCGATCAAATATTTACATATATGTATATATACAGTGAGAGAAATCAATGCGAGTGGTGTGAAGTACTCGGAAGTACTTCACAGTACTGAAATTAATATACACACACACATACATATATGTGTATATAAAAATATATATATATATATATATATATATATATATATTTCACATAAAACACCACAACAAACAATTTGTTCAATACAAATTTATTAACTGTTTACAATTTTGTACAATCAAATTTTGGTTATAACAACTGTCTGTCCCACGATGTCACTAGATGTCCGTATTTAAACCAATATTTCAAAATATGTATGTATTTGTTTCATATTACAAATAGATGTGACCATTTATAGGTATATTATATATTTATATACTTATCCCTCAGTTATTTTAATAGTGTCATAACTCCAAAAAATTGTTTTTCGTAAAACGTTTTTAAAGTTTTCAAATTACTAACAGGTTAATGGAAATCTAAAAACTAGTTTTCTCTGGATGTATCCTTAAAAGTAAAGTACAAGGCCTATGAAAGTTTCCTATCAATATTTGATTAACAGATCAAAGTATAACTTGATATTAATTTTTCGCCAAAGGAATAGTACAAATCTTTACTCCCAAGTCTTAACAACGCATAAAAAGCTACAAACTTTTTGCGTTCTAAAAATTGGCAAAAAGCTTTATCAACAGTTTTAAAAGAAAGAAACAATATATGTATGTATGTACATACATATCTACATATATTTATGCACATACATACATATGTATATGTACATGTATGCATACATACATGCAGATAAAAAGTGGGAAAAGGTAGAAATACCTATAAAAATTTCATACATATATAAAATAAAAAAATATAAAAAAAACAAACCGGCCATCAAAAAAACCTTTTCAAAAACATATATACATCTTCATATTTAAGTATTTGTATGTATGTACATCCCCATGCACACTCAAACACAAACAGTTACCTATTTAACAAACAAATATTACCAAATATAATGCCCATAAATTATTTTTGTAAACAAATAAGAAGCGCAAAAGAGAATCGGGAAAAAAGCTAACTAACAAAATAATAAACAGATTACCTACTCCACAAAAATAAGAAAATAATAATAAAAACATGCGAATATTTTTGTTATTCCTTTTTGAAAAATATCCACTGTAATCGCTTTGGATAACTGTACTTTGCATGCGAAAGATACAACCATATTTGATGAAACCGGCTGCCAAGCATGGGCGTTCGATATTTTTTTAAGCAGCTCACAGTTGCTTTAATTAGAGGTACTTTATACGCCAATTGGCGGATACAGAGGGAAGGAAGAAGGTACAGGCCGCCAACCCCACAAATCGCATAAAATTAGCCCTATTCTGTTTTATATAACATTTTACAAAGTTAACACCATAAGGCCAAGCTTGATCCGCGCCTAATATATGTACGTATGTATGTACATACAGGTGCAATACAAAATAGGTGGATTCAAGTATAGATGGAGGTACAACTTTTAAACGCAAATTTTGCGAATATAACAATTATAATTCTGTATCCCTCGGATTCAGATTTTTTTGATCCCTAACTGCTTTGATTTAAGCGATTTTTCAGTAACATTTTGAAAATTATAGCCCCCGTACTGCATTAAAATTATTTTTATCAGTAAAAAAATTTAGTCAAACCGAATGTTGAATTTCGTGTACATACTTCTGTTAAGTTCGTCCTTGCAAAACGTTTTCGGTCGGTGTCTAATAGATGTGCATAAGGACAATCAATTTGAAGCTTGATAAGAGAGTCTTATCTTTCTAGCATATATGTATGTGTGTATGTGAGTGTGCACATACATAAAGCTTTTTCTCTAATGAACTTAAAAAGCTCTGAAATTTTACCACCCGCATAGTTTTGACTGATTTACGCATGATCCTTATTTTCCCTCTCAACGAATAATTACATTAACATATTTAAATATTTTTTATTTCAAAGCAAAAAAAAATGGAAATTCAAATTTCCACAGAATTTTTTTTTTTAGCATTTTAGTCAATGAATTTATTAAAAAGTTTTAAATGCAGCAGAAGTGTAAAGTCCATGAAATTATCAACCAACTTCAGCTGATAATTTCCAATAAAGTAATTTTATATATAAAAGCAAAGAGCTAGCTAAATAATATTAACTCTGAGCGAATATAAACTTGCTATTTCAAATGCTAACAAAAAAGAAATATTTTGAATGGATACAATAACATACAAATTCCATTATTTTGATTTTTGAAGCTCTTAAGTTTTTTTATCTGATTGCTTTGATTAATATTTGTATTAAAGCATTTAAAGTGCATCAAAAATTTAAATTCTTGGTAGCATCTTGTTATCAGTAATTTAGCGATAAAAATGAAGAATGCACATCAAAATTTATAAGTATTTGCAGGTATGACACGCAGTCACGAACTAAATTTAAGGTTTTATTAAATAAAGATTTTCAAATATAAAATTTATAAATAAATATATTTCCTTATATAAGACAATGAAATCAAATTAAACAAAAATGGTGCAAAGCATTTACGTAAGTAATAAAATTAGAAATATTAATTATTCACAGAACTTTCTTAAGCCAGAACATGACAATACATATACAATTTCATTCTAGCACAACTTTCGGAAGCACAATTCAGAGCACCAAGTATTTGAAGGGTTATGATTAGATAACCCAGCATCGGCAGTGCTTATGAATGTACATACATAAAGCTAATAAATAGCCAGCCGTTGTTACAGTGTTGGCCTTGTCATTATCAACAATTAATTATAAAGTAAATTGCAAAAATAATAATAAAAAAATAAATGATTAAAAATAATAAATAATTGTTTAAATATAGACACTCATGTAATAGTTATAAGTACGTATATGCCCATTTGCTTTCTTCATAAAGGTACTCAAGCCATTTCAGCGTCATTTGCTTTGTATCGAAAAACAAACATGTGAAATCGTTATCAATCAGTGGAATATATGTATAGGGTAACATTTTTGCTGTTTGCTTTTTAGATTTTGAATTTACAATCAAATAGAGTGTCATGTCAGTTGTCCTATTTGCAATAATTATTCAAGGTAACCCGACTTTTTATATGGATTTGTTGAGTTACTTCCGACAGCTTTTATGGAACGATATTTATTTTGTTTTGCATTTAAATTTAAAAACGCTTTAATATTCACCCTATTAAAAATAAAAACGAACGCAAACAAAACAGGCAGCAGTAAAACCGATAAGATAACAATAGCAAGTTGGTTTGAATCGGTTTTAAGTAGATCACAATAAAAATATACATTTAAAAAATGTATGAAGATTTTTTTACGGTATACGAATTTTTTTTAAATTGCTTGAACACTTTAATAGATAATGGAAGCACGAAAACTCATTTCGTAGATTAGAATATGCATTGCACAAAATATATATAATACGAGGAGTACAGTTTTTTTGTATTTCAAATAGGTAACAAAAAATAAATTAATGTAAAGAAATCATCTGCCTGAAAACCATTGCAATTAGCAAAACCAGATCTCAACTAACCACACAGCAAAGCCTACTAAAGAAATAAACTGATCGATGAGTACTCAATTGGTACATAATTTAAAATTTCCCTTTCATCTGTTGCGAATAATGTACAGTGAGAAAAACAAATCAAGCTTAAATTAGATAATGATTGATTAAAAAAATTCAATGCCACTTAAAAACTTCCATAAAGAACTTTCGAGTTAAGTTTTGCTCTAATACTGCAGCAACAATTAGCTGCTGTTTACCTAAACTTTGCGGAATTAGTTAGTGTTTATATAATTTATTTATGCATTTTATACAAAAAAAATCGTATTTATGATCGACATGGTTTCTCTCTCTCTCCACCGAACTTCGTTAGTATAAAATTTATTTATTATTTGTTTCTTTAAATTCTCAGCTTATTTCTTGCGAAATCAAATGAAAAATAACAAAATACGGAAGTACAACATCAACAAAAAATAAACATTTTTAATACAACCGTCTTTTTTTAACTTTTTATTACTTTTTATATGAAAACAAAACAAAATGTTGGACTTAAAGAACATATTGAAAATAAACACTTATTTATATGACACCCTTGGAATGTCAACAATTTTTTATTAGGATTGCAAAAAATAAGTAAATTGCTGCACAAAGTCGTAATAGAAACAAAACTGTTCGTACTTCATTCATTCATATTTGCTTAAAGGTTTTATTACTTCCTGTGGGAACGAGCATTTGTCGGTTTGATGCCGCATGTAAACAAAATCGTGAAGCTGATAACTTGCTGATCTTCACTTCGACAGGCAGTCGATTCATTCATTTTAAGTTTACGTTTACTCATTTTATATCGAAATGAATGCTGTGTTGTGATAGTTTCGAATAACATCCAGAAGCTTATTTGTTATTATTATTTTTATGCAATCAAAATTATAGCAGCAGACGGAAACAGTTGTTGCCTCAGTTGGGTTAGTGCATTTTCCTGGCACAGTTTTATTTTATTTTTTCTTACAACAGCATAAAGTTGCTTTACAATCTGGTATTTCTTCTTCCTTTGTTAGGTTTCTTTCCATGCATACAATAGAAAATGTGCACAAGAAGATCTTTTATATTATGAAACTGAATACTCTTTTCAAACAAAAAATTGAAAAACTTGTACGAATAAAACTCAACGTTTAGTTTGAATTTCAAGGACATGTTACGCTGCATTGCACAAACAACTTTAACAACAGCACAAGAAATACTTGCCATTTGTTATCTGCTGCTACAGCCGTATGCACTCGTATGTATGCACATCCACTTAATTTAACCGACTGACCGGCTCTTTGAAAACATGACCAAGACCTTGAAAATAAAACTTAACATATGCCATGCTGTACTGAAGAGCTGCTAATTCGTTTGCATTAGTAGAGACACAAACCTGACAGTGAAAATATCACGCTGAGAACATACACCGTAAAAAAAAGTTGAAACATATTAAAATAATAACTCACGCTTGTCAAATATTTTTCCAAAAAAGCTTAACCGCTCCTAATGAAAACCTGTTAATCCAGACAAAAGTTTATTGATATCCAAATAAATAATAAAATCGTATCTGAATCAAAGTAGGTATTTTCCTTTAATGTTTAGTGGTTACGCTTTATTGGGGCACGTGTTTTCCAAGTGTGATCGTACCTTTCGAATTGGTATGCTGTTTAGTTTCAATATCGTTAATTCAATTTCAGACCGACCCTCCAATAATTTTACCCAAGTCTCCAACCAACTTATTTATTTTCTTTGTTATTCAACTTCTTTATGCTTCACTCGTTGTCTCTTTTTCAATGTCAGGGATAACATTATGAAAACAAAAACCACAAGCACGCACACTGGCACACCATTCTAAATTACCGCACATTAAGAGGAGTACAAAAAAAAAACTGGGTAACCTTGAAACAAATTCACTGCATTCAAAGAGTTCTTAGCTCTTCCTTCAAGCACAAAAAACGCGTAACAAACAAGGAGTTCCATTCATATACAAGAACTTCTTCTAAGCAGAGAAAAGAGACTTGAGGAATAACATTTCACAAAACTTAAAGAAAAAATTCAAGCAAATCTAAAAAGGCCAGAAAAGGTGTATCCTTTAATAAAAATAAAAAAAACAAAAAAATCTTTATGACGCAGTTTCTTAATAAAAATAAAGGCAGGTGATAACGAGGGAACAAGAAGCCAATTTAAGATGTTATGAAACTTAATATTTATTATGTTGATAAAAACATTTCAAATGTGCGCAAGAATTTCGTTGTTTGTCTTTTAAAAATAACATTTTTTTGTATGTGGATATTATTATGACATAATCTTGGAATTTTAGTCTTTGGTTAAACCTCCATTATTGATAGTAACTCCAAATTTTTAATTTGGTTATGTTGTATAACAACGCATGTACAAAATATAAAAAATTATTTATCTGATATTGCAAATATTGCAAATTTTTAATAATTAAATTTTAAAAACTATTATTTTTTTTATCGAATTACAGAGTAACACAAATATTTGACACTATAAAAGTTTTGCGGTCTTAAGAAAAATGTAAACCTTTATTTAATATTTATGTTTGCCAAAGAAATTTTAAAAAGTCTTTCAAAAATCATTAAAGATCGGCTTGATAAGGCATAGTTTACCTCGTGGCACTAATCTCTAACCAATTTTGTATATTTTGAATGTATACTAACGGTCTACTGGTGTTTCAAAATGTATGTGCGCACAATAAGTAGTGCAGAAAAATATCAATATGTTAGCGAAGTGTTTATTGCGATCCATCAGACAGACACAAAATAATTTTCGGTACGACTATATAAAAGGTAGGCAACTATCAATAACCTTCTATACCTACCAAGTTACTTTCGCCGAAAGGCTGCCCTTTCAGCCTTGTGTACTGAATTTGAGAGGAAATACGTAAACAAATTTTTTTCTTAATTTATTATAATTTAGGTCCCTTGTAAAGCTTTCCACAGCTGTAAAGTTGCAGCTGACCGACAGTATTTATAAAAAAAAATAATGTGCTTTAAAACATAATTTTTGTGAAAATATAATTTGAAAGCATTTTTCAAGTGCATATTATTATTTTTATTTAAATACAGTAGTAAGAATTTACTACTTTCATTTCTAATTTTCGTATAATTGCAATTATTGAACAACAAGTTTAACATTTCTGTAGTAGGTAAATATGTACCAAAAACTTTCTGCCGTTGTGTCTGTCCGTCTGTCTATCAGACTCAACGCACAATACTTTGTTGGCGAGCGAAAATGGATTTTAACACACAAATTTATGTCGTATTAACAGTTGGATCCATCGAAGAAAGACAAGAAAGCTTTAAAAACTTTAACTGAACAACAAGTTTGCAATGACTGATGTCATTGATGGATAGATGGCTGAATGGTTGGTTATATGAAGGAATGTAGTCGACTGGTGGCTTTTTTTTTTTTTTTGTTTGTTTAGCCGTTTGAATGACAGACAGACATTTGGTGAGTCTGTCTATTGCTAGCAGTTTGTTGTATCTGGAAAAGTACTCGTACATTGACTTTTAAAGCACACAATATTACAGACCTAGTTTTTGTAAGTTATTGTTTTTTTGCATTGATAAAAAGTTTACTGAAGTAGATACGTTGTGGAGAGGAAATTTTATCATTAATTTTGCTTTTTTGCGTGTAAATTTTTGAATATAAACTGATGTTTACTTTGCTGTACAGCAGCAAATAGTTTTGCAGACATTTGAATTTATTTTATGTAAACATGTTTAATTAAGTTATTTTTATAGAGTTTTGTTTATTCCAACAGTTAGCAAGCAGTTGGCCAAAAAGAAATTCTTTACCATTTGTTTGCAATATTTTTTATTTTAGTTTAAATACGTTACTGGAGCAGTTTTTTCAATTTGTTTACTTTATATGTTTTTAGTATAAACAGTGAAGAATAGCAACACCTACAAATTAACGTAAACATTTATGTTCTAAAAGTGTGATTGATGTTCATGTTCTTCCATTAAAAAAAATTATTTTCATAGGAATATGATTTATGGGCCGGCTAAATTTTAAAACGTATTTCTAGATTTTAGAAAATACATACATGTCCGATCGCGGTATTATGTGTATATATGGCCAGAAACAAAGACGACGTGTTTACGGTATATTATTAAAAAGGCAAGGAACTTAATAAATCAGTATGCTGTACTTTGCATCTGGTTCTTGTTATAAGTTTTACAGTCTGAAGGCCAAATTCATATTTTTTTCTTATTTATGGCATGTTAACAAAACTAATTGTCATACCAAAATTTATTTTAAAAATATGTACATATCTACATATATTTAAAACAATTTTTTTGATTTAAGAGTATATTGCAATATAGAAAATAGAATATAGACTTATTATATGCAACACTAAGAAACAAAATACATGAAATCAGATATGATAGTTTGACCGCAACATCCCAATCGTTGTCGGTAATGTTCAGTGTCCAATGCTATGCCTTCGTCATTGAAACAGGCCGATATCAAGTAACACAATCATTCATAAATATAGACCAGAAAAACTCGATATGATATTCATGACTGAGATCAGAGTCGAAACCGGGGATCTTAGGCTTTGTAGTTTTAGTGTTAACTACTTCAGAACTGAGATTTAATATATGCAAAATATTTAAAATCATTTAGGTATTTTTTCGCATTTCTCTACTAAAATCGTTTAACAAATAGTAAAGCTGCGGTTACCAAAATGCAAAAATTGCTTAAAAACATGAATACAAAAATATTCTGAGTTAAGTGACCTCAAGCTTATTAGTTATACTAAAACTTTATTTGTTAATTTATGTTTATACAAACGACCAATAATTTCATATATATTTATCTTCAATAGATTTTATGTGAATAGTTTCATATTTGAAGGTATAGAATCAATCTACACATATTAGTAAATTTCATAAGATTATTTCATAGTTAATATAATGCGTACCTGAAAAAGTGATTGCTATATGTTTGCTGTATATAAAAAGTAGCAAACTTTTTGAAATATACATATGTTCATTTATTACATACATATATACAAAATTATACCTGGATAGAAGCGGCGATTTCGGAGAGAACGTAACATAATACAAAAAATGACATGTGTTTTTCAAAAGCCGTATTAGAGCTTTTAAATTAAAGCAGCACTTTTATGTTTTCCTAATACTACAACTTAATGTAACAACTTTTAAATCACCTCCAATGTTTTTAAAATATTCTATGATTAATACATATTTGCTATATGAAGACATTTGCATCGTATATTATGTCATGACATCATGAGAATTTATAATCTAATTAAAATACATATAAATTTTCAATAATTCTCACACATACAAACACTTATGCTGATATGCTGCATGTATGCAGATCATTGATGCTAAAAGCAATTATTATTAGTCATGTTGTGAATATTAATTGACATAGTTTAGTAGCAATAAACATTTGTAAATCAAAAATATATTATATTAACCACGCAAGGTATGTTAAATTATATGAAAAGGGTGGATGAAAAGAGCTGTCTTGCTTTGGATCAATGTATGTGAAAATGTATCTACAGCAATTATAGATAGAAAAAGGGGTTTGTAAACTTCCTTGAACTGTTAGTGGGAGGGAGAAAACAATTAAAAGTTAAATTGTATTTTTTTTATACTGTGCGAGCTAAAAAAGCTTCAGCTGTGTTAGGAGAAAGCTTAATTCAAAAGCTTTTTTCCTGCATGCATTCCATTCTGATCTAAACAATAATGAAAAATTGGCATACTCATTTGTACCTAAGACAGCTTGCCATTAGTTGAGGTAGGTTCTAGGAACGACAAAACACACGTACGAAAAAGCTTTTCAATTATTTTGCACACATAATATAGTCTACTGTCAACTACGCCTTTCGTAAAAAAATAAAACAACAAGAAACAAACCAATTACCCAAAACATGAAAATGTATTAGTATGTAACGACAAAGGTCGTTTTTAAATGCACTGAACTCTGTAAAGCTTTTTAGTTTTGATTACAGCAGTCGTTGAGTTAAAGCTTCCGCAAAGTGCAACAAAATTCTCTTAGAAAAATGTACGGCTTTTTGAATTCTATTTTACGTTTATTTTTAGTCACTTCTAGGAGCTGGTGACCTTGTTTTCTATGATACTTTTTATATGAAGAAATCCGGTAGAATGAGAGAACTGCTTAAACCGGGGTAAACATAGAATAAAAAATATTTTTTCAAATTAAATATACACAAAAATTATACACAGCAACTGAATGGAATAAATTTTTAGCGAATCGAAAAAGCTTTCATGTTTGTAATGCACTTTTGCAGTACATTTTTTCATTGGATTGGCTGTTTTGTTGTTGCAATGTTTAATGAGTGTCAATAACCTGTAGTTACCATGAATTTTTCTTGAACGACTCCATTGTTTTATTGTTGTTTCTTAAAAGAAACTATTGATAATAGAAATTTAAACCGTATTTTTTCTTTGCGATTCTTTTAAGTCTGCTTGTGCATTGTTGTCAGAAAAAAGGGAATAAATATTATTAGCTTTAAGATTATGCAACAGTATTTGTCATCGTCGAATTCAAAAATATAACTTTTTCAAAATTTTTTAATAACCGGTTGTTAGGGCAAAAAGCTTATTGAAAATAATATAATACCTTTATAAATTAATATTCAAGAATATGTCTTTTTGTTCGCTAGAATTTTAATTTTAAATTTAGTATGCTTAACTTAAACAGCTTTATTATATAAGGAATTGTTTTAATTTATGACATATGCAAAACAATTGAAGTAACAAAAAATCAAATTGTAAAGATATATGAACTGCACTCCATTAAACGATATTCCTTTTCATTAACATTTTTTAGAATTGTCTTGTTTCAGTGATGCTCAAACTTTTTAAGCTGTAAGCACGCTAAGGCTCGTCAAAATAACCTACTCAGATCTGCGTTAGTACCAGTGAAATGCGAGTAGAAACTAGCAAAAACCTCTAAAAGCCCCCACGCACTATCTTGTACAACCGTGTATATAACTGTGTGACCGATTATTTAATAAAATTTAGAGACCTCTTATTCGTTAGAATTTTAAACGACGGAGTTAAAGTGAACATGTTATATCGATGCATCGGGAAAACTGAGATATCGCTGTTTTATTGTTATAGGCAGAATTAAAGTTTCACCGATATATCGGCTTTGGTTAAATCACGAGTATTTTCATTGTTGTTTGAATTTTTTCAGCAAAGTCTATGGAATAATATATTTGCGATAAGAATTTCTTAAAATCTGATTGTACATACCCAAGTATAGTTTAGTATTACAATTCCATTTTGACAAAACTAATTCACTCACTAGTTTTTGTACTTATAAATAGATAATATTTTCATAAATCAAAAGGTAGTTTACTAAACACATCGGTTATCAAAGTTTATACATATGCTGGGCATAAATATATTAGAGATAATTTTAATACTTATGAAAAAATATTGCAAAAGAAATTCTACACATTATTGCCTAATCAAAAATATTTTCTGCTGTCGACATACGTTTATATGAATGGCATCTGTTTTCTGAAAGTTTATTAATCTGTTTGTTTGGATTGTTTAAATAATTTCTGTTAGTTTATACAAAGAATGTGCTTTAATAAATAAACTGTAAGCATACGTATTTATTAGCAGATTAATAAGACACACACAAAAAATTAAAAAATCTATGCCTTTTACGAAGATATACTCGTATGTATGTTCAAAAAATTTCCACTTGAAATAAAAATATGTATGTATGTATTTAGAATTTCATAGACAATAGAATGTACTTGATTAAGATCATTGCACGCTTTGAAAATTTTATAGTTTTCTTTTAACGAAATAGTTCTTTAAAATAAAATTTAATGACTTTGTTTTTATTTTCTTAAGGTTTTTAATTATTTTATTTAGGGTTACTTACAGAAGCCCCGCAAAGATATTTAAAATCTGTGATATTGTGGTTCGGATATATTGTTGTTCTTTATATCATGTCTGGCTGGTCATTATGATAATTGCATTTGAATTTGAAATTATTAAACTGACTGAGTATGTGTTTTATTGGCTCAATGAAATTTGGCAAAACATCAAATTAAACAAGAACAAAAATAAAAATAATAAAACAATACCCTGACAGAGTTTTTTAAATAAATAAAATGACAACAATATATTGTAACTAAATGTTAAATGAACTTATTAAAGGATATTTTTTTTAATAAACTATAAAATTATTGATAAACAGTAATTAATTAGCCGACAAAATCTTGAAAACTGAAAAACGAAAATAATTATCTTTAGCTTTGGCTGCTAACATAATATGGCTATCTTGACATTGTTATGTTTTTGTAAATACTTCTTATTAGCTTATTTTGGATTTAATTATCAGCGCTAATTGCTCGCATGATCGTCGTGGTTTGACATGACTAAATATTGCCTGAAGCCTCTGATAGTTCCGGAGATGATGCTTTAATAACAAACTAGAAAACGATTGCACATTATATACTATTAATTGCCTACACACAAATTTCAAACGATCAGCAAAAGAGAAAGGTATAGAACTTATATATCGCATAAATTATTTTTTAGTTTACAGAAATAAAATTTACAAAACGAAAATAAAAAAATCTTCTGTGAATCATTGAATGTTGGGAAAGATTGGTGACCTAGCAACAAGACAAAGTCCGACAAGACATACATATGACGCAATAGTTTTTCGATACACATTATACATAAATATGTATGTACATACATATGAAGCTACATAAGTACATACATACATATGGTAGAGTAATATATTATAGTTGACAATTTATAAAATTTATTTGAAATATTTGCAGCAATTGTTGTTACAAATATTGTATTTTTGGCCATAAATTCCTGCTTTCTCAAATTTACCTACTTATATCGCCACATAAAATTTTGCGATACGAATCGATCAAATTGTTTGCTGTGTTGTTATTTTTACATACATATACAATATTTTTAATTTATTGCGTTTATATTTTAGTGTAATTTTTATTTCTACAAATAAAAATTTTGGAGCAACGGAAAAAAATGTACAAGTATTAACAACTTGAATGAAAGATCGGTTTGAACCTTATTCCCTTATTAATAAATAGGTTTTAAGTAAATTTTTATTATTACGAGTTGATTTCTTTCTGTCTTTCCTGTCCAACAATGTCGCAAGTTATCGTGCAATTGTTAATATTCTATTTGTTTGATAATTCTTTTATAATGCAGTTTTAAAATGTATTTTTGAAAAGAAAACTCACCTTTCCCGCAACGGCATTAAAATGCCAGCACCCATACTGGACACCTTCATTGGTATCTTGACGCTGTCACTATCACTGCCACTTTCTGCGCCCGAACCACCGCTGCCACCAGCATGATGCTGATACTGATGTTGTTGTCTTTGATAGTTATTAGTTTTGCCGTTACACTTGGTATTACCACTGCCCTGTTGGCGGCTGCTTGAATTGGGTCTTTTAGCATTGCGTTTCTCTTGCCCAGATACAGTTGTTTGTCCTGTACCTGCTGCCGCTGCTGCTGCCATAGATACTTTATCAAATGCTTTGTAACCTCCTTCGCTTTGAGCGTTAATTGGTTGTACATTTATCAAGTTGTTACCCATATTTTCAGTTTCACTAAAATGCCCATCACCATCCGCACTACCGGCATCATCACTTCCAACACTGCCAGACGCCAAAACATCCATATGGTTTTCATCAACACCGATTGCTCCTTCCGATAGCTGCAGAGCAGCTGGTGGCAGTTGGCTTTGACCATAAATGCCGCCATTTCGTTGCTGGTGTTCTTGCTGATGCTGTTGATGGTAGAAACCCTTTTTAAAGAATTGTTGGGAGTTGTTATTATTGCAATTGTTGTATTGATGACCAAATAGTTCCACTCCCACAGTGTGGATATTACAGTCGCTACCTTCTCCTCCTGATGATGCTGATAAAACTGAAAGCGTTTTACAACCGCCACCACCGGTCCCGGTAAGTGCGTTTTCGTCTCCACCGCCGTCAAATCTGCCTTTGCTAATATTTGTACCTGCACGTAATCTTGCCGACGTTGCGTTATTTGCTGCACCTGTGCCACAGATGCCAATTGTTGCTCCAAATTTAGTATCCCGATGTGTGCCATCTAATGATATATTCGATAGAAACGAGATCGCAGCCAGTCTGCGTCTGTGTCTCGTTTTGTTGAACGAACTACTTGCCATTAGGCAGTAACAATTGATTTATGATACTTTTCTTCGTAAAACAGCCGACCGAGATAATTTCTCACGGTGTTTTAAATATTTTTTAAAAAAGTTCTTATTTAAGTTCAAATATATAAGCGAATGCTCTTGAAATGCAAAGAAATTTTGAGTTCCACTTTTAGAGACGACACTTTATATTAAAAAACTTTTTTTTGTCGTATAGAAAATTGTGCGTTATTTTATTTTAAAAAACGTTTCGTTTTTTATGTAAAATATATCTTCCAGTAGCTTTATTTATTCAGCAGGCAGAACGATACAACCTTAACGCTATTTAACGAAGAGTGTGCTGGTGATACGTTTTTAAAGTTTCTTTAGAGAAACTTGTGTGTATGTTTGAAGAATTTATGTCTTTGTCAAAAGGTCCTTTTCAACCAATATCACATAAACTTTTTAGTCTTTAAATTAGATATTATACTACTACTAAACTTTAAACTTAAACGCGACATCTTGAATGATTTTTTTAACAAACACTTGACGAGAAAGAAATGCACAAAATGTTGATTTTTGTAAAACAATAGCAATTATTGATTATTGTATTGTAGAGTTGGTATATTTAGTTGCCGTTCGTAAAGCAACCGTCTGTCTGCCAGCAGGTTTCAATATGATTTGCCGGAAAATTCTGGAAACGTAGAAAATATAAGGAAAATTTAAACAAATGTGTGAGCAAGTGAATGTAAAAAGACTACCGTTGACTGTTGTGTGTATAATAGTAGGATGGAAGTGGAAGTAGATAAAATAGAAATAATAATGCATAATGTAACGGTAAATAAAAATAGATATTTGTATACTTAAAGATAAAAATACTTAGATAAATTATGCAGCCAGAGACCGACCTCACAAACGAAACAGCCACCCAACAGCCTGCATTTGTACAAACAATGCAAAAGACCGTCATAAGAGTACACGACGTATATGTATGTGTATATGTTGCAATTGTGTGGTGGCGAAAGCTTAAGAGCCGGTTCAAGGATTTATGAATGGATTTGAAATATTTTATAGTCGGAAAGAGCAACTGCATAGAAGTTCTCTTTAAGCCTCTATTAAAATATGTAATTCTCTTACAAAGAGCAAATATGTATGCTGAATCAAAGAGCATATATAACATTTTTAGCAGTTTAGAAAAGCTCAATTATAAAATTAATAGTCATGTTGGTTAATAAATACGTATTTAAAAAGGCTTTTTATAAATAATTACTTTTAAGAAAGCATATAAATTTCCTTAATAAATTTGTTTTAAAAAAGAAGAGTTCTATGAAAATTTTAAAAATCGTCCCGACCATCAGATTCAAATATAAAAGTCAGGCAATTTCGTAATTTTAATTCGAAATGTCAAACCCTTATAGAGAACCATGGTATTTGCAGTGAAGCAATAATGATTTTAAAGACTTGTATTAATTAAATGTTACAAAATTATATAGTCACTATTTTTTATCAATATGTTCCGGACTAAAGACAATAACTCAATATTCTAGATTCTTATTCTACTGCATATACAAATTTTTAAAGAAATTTTTCTATCAAAAGTTGTCCTTTAAAGTTTATAAAATCTACAGTCCATAATAAAAATTGCTTTCGCTGTTTGAAATTCGTCTTAGTAGAGTAATCTATTTTCGACTAGAATTATTAATTAGTTTTAACATTTAGTCAACTACAACTACCGACATAATGATTATTTCTTTTTATTTTAGAAAATAATTTTTATATGATTTTTTGAAGAGTGTTAACGGAGTATTTCTATAATAGTTTAACGAAAATTATTTATTTGTGATAATAGCTTTTCTTTCGTATTGCCATGGCAAATTTTTTCAAGAAATGGTTGTTTATATAACCCACGAACAATTCATAACTTTAAATACGAGTACTATAAACATAGGCACGCGTACATACATATCGCAACATGAAATGTAAAAGTCCATAATAAATATACCGCTTTTAGCCCCTTTAAAATCACTTCGGAAATAAAATCTAATTAATTGAAAATAAAAATAAAGTATTATAATTTCGAAATAGAGACCTATAATATATATTAAAAAAACGCTTCCTATTGTGGTTATAGCAATCAGTTTTTAGCACAGTGGAATTAATTAATCATTTAGTGACTATAATATCATGATATTTCGTTCTTATAGACCAAAACTAACCAAAGTTATGAAATGCAATGTTCGGTTCTTTTGCATATTATGTGACGATACGTTAGAATTTTTGTTTTATTCGGTACCGCCGCTTATGGCGATTTAAATAGTTTGTAGTCATGCATTTTATTATTTTCCAAATAAAATAAATACTATTTCATTTCATGTGTTTACAATGAGTTGGCTTTTGCAATCTATTGAATAGTTCGAACACCGGGTATGAGTCATGTATAAGTTTTAATGAAAACAAAGGTTGTAATCTTTATATTTCATTTTTATGAATATTGAACTACAGGTACTCTTTGTGGGCAACAATTAAGCCAATGCTTGACTTTTCTCCAATTCATAGAAAATAGCCTAAAGTTGTTAAAAATAATAAATTTCTGAAGGAAAAACGGTACAAAATGATAACGTTCTTAGGTTGACGTTACCGAATGTTTTGAATACGGCCAACAAATTTATAATGTTATGGGACATTCTTTGTAGTAATTTTTAACTTGTGCAACGCGTCGCCAAAAGAGAGGTTTCTAACAAATTAAAGAAACCCACAGAAAAAAACTTAAAGTTTTTTATTGTACTGATTTTTAAAATTTATTGTTTATATATTTGTACTTTAAGTTTCTTTATTGAGAGCTTCAACACAATCGAATTATTACAACCAAATATTATTATTAGTCTTGTTTTAAATCACATGTAATTAGTTAAGTTAAGAAATTTTGAAATTAGTTAAGTTAAGAAATAGAAACAATGTTCAAAATTAATATTCAAAACAAGTTATGGCAATATTGCCAATATTTACCCTTGCTGCTCGTTGAAGTGCAATAAAATAAAACTTGAGAAGCTTTTAAGTTACTCCATTGTCTCCTGATATTCTTAGATTTTAGCGGTTAAAAAAATTTTGACAATTTCTTAATAGTTTTAATAAATTGAAATTAAAAAACAGTTTTGACAATTTTTTCTCCATTAACATGAAGTGTTTGTTATGGGACTAATTATTGTAACAATTAGAATTAAAGCTTTATAGATATGAAAGCGAATATTAGACCTTCTTAATTCAACTTTGCAATAAAAACTAAGGAGTTCTTATTGCAACTTCCAACTATTTATACACAAAATTTCAATACGAAAACTATGGAAGAGATTTATAAAAACCTACGTACACTCATTTCTTTCGCTTGTTTGTCTGGATTTTCGTTGATTGGTTGGCTGGTCGTACGATCGCTAGATGAGGTAAAAAAAAAACACAAACAACAATCACTACAGAGACATCAAGTGATATCTAAAGAGTTATTTCATATAGAATGAATTTTTAATAGTAGTAGTTTTTGAAGTATTTGTGCATACATACGTTCGGGGTGCTTTGCATACAATATTTTTTTTTAGTTTGGAGTCACTTCACTGAAGTAAAATTGCGATATAAAGAAATAAAAAGAATTGAGTACCTTTTTCAAATTAAATTTGGTAAACAAAGATATTATCAAAGCAAAATATGAAAAAACAGCGTATAGTACAATGAGAACATATATTTTTTCGAATGCTTTAGAAATGTTGCAACTTTTCTGTCAGTCTCTTAAAATAAAAACTATTTTTCGGCAAGTATTTCTTTTAAACCTTGGCAATATGTTGCCAATTTCTTTGTAAAAGTATTGAATTATTAGTATATATGTATGTAGTATGTACATTGAAATAAACTGATTTGATTTCTTTATCGAATACTGTATTTTACCCATATTGATTTTTGTCTTTTCAGTTACAAAATATGTCCATCAGGAAATATTAGATTTTATAACTGGAGTAACAACACAGTTAAGAAGTTCATTTAAAATTTTTCAAATATACGTGCATATATTTAAGATTAAGATTTGGCCCCCATCATATTACTTAAGGGATATGTAAATATGTACATACACACATAAGCCATATATTGTAAATAAATCCGCTAAAAACTTCATGCCAACAATCTATTGCATAATTCTAATATTATATAAATACTTATTATATTAATATAAGTTTAACAATGACGTATGTAGGTATTTATACGACATGCCAAACTTTTGTTGCTAACGAACAGTAGTGTATGTCCCTATTTTATTACCATTGTTATTAATTATCAATTTTATTTGCTAAAATTTCATTTAAAATAAGAGTATTACAAACATGAAATAATAAATTTTATACAGCTGGAACCACTACTTGGTATCTATCATATCAATTTATCTAATAGAGTTCTTTAATAGTATATATAATATAGATAAAATAAATCATGTGATCATCAAATCAAAACATCAATAGAGGAAATGTGTGAAATAAAAGAACCGGCTTTCCAATATAAGAAAGCCTAGCAATGGAATATTAAAAAACAGACTGAGTGAAAATTATGAGGAAAATCGATTGCAGCTACACGGAAATGAAAACAGAAGACTAAAAATAACTACGTAATGGAAATCAGAAAAGAATACACATTTATGAAAATTTTTTCAAAGTATTAGATTTTGTCTTACCTTTGTATTGTTGAACTAAATATTTTGAGTAATTAATTTTATTTTTACAAGTGTTTCAAGCGAACCATTTTTGGATTATTTGAATTTTTATGCGATTAAGAAAAACTCACTTTGCAATTAAATACGAATTCATAAAATTGCCAAAACAAATTAATTTTCTAATAAAAACTTAATCCATGTTTATATACATGATGATGTTTCCCACAGCTTAGAATTTCCGATTTTACTCTTAATTTTTTAATTGTACTCCTTTGTTGTGAATATTTGAAAAAGTTATACTTTTCGTAGCTATTATATTATCTTTATCGGTGAGTAAGCGTTGATGGTGGTGTTTTTGCTGGATGGGAGTTTTGCAATTTGCATACAATTTACTTTTCTACTTGATTATGGTTCGAATATTTACTTCAATCACACTGGAAATAAATCATATATTTATATAAACTTTTCTTTTTTAATTTATTTCGAGAATTGCATACAAATATGATTCTTCAACGCGTTTTTATGCTATTTCTAGACAAATTTTAACTGGGCTCCTGAAAATATAAAATAAAGTGAAAACTTTTTATATTCTGTTTTTTGTCTCTTTTCTATTTTGACGTTTCGCATTGTGCTGTAGTGCTGCCAATTTTCTTAAAAATAACCACCAAGAATACAAAACGCAAATATTGAATTGAGTGCTGAAAGGTGTGAATTTTAAACCGAAGAATACGTTCTCCGGAACTTATGATTTTACTGTATGTAATGTTCAGTTTAGCATGCCATAGCCCTACCGTAGGTAGGGTATGGCAGCAGGGATAAATTAACAAACATTACCGTAGTTATGCCCTCTGATATGATATTATTTGTTTCGAAAATTTTGAGATATGTATATTGAACGCGTGCTCAATGACGATATTGAAAGGAAAAATTATCAGAATAAATAAGGCCTATAAAGCCTTTTTAAGCTGTACGGGATTTCTTTGGGTATTAAAACATTTATGAAAGACAAGGTGGTTTGGGGATATGAGAAGAAGGTTGTTTCTGGCCAATTATAATATATTTAGCTCGCCTAATGATTATGGCTAAAGAACAGGGGTTGAAAAATTAAGCGTCTTAATGAAAGTTGAAAAGCGTTTTGAATTCGAGTTGATATATTAAATTTAGGTGAATATACCATATAAATAAGAAAATACAAGTCCTACAAACACAAAATATACATTTTTATAATTTTTAAATGTAATTATCACATGTTGAGAGTTTCATCAGAATTCATCAACTATATATATATATATATATATATATATATATATATATGTATATATATATATATATATATATATATTTATATATATATATATATATATATATATACATATATATATATATATATATATATATATATATATGTATATATATATATATATATATATATATATATATATATAAATCTTCTATATTAGTAATGGTGGTGTTTGGTTTTTTCTACATGTTTTAGAAGTGCTGGTAGAGCATTTGTTTATGTATGGAAGGCATGCTGAGTTTCAGAAAATTTTTAAAATAATTTTGTGCGACCATTTTACTTAAAAATAAAAAGTGAGTAATTATATTATCAATATATTCAAGGATATCTACATATATGGTTTATAATATTCATGGGTATAGTTAGCAAAATCAGCACACTTGACAACGGGTTCATCTGGCAGCTCGAAATTGGCAGTAGATAGAGATTCGTCTGGCAGCTTCGTTATTTCTATCTTTACAGCTGTTAAGCTTGCGGTTTCTGTTTTGTAGATTTTCCGTGAAAACTATAAAGAAAATTAAATACACATAAGACACTAAAGTTGGCTTGGAATGGATTTTAACGATAGTAGTTCTTTAGCTTTAAATATAGATTTTGTAAGTGAACTTTCGCCTCTACTTAATTTCAGTTAATCTAATGTTTTCTTTCTAATTTATATTTTGGTGTGTGAAGCCTGAAGAAGATGTCCCTTATGAGGAGGAAATTTTAAGAAATGCCTATTCCGTTAAGCATTGGCTGCGCTATATAGATCACAAGGCAAAGGCACCAAATAATGCTGTCAATATTGTGTACGAAAGAGCCTTGAAGGAACTGCCAGGCAGTTATAAAATTTGGTACAACTATTTGAGGACACGTAGAAAGCAAGTGCGCGGTAAATGTATTACGGACCCAATGTATGACGAAGTAAACAATACTTTTGAAAGAGCATTAGTTTTTATGCATAAAATGCCTCGCATATGGATGGACTATGGATCTTTTATGACATTGCAATGCAAAATAACGAGCACAAGACATGTTTTCGACCGTGCTTTGAGAGCACTGCCCATTACACAGCACCATAGGATTTGGCCTTTGTATTTGAAATTTGTGCGAAAGTATGATATACCCGAATCGGCTATAAGAATATTTAGACGTTACCTTAAATTGAATCCAGATGATGCTGAGGAGTACATTGAGTACTTAATGAGTGTGGGACGATTGGATGATGCTGCACAGCAACTCGCTAATATAGTAGATAATGAGCATTTTGTTTCTAAACATGGGAAATCAAATCATCAGCTTTGGAATGAACTATGTGATTTGATATCCAAAAATCCAAATAAAGTGCATTCCCTCAATGTTGATGCTATTATTCGTGGTGGGCTCAGGAGGTAAGCCATGTGTTTTCTAATAAGGAAGATAGTTTACAATTACTTAACTCATATATTATATATAATTTTATATATTTTTGTAATTTCTAGATATACAGACCAATTAGGACATTTGTGGAATTGCTTGGCTGATTATTACGTGCGTTCAGGTCTATTTGACAGAGCACGTGATATATACGAGGAGGCTATACAGACAGTTCGAACTGTTCGTGATTTTACGCAAGTTTTTGATGAATATGCCCAATTTGAAGAGTTGTCTCTTAATAAACGCATGGAAATTGTGGCTAACGATCCTAATGCTACCGAGGAAGATGACATAGATATAGAATTGAGGTTGGCTCGCTTTGAACATCTCATGGAAAGACGTCTTTTGCTACTAAATAGCGTTTTGTTGCGACAAAATCCTCATAACGTCCATGAGTGGCATAAACGCGTCAAATTGTATGAAGATAAACCTCATGAGATCATAAATACCTACACGGAGGCTGTGCAAACGGTGCAGCCGAAACTGGCAATCGGTAAATTACACACCCTGTGGATAGAATTTGCCAAGTTCTATGAGTCTAACGGACAAGTTGAAGACGCTCGTGTGGTATTTGAAAAAGGTACCGAAGTTGAGTATGTAAAGGTCGAAGATTTAGCAAGTGTATGGTGTGAATGGGCAGAAATGGAAATACGTCAAGAAAATTTTGACGTAGCCCTCAAACTTATGCAGAGGGCTACTGTTATGCCTAAGCGAAAAGTGGCATATCATGATGATACGGAAACAGTCCAAATGAGACTTTTCAAATCTCTCAAAGTGTGGTCTATGTATGCTGACTTGGAGGAATCATTTGGCACCTTTAAAACATGCAAGGCGGTCTACGACCGTATAATTGATTTGAAAATATGCACACCACAAATCATAATTAATTATGGCTTATTTTTGGAAGAACATAATTACTTTGAAGAGGCTTTTAGAGCTTATGAAAAGGGAATTGCGTTGTTCAAATGGCCAAACGTCTACGATATTTGGAACGCTTACCTTACTAAGTTTCTTAAACGGTATGGCGGATCTAAACTTGAGCGAGCCAGAGATTTGTTTGAACAATGTCTGGAAAATTGTCCTCCGGAACATGCAAAATATTTCTATTTGCTCTATGCTAAATTAGAAGAAGACCATGGCTTAGCTCGACATGCAATGGCGGTGTATGACAGAGCAACAAGTGCCGTACAACCAGAAGAAATGTATGATATGTACAATATATTCGTGAAGAAAGCTGCTGAAATATATGGTCTGCCACGAACAAGAGAAATCTATGAGAAAGCCATTGAATGTTTGCCGGAGGAGAATATGCGTCATATGTGTGTTCGTTTTGCTGAAATGGAAACAAAATTGGGTGAAATTGATAGAGCTAGGGCGATATATGCTCATTGTTCACAGGTTAGCAAGTTATTTATATAAAATTTTAAAAATATACATAAATAATTTTTCTTTAAGGTCTGTGATCCCCGTATAACAGCAGATTTTTGGCAAACTTGGAAAGAATTCGAAGTTAGACATGGAAACGAAGACACAATGCGTGAGATGCTGCGCATCAAACGATCCGTTCAAGCTACCTATAACACACAGGTGAATATGATGGCTGCTCAATTCATAGCTAATAATACAGATAATGATTCTGCTGCTGATGCTATGCGTATGTTGGATGCAAAAGCCGCAAATGCAAACAATAAAGAAAATGATAAACCTCCGCTCAAGCCACAAACTTCATCAAATATTATGTTTGTACGTGGTGAAACTCAAGGTGGTTCGGCAAAAGATAAAGTTGTTAATCCCGATGAAATTGATATTGGGGACAGTGATGATGAAGACGATGAAATGGGTGATGATGAGGATCATAATAGCGCTGGATTTGATGATACGCAACATTCTAAAGCTACTAGTATTGATCAGAATGATATAGTTATGAAGAAACTGAGGATAGAACAAAAGTCTATACCATCGAAAGTGTTTGGTGGTTTGAAACCTGCCGCTAACGAAGATGAGGAGGATGGTTGAAAAGTTTTGTTAAACATAGTCAAATAAGATTAACAAATAAACAAAATAATTTTTTAAAGATGTAAATATGGTAACTTATTATTTAGCTATTCCAGTACGGCAATTGAATAACTTGAGAAATAAATTCGAGAATTTGGTATTTAAAGACCGCAATATCTTGCACTTAATGTACGCAAACTTGTGTGCAACAAACTTCCTTTCTCAATAAACTTAATGCTCATTTATGTAATACGTTTCTTTTTTGTCACATACTTTTTTGTTATGCACTTGTTAAAAACTTCTGCGTGTGTTATTTTGTTTTTAAATTTATGTTTTCCTACAATGTTGTTTTGACACTATTGTTAGTTTTGCACAAGTATGTGGTGTATCTTTGTATGTCGCACAAATTAACCTAAATCTCAGCCCCACAACATGGCGGTTGACATGCATATTAAACCGTTGCCACTGCTTTAATAGCCAACATTCACACATACATACGTACATGCATCAGAAGAATATGAGCAGTTTCTTTGCACGATGATGAGTGCATAAATGTGTAGAATGTGCAGCTGATGCTGCTGCTTGTGCATAAAATCTCTGTGCAAGACAAGCCGCAAATTATGCAACTACAATACGAGTATAAGCACATCCTCTCAAACCATACAAATACATAAAACTACGCTGAAAAATATGTCGGCAAGAAAAAAGAAACTCGCAAGGAAATTCATTCATTGTACGTTACAGTGGAGTAAATTTGCCTCGATCTACCATTTAATTTTTTTCATCGGTTGCTGATGCAAGTCTACACTTGGCAATTGAAAGAGATAACTACAACTTTCCCACTGTGCAAAGCTTTAAAGAAAAGATTTAGAATGAAGAGCTTGGCAATGGTTTCACGGTTCCTGTGCGACTGCTGTTGATGGGCGATATGTTAACATTGTTGCATCAAGAAAATAATTCAAGATAAAAGCTCAGCAGGCTGGTAAAAAAAAATTGTAAAATTTCATTGTGAAGTGGACATGAAAAGGTAAACAAGAATATTTGTAAATGAAGTTGATTTTATTTTTCTTTCAACTTTATTGCCATGACTTCATGTTGTTATGCTGCAGTTGTTGCTTTTTTTGTGAATGAGGTAAAACAATTGCTTTTGTTGCCTGAAAACTAAGTCTTGGAGCTCTAAGTGAGGTGTAGCGCAATAATAATATATTTTTTTAAACTTTTATTTGTTACATGAAGTTTTTCTCATAATTTTAAATCCTTGTTTCAACACTTTTCTGCGAAAACTTGACAATGTATTGTTGACTTCCGTTTCCTTTTTTATGAGCTTCATAACCGTTCCAACACACACTTCCACATGAATACTTACGCTTCCAAACATCTACAATTACACACTTTGTAGTTGTGTGTTATCTATGGTTTGAAAGCCATTTTCATTGTTTTAATATTCATGTTAACTTTACAGTTTCCTTTTAAAAATTTTAGCTTTTGTTTTTTGGGTTTTTTAAAAATCTGCCAACAAATTTTGTCTTGCCAAGCATTCATTGTCTCCATATTTTGCATGCATACCTTAAAAAAGCAACTACCAATAATGCAAGTAGAAGAGGGGGAAAAATGCAGTTACGGAAATGCCCATGGAAAAACTGCTATTCCGGTCGACGTCATAAACACCATTCATTGTAGGCTTATCACTTCCACGGCTATGGAAAATTCAACAAATTCAAATGGAGCATTGTTTTTGGGTTTCCTTTTTTAATTATATCTGATTTTCCTTATCTTACAAAGAGAGCAAACAATAAACTTAATTACCTTTGAAAATTATGACTTCAAGTACTTTTCTTTTGAAGTTGCAACTTAAGGGTGAAAATACTTTTTTTCCTTTCAAGTAAAAGGCTCTTTAAAAAATTTTCTTTATCATTAAATTGAGAGCAGTTTTGCTCTAAAAACACTTAAAAGTGTTCCGTCTACCCCGTCAAGGAACTGGAATCTACGATTGGCGGAAAAGAGTTCAAATTCAAATTGTTACAAATTTTTGTCTTACACTTCATTACCCAACGACAATCATTATGGCAAAAAATAAGGCACTTCCTGCCACTAATTAGAGAATGTACGAGTAAACGTCTTCACACACACATACATATATATGTTTTATGTGTGTGTGTGTGAGTTGTTTGGGAGTACGAGCGTCTTGGAGGAAAACGGAAATATTAATACAATAAAAAACAGCTCATTTTCCATTCCAAAAAGTGAATGAATGGAAATAAATTTTCTTAGTTAAAAATATGATGCAGAAGAAGGACGAGATGCAACGAATCTAAAGATACCCTTCTAGTTTATATAGGGTGTTTTCTATAGAGTGATTCAACTTTGAGTTGGCATCACTGCTCTACTTGACCACTACTAGTTTGCTTCGACATTTCATTATGGATCGACTTACACCAGAGCTGGCGGAGTCATTGGCCCATATGTCTTCAAAAAGGATGATGGTCCAAATGTTACTGTTTGTGAAAATTGGTGCTCTAGATTGCGCCTTGTACGCGCCAGCCGTGGCGGCCGCATGGCTCAAATCATATTTAAACATTAATGTCATAAAATTTTCTATCCAATAAAGACCATTTCATTGATATCAAAATTATATTACTATGTTTTATTATGATTTAAACTTGTATCACTCTATAAGAAACACCCTTTAGTTCGCTGTACAGAGCAGGTCAGAATATATACCGACAGTTATATGAGAAAGTGCACCTCTTTGTCTGAAGACATTTTAAAATTTTCCGAAATGTTTGAAAGATTTCTGAGCAGTTTTTTTTATTACAAAGTTTTTTGAAATTTTTATGATTTGTCGCATTAATGATGGGGAAAGTGAGAATTTTGTCAGATGTTAAGGTTTTTATATAAAATCCTAAAGTTTCTGGACTTCTATGACTCTTCTCAGTCATGATCTTTTCTGACAGTTTATCGAAAAACATCTATTCACTTTTTGTTAGTTTAAAATGTTACAAATACATACAAAATCTCTGAAGAAATAAACGAGAATTATTACGGAGAGTAAAATCCAACAATACCCTGATGTCAGAGACTGTATTATAAAGCTTCCGAAACGAAATACAGCGACGTTTCCTACTCTTCTTAGTGTGGTATCGCATATATTTTTAATTAATGCAGCATTAGTGTTCATGTATTTAATGTATCATCTTAAGATGCGAAATGGAATTTCGTTGAAAAATAGCAGCCATCAAAAAATATGATTTTTTTTCTTCATTATCAAGACCACTTGTACTGCAGCTAAAAATAATCTTCACTGCCACAAATATTTCCAGTAATTTGAGAGTGAAGATACCCAGCAGTCTATGGAAGAAAGCACACATCTCTGTTTCTTTAGTAGAGCCACTGTTACGATTTATGAAAGCAAGAAAGAGGAGGTACAAATATTTACCTCGTGTAATACTGTCTGGCTTTTTCTCACTAGAAAATCGCAAAAGCTAAAAGAAAATAGATCCACGGCGTGAAGCGAGACTCAGAATAACATCCCCAGCTATCAAACAACAAATTTTAGAAAATAATAAAAGAGGCCTTAACTCCAAAAAGTGAGGAAACCAGAAAAATCATTGCAAAACTTCAGAAACACTAAATTTGACACGAGATTTGTAAAGAAAATATTGAATCGAAATGTTCAATAATTAATTGCCTTTTTCGGAACTGCTGGGTACATCTGTGTAGCTGGTGCAGATGTGTGCGTGTGTAGGGAGTGTGTGTATAGTGTTGCGCGTTGCAAAATGCAATCATAAGTCATTTGTCTATTATTATAATTTGTTAACATTTTATAAAAAGCTACACTTTGTTGTTGTTGTTGTTCTTTTTCTTCTCTTCTTTTTTATCGTTGGCATACAACGAAGAGTTATAGAGAGTGAGAGAGAGAGAGGGAACGATGATTGGTTGCTTGCCTCAAAAACTTTTATTCCTTTAACGTTTTCGTTTTCGTTGTTGTTGTTGATGTTGTTTTTGAAGAAAAATTAGTAAAAAGAAACTTAATTTTTAGTGGCACTAAAGAAAACATTTCGCTGCTTCTCTCAAGTCATTTGCAAAGAACTTGAAACTTTTCTTCAAAATTGTTTTTTTTCCCTCTACTTTCCATAAAAAATTATGGCAACATTTTCATTTATTAAAGAAGGCAAAAATAGAAGAAAAAAAAACAAGAAATTATTCGCGTTGAAATTTGAGTAACGAGTTTGAATTGCTGCACATGTAAGAGTGTGTGTGCGTATTTGTGGGTTTGTAAATGATTTTTTGCGAGGCGAAGAAATTCCTACACACACACACACACACATACACACACATACACACATCTATATTCATTAGAGATTATTTTTGTTTAGAGTGCACAATTTCAGTTGTTCTTTTTATTAAAATGCGAGCAATTAAATTTTCAAAAATCAAGTGTTCTGATTCTTTTGCAATTAATAACACAATGTGAATGCGGCTAATTTTGGTATCACATTCCAGGCTTGTTGAAATGAGCAACGGTTGGTATGGCATGTTTTTAGTTTTGAGCCGTTTTGGTTGTTCTGAACAACCGAGAATTGCTGAACAATGTTGCCAGTTGTAGTTTATCTCTTTAGCAAAAACCAAAATTGAACTACAGTGGAGTTCTAAAATTTATCTTGTGTTTATGGCTTTTGAAATATTTGAGCTAAAATCCAGCTGCTTAATGAACCCTGTTTGTGCGGTGTTTGGCCTTATTGGCTCCGCTTTGGCATTTTTTGTTTTATTTGCTTGTTTTTTTAGGTGACTTTTCAAGCCTGTTGTTTATAAAAGCCCAAAATAAGTAAATAAGTATGTAATTGGGTTAATGTTTCCTCCTTTACTTATTCATTATGATTATTTCATTTTAGGACCAAAGCCAAAATGGCCAAGAATTAAAAAGTAGAAATAAAATGCGTAACGTTGTAAAGTTTATGGGAATAGTTAAAACTGTTTTTCCAAATCTAAAACTCAATTACGTTTGGCAGTGTTGTGCCAAGGATTAAAATTAACTTAAAATGCAATTAAATGATTTGAATATTTCGTAAAGAGAACAACAAAACGGAATTTAAATTTATCATTTACATTTATTTCTGGGATTTAAAAGCATTTCGAGGTTTTTCCCTTTCCCCTTGTAATTAAGAAACGTTTTAAGATTATTTTTGTAGATAATTACAGCGAAAGTAATCGCAATAATTTTTATTTCAAATCCTTCTTTGTGTGGCTTTTTAATTTTTCCGTTTCATTAAATCAAAATGTGAAAAGGGGGAAAACCTTTTATCTCAGTTTGCTTTGGCAATTGTAAAAAGAAACCATTTATTAAATAATTTCTTTTCTCTTTTTTCTCCTCTCAGTTTAAATTATCTTTGTAATCTTTATAACCGAAAACGAAAATCTCATTTCATTTATCATACCTTTAACACCCAGGGTGTTATGAGAGTTGTTGTTGCTGTTGCTGCTGCTAGAGGTAACAAGCTGCGTTTTATATTGTCCAGGCCAAGTTGGCTTGGCCAATTGTATGTTGTAAAAATTTATAAACGAAACCACAAAACCTTTCATGGTTTAATACTAAAACACACACACACACACACACACACACACATTTTTGGGGTTTTCATGAAGTTTTTAGGTTTTCTTGTTTCCTTTTCATCTCTTCGACTAGCAAAAGTTAATTATTTTGCCATTAATTTTTGGTCGAAATAAAAGGAATCCTCGAAAATGAAATAAAATTGTATCCCAGGGATTGTCGTTGATTTACAGGTACATATTTCTTTTTAATCGGTTTTGATTCTATAAACTGGCCACTGCAGCATGTTGAAACATGTTGGTTCAAAGATCGTGTTGTGAGTGAAAAACGAACAGGGTTAAGTATTGTAATTTAAACACGATTAAATTAAAGTCAGTTGATTCCAAATAGTCTGTTTATCTGTATATTAACTAGGAAACTATTTTGAGACTAACAATTTGTGTAATGAAAAGGATAAGTAGAGTACAAAGGCCAGCCATGGGATGGCCCAATAGTTATGAAATTGTACTTTCAGTCTGCTCTATTTTTCTTACAGTTTTATGAAATAATTTCCAAGCCATTGTACAATTTTTAAGATCACAAAATGTTATTTCAATTGATGTTCTTTCAAACACCTTAAAAAGTACTGTAAGAAAAGTGCTAGTTAAGAAAAGTACCTTTTAAGAAAAGTACCTTTTTATGGAGAATATAATTATGTACGTTTTATATATTTTAAAATGGAGCCATTCTAAATAAGTTTTTTAATGTAACTTAATAAACTAAGTATCGCCGAAAAAAGTACTTTTTACTATAGTACTTTTTTAAGAAAGTGCCTTTTAATACAAAAGCTTGTTGAAACAAATACCGTTAGGCAAGCGCTTTTAAACAAATAGCATTTATAATGTACTATATATTTAGGAAAATAGTTCCTTAAAAGTACGTTTTGGGAAAGTACATTTTAAAAAGTACCTCTTAAAAGGTACCTTTTCTTAAGTGTTGAAACAATGTACTACATATTTAGGAAAATAGTTTCTTAAAAGTACGATTTAGGAAAGTACATTTTAAAAAGTACCTCTTAAAAGGTACCTTTTCTTAAGTGTTGAAACAATGTACTACATATTTAGGAAAATAGTTTCTTCAAAGTACGTTTTAGGAAAGTACATTTTAAAAAGTACCTCTTAAAAGGTACCTTTTTTTAACTGCCTTATAAATATGGATTCCATTAACCTAAAAGAAGGCCATTTAAAGAAATACTTTTTGAATAAAGAAGTTTGAAAATAATCTTTTTAAAAACATTAATTTAAAAATCCTATTTTTATAAAAATTACTTTACAAAAAGCCAATTGGAGCTCGTTAAGCCCACAGTGATATCCAGGAATTTATATCCTGCGCCATCTATTGAAGTTCTGCTAATCCGTTTTTGGAGAACCACCCTGCTGAGCTTTTCACCAAATACCCAAAAGTCTAGCCAGTGGTGGTGCATCGCTTAGACAGTACAGGTTCTGCAGAAAACGTACGAGTAGTTATCGAATCCCATTCTAGAGACGCCCAAAACACTTCAGCACGCATCATATTTGTGTGCGTGTGTAAATGCGTATATGCAAAAGCCAGTTGTGTGGCCATCCCTGCATTTCGCTTACCGCTACACCACAAACACTTCTGCTTCTGATTTATTCAACTTCGTCGACTTGCTGCTGCCAGTCGTTCAGCTGGTATTAAAATAAGGTCCAGATTACAATTCATTCGAGAAGTCCTTTAAATAAAAATATGGACACTTCCCAACACATTGTGTGAATGGATATATAATTTTTAACGATGTTGGTTGTCTGAACAGCAGCATATTATTTGCTGGTTAAGCGTTTTCTTGCCATTTCAAACGTACAAACTCTCATTTATGAAATCTCATAAATCTCTAACAACATTTGCCTTCCTCTGATGATTTTCTAAATATTTTTCTACACTTTCTGCCAGCAATTCCTTTTTTTTTTGCAAAATTATGAGGCTCTCGTTGCCTTTCTTTTTACAGTTACAATAGAGAGAAAAAAACAGGGACGAAAAAAGAAGCAACGAAATGAGCAGCGTATAACGATGGCAACAGCAACTTTTCCGTCGTAACCAAATTTAGTTGCTGGAAATGATAATTTTCACTTGAGTTAACTGAATGCATTGATACGGCTGCAAAAGGGAAACAAAAACAAAAACAAAAACAAAAAGGGATTGTATACAATTGGCAACACTTTCAGTGTGTTTTTCCCTACCGCGGATAAGGAGGACACCGCTTAAGCACACAAACAATGGAAAATTGTAGTTTCGAGACTTGTCATGGCGTTAATGTGATTGCGAATCTGTTGGAAAAAAATTTGTGTGCAGGCAAAATGAAACCAGTGTGGAAAATTAGTTGCTGCCAAAGAAACTTCAAAATGTGTTAAATATATGGCCGAACTGAAATGACCTGCTTTCTTTCTATACCAAAAGCGAATTAAGGCGACTACGTACCAGATACACTTGATATTTTTCATTAAGAATTCTATAATTTTACTTACGAAAGTGTGCCACTTCTCTTAGAGGTTTCCCAAATATCTCAAAGCCCCAACAAGAAGGACACGAAAATGTAGACGTAAAAAACAATAGCAGTTGTGTAGTAAAAATTAAATTAATATATAAAAAAGAAATGGTTGGTTATTTTTGTTGCTTAACGAAGCAAAAATTTAGTCAAGCGAATAAAAAAAAAAGAAAACTAAAAAAGAAATGGAAAAATAAATACGAGTACACCTTGTGAAAAAGTACTAAAAAGGATGTTGCAACAAAACCCTACTAAATGATAGTTATTGCAGCACACACACACACACACACAATCACCAACAGATACAACTACATTTCTTTTTATTTGTGCAACACCAACGACGGCATACTGCACACACACACACACACACAAAGAGCAGAAAAAATTTTATTTAAATAAAAACGAAAATTATTTAAAACCGCAATTGTATTTTGCAGCATTTTTATGTCATTCTGTGCAGTTTTTAGTTTCGTTGCAATACACAGATAAATTGCACAACTCTGCCATCACACTGGCTAATTTAACAATGCCAATGGAAACTATAAAAAACAACAACAAAAAATATATAAAATTTGTAAAATACAATAGTGAACTATATAAATTTACCTTAGCGTTAAATTAAAATTTGTAATACAGTTTTCATTGGAGTTTGAAAACGTAAAAAATATTTTATTAAAAATTATGAAGTTTCTTTTGTGCCAATTACGAGCAGAATCGTTTCACCAAATGCCCTACAATAGGCAAAAGTATTTATGTTTCTATAAACATGGCATTAACACTTATTGAGGGACATCAGGGCTTGTAATAAAAAAAAATCATTAAAGAGCTGCCATCATCTGTGATCGGTAGAAAATCTTCACTTGATTTTTACAGAATTCACAGTTTTATTAAACGTGTGCTGATTTCTTTTCTCGAAAAAAGTGCAACATTTTGTACACTTTTCTGTAGAAAATGGCGGCATTCTGTGAATTGAAAATAAGAAATTTATTAGAACTCAATCCAACATTCGTGACGAAAAATAATTTCTGTTTTGCAGCTTCTTTAAGCTGCCACTTTTTAGAAAAATAGTGAAAAAATGTTGCACTTTTTCTAGAAGAGAAAACGCCGTTAATTTTTATAGTCCGATTATTTAGAAAGTGTTTTCAATTCAGAAGGACATGATACATATTCCAAAGGACAAGGGAAAGTCAACATCAAGTTTAATTATTCAATTTACACAGCAGAGCAGAACAGCTGTTTTTAAAAGCCGCTACACTTAAGTCATGTATATTTTTATTTATAACCAACCACTTGTTGGATGCTTTCATTGAATGTGATAACAGTTTTTATTCGTTTCAATTTTATTAAGAAAAATAACACGAAAACTGTATCAAAAGATTTTTTCTTAAGTCCCAGTGTTGCCGTTTCATTATTTTTCTTCTTTCAGAATTTTTTTTCATGTTTGTTAAGATAAACTTTTTTGGTTTGTATTGGTTTTGGCTTGAGCCGGTTAAAACAAAAGCCTAGTTGATCGAATACTCTATTATCTATTATTTTTATGAGTATGGGTGGGTACTGAGTATGGTTCGATACTTTTGACTTATTCTGTTTTGGGAGCTAGTTTGTTCATGTTATTCTTTAAAAACTTTCGAATTTTCATTCACATTATTTTTGTTTCTTATTCTAATTTCAGAGCAGATCCGTGCAATAAAACAACTAAATTTTTTAAATATTTTATTCGACCTTGTTTTTTAACCTAAATTCTTATTCTAGGTCTAGATCTAGAGCCTGAAGAATAATTACAATAAGAATTTAAAATAAACTCAAGGGAAAAAAGAAATATATTAATCTTAAAACCTTGAAAAAAATCATTGTGTGAATAAATAATATCTTCGGAAACATCTTTTAAAAAGACTAAAAAATAAAACATGTTTTCAAAATCATCGCATGAATTTTGTGTAGCGTGATTAATATTTGAGCGAAGAGGAAAGAAAAGTTAAGGGCGCTAAAGGCAGGCAAAAAATTGCCCTACAACCATGACTTTAGCCACCTAATTGAAATGGAAGTACGTTTAAAATACTTATAAAAATACTTCCATTTCATTTAATTGATTAAAGTCAATGCTGTAGAGCAATTTGTTACCTGCTTTTAACGCCTTTAACTTTTCTCTTCTCTTCGCTCAACTATTAATCACTCAAAACAATTTAGTTTTTATATTTTAATGTTATTTCCGGTTACACTTTTTATTTCATACAACATTTAAATAAATTGGTTTATTGTTTAACTATTGTAATATTTATTAATAGATTTCTCCCAACTTCATGTGATTTACCGTGTCACGTATATTTTTTCGGTTTCATTATATTTTTTGTCATGCAGTTGAATAAAACATAAATAAATACAATGAATGTTTTAGTTATTGTTGTTATTATCATATATTTTTTTCATTTTTTTTGTTTAAATAAATTGTATTTATTACTTTGTTATTTTAACAAATAAAAACTTTGTAGGAAACTTTTAATTGCCATACAAAAAAGAAATTGTTTGCATTTTTAAAAGAGTCCTCGTTGGCTTCGAGTGTTTGGAGTAGATGGATTTCTGTGTGTATATGGGTATGTGTGCATGTGTGCATGTGTGTGTGTGTGTGTGTGTGCGAGTCTGTGTATGACAAAGTTTGCTTGAGTGTAAATATGCATGTGTATTAGTGACAAACGTGTTGTTTTGATTTGAGGTTTCCTTGTTTTTGTTAAGTTTCCATACACAAACACTAACAAGGACATGCAACTATAAAAATTCATTTAAAATAACATTTTCGTATTAAGTACAGATATTTTGCAACATTTTGTCAATATGCTTTCAAAAGGGTGGTCCCGATTTTCAAGAAGTTATTTAAGCAAGTGATTTCCAAAACTCTTTGACTAAAATAATAGCAGATTTACTAAATATATACATCATCACCATATTAATTGATACTTAAATTTATTCTTTATTATTTTGAAATTTTTTTTGGAAATCGGGATTGATTTCAAAATAATTTTTCGGTTCTGCTGCCGAAGATTATTGATAAAGACAAATTTTAACAAAGACAACAAGAAAAAATTCTGGGTTCCTATTACAGATGGAAATATCGGCGACAACTTTGAGCTGTATAATTTTATTTTTAAAATAAATTTTATTATCTCTACTCAAAAAGTAAAATTCATCAATATTAATTTATATCCGCACAAGTTAAGAGAGGCCTTGAAAGTCTTTTAATGAACGGTGTGATCGTGCAGGTCAATCTATAGCTTAAGATGTGTATCAGTGAGATGTCCTGGAGTTGCATCATTTCGCAGGCGCTTTAGAAAAAACTTTTGTTATTATAAGTATTTTTGCAACCAGTGCAATTCCACTATAATTGAGTATATAAATATTATTCTTGATCGCTTTCTTTGCTCTATACACACACACACACACACACGAAAGAAACTTAATTGCTAAACAACTTTTCTCTCAGTGCTTTCATATAGAAAAACTCTTCATTACAATGTAGTTTCAAACTAATAACTGATGCGAAATTTGCATTTTACCATAAATGTGTTAAAGTTATTACCAGACTACGTGAATATTTGATAGAGAGAACACGAAGCGAAAAAAAATTACTTTTAAATAAGAGTTATTTTTGCACAAAACAATAAATATAGATAGACACAAACACACACATACGAGCAGACTTATCCTCTAAAACCAATACAAACTAATCTTTATTACTTCATCCTATTTCTTTATATTTTAACTCAGACTCTTTATTTTGCTGTAAAATGCAAAAAGAAAATGTTGTTGCAACCAAATGAATGAATGAAAGTACATGATCTCAAAAGTTGTTGGGTCTTAAAAAGTGCAAAAGACATGCACAGAACAAAACACACAAAGAGAAGATGCAAAATGAAAAGAAAGAAAAAAAAGAAGATCTACTAAATCTGAATCTGATGACTGAAGCTTAATAAAACTTTGTTATTTTAACACCACGACCAGCACCAGCGGCGGCAGCAGCAGCAGCAGCAGCAGCGCTTTACATACTCCTACAAACAAGCACACGAATTCACTAGCAACTGACTGATGCTGTGACTTATTATTTGCGGCAGGCAACACAGAAACATGTCATCTTCATCGTCATTAACAATACACACATACACACTACAAACAACTACACACAGTTACACTCTCACACACGTACACATGCCTGCCGTTGAAGGATTTTTCTACTGCTACTTGTTTCTCGAAAATATCTTTCGGAACAAGAAAAAGCCAAATACCTAAAGAGAACAGAATAAATGAAAAATATGCATTTTGCATACAATTTTCATAAGAAATTGTATTTATAAATACGTGTTAGCAAGCGAAAAGTATAAATTCCATACTTCTTCAGTTCCGAGTTCGGTTATAAAAGTTTGAGTGCGAACAGAGTGAGAAAAAAAAAAAAAATTGAGGAAAAGAATCAAGAAATTCCTCCGAGTACAGCGAGTGTGAAAAAAAAGTTAATACAAGCGTACGAAGAAATTTCTAAAGAAAAAGTATTTTATTAAAGAACTCGCAAGACATGACAGAAAAGGCAACCAACTGACGTAACAAATTTTCACTGCAAAATAATATATTGGAATTAAAATAGTTTATATATAAACGAATATATTAAAGTAAAATTATAAGGGGGAAAAACTTAATTAAAAATAGTGCAAAATCTGTAATTAAATTGTGTTTTATAATAAATTTATTTCAATAAACTAAAATAAAAGTCAGGAAATTTAAATAAAATGAAACAGAGTGATATGAAATAAGACTGCATTAAATATATCATAAAATGAATTGTATTTATAATTAATCAAAGTGCTTCTTACATCTGCCTAAGGAAGGCTGCATAATTCAGGCGGATATTTTGCTAGAAGGTGCAGCGTAGAGTCGCTGTCTGTGGTGACAACTGAGCATTACTTTCATTCCTAAGATCACTTCGCACTTCCTCTCTTGCAGTTGGACATTTCAAGGACTAACTAATTTTACACTTTCTGCGTTCCAGCTCAGAGTGATCTCTCAGATAACTAACAGGTGTTTGACTCCACTAAAGTTGGCTCTACTATGAACACCACAAATACATAATTTTTTCCAATTCTCACAGCAGTTGTAGTA
Source organism: Linnaemya vulpina (assembly GCA_963675445.1). NCBI lineage: Eukaryota > Metazoa > Arthropoda > Insecta > Diptera > Tachinidae > Linnaemya > Linnaemya vulpina. Next base: position 81,716,461 of record OY776279.1, on the reverse strand, counting down.
TAAACTTTTTGTTAAGTTCTTGGGGCCTCTCAGCGGTTCGGTTTCTCTCCCGGAATCGTAGCAAAACGCTGTCTTTTCATGGGCCTCTCCCATTTCCGGAATTGCAAAGCTTCTGGTGGCGGAGTCATGATTAAGGTGGTGCTATAAAATCAGTTTTTTTTTAAGTTCTGTAATTTAGGAACCGAATCTGAAGGCACATTCCTCATGTTAAAAATTACTCACAGAAATTTTATAACAACTTCTCTAATTGATTCGATGATTCTTCATAAAAATGTTCTTCATTTTCTTAACATTTTCATCGGCTGTTGATATGCTGAGGCGTCCAGGTCGAGCACAGGCATTCACATATTCCCGAATTCCTTTGGAAAGCTTTTGCCACGTATTAACATTATTTAGAATCGGAGTATATTCCCCGTAGGTAACTGTCTATATTTCAAAGGCTTTTCAGAATTTAATTCCATTTTTTACACAAAATTTGCACAGCGTAAAAACACCGAACACGTAAAGTACTTCCAACTTTTATAATTTTCATAACATGGACAAAAGGGATATCAGCATGTCAGCATTAAGAACGCTTTTTAAATTGACTTGACCCACGAAATTTTAGTATCAACCTTAAACTCTCGTTTGCTGGGCAGTTAACGAAAAGAGTATTAAAAAATAAACAATAACCCGTTACGATTTCCTACTTTCAGTTGCAGTTTAATAACAAAAAATAAATTTTGTTTAAGGCCAACCACCAGACGACAGTGTCAGGAAATTCATTACAAAAAACGATACATTATGATATTTCATATTCTATTTCTATGAAAGAATCGGGTTAGACACATAAACTACTCCGTGAACCCAACAGTTGTCAACACTCTGTCATAAGCCTGCAGCTAAGTTTTTTCTAAAAGGTAAACTATTACTATTCAAGACATACTTTAAGCCATCGTGAATGCAGGTGAAAGATAAGAAATATTAAACGAATAACACATCCCATTCAAATTTGAATGGGAAATAATATTTACAAAACATGTAGTTGGTCACGTGCGTCTCGTAGGAGAAAAGCCAAATTCTTCATATATGAGTTTAAATAAAATATGAAAAGCAAAACAGGTTTTATGAAAAGGAGTTAATAAAGAAAACTTTATGCTTCTTTTAAGACTTTTTTTCTACGCTTTTTTGCTTAAGTAAAATAAATTACCAGGATTTTGTGTAAAAAAGTAAAGCTTTCTGGCAAAATCTTTACATAAACTCTTGTGTGTGTATGTGTGTGTGTGTGTGTGCGTACATTTGCTACAAATTATACGATTACGTAGAGAAGTTGAAAAGTATACTTTAAGTAGCAGTCGCAAGTTAAAAAGCGTGGTATACTTTTAGGTTTCAAAGTTAAATTAACCTGAAATAAATGAGTTTTTTATGAGCAGCAATACACTGGAGGTGACACCACTTACAAATAACAAACACTCAGTATAAGACTCACCGTCTGACTGCTTGTCTCACTGACTGACTGACTGACTGACTGACTGCCTCTTTATTTGTTTATCTGTGTGCTTAACAAATAAAATCCTGAACAAACTACAATAAAGTACATCATTTATTTATAGTCCGATTAAGCAAAAAGATACCGAGTAAAACTTCAAGCTATTCAAATGTATTCCAAAGGTTATAAAAATGAATACAAACGCTGCTTTATTAACCAAAAATTTATTAAACACTTATTTCCGTATCGTTACCCTTTTGCACCCCTGATTATTAAATAACAATACTTTTGTTTGCATTCTTCTTTTTCTTTTTCTTTAGCAGATAAAACTTACTTACAGCTGTAATAGTTTGTGAAACAGGAAAAGAACGTACCCTAAACCTCTATAAAACTTGTAAGGAATTTCAAATAAAACTAAAAGAACAACAGCAACAAAAGCAAAAACATTAAACGCAATCAAGTTAAAATAAACAACATGAAATTTTCGCAACGTATTTCTTAACAAGTTGGTCCAGCAGAAAGAGATAGAAACATAGAGAGAAAGAGAGAGAGCGAGTGACAGAGAAAGAGTTCTACTGGGAGGATGAAAAAAAATGTATCCTTCTGAATGTCGCAATTTAAAGCAAAAACGTACTGAAGGTGTTTATTTTTTGTGCGCTGAAATGGGTGGAAGAAAAACTTTGCAATGACTTTTACAACCTTTAAAGCCACAATAGTAAAATGGCAACAACAATAGCAACAGCACGAGTATTAAGAGAATATTCAAAGGCAAAAGTTTATAATAAAATCAACACGCGTATAATTAAATAGCACTCGTTGCTTGTTAAACAAATAATTCTTTTGTCTCTGTGCGAAAAAGTTTGTTTACGAAATTTTGCCAGAATTCACCTTGAAATCTTTAATCCCGTTTACACTGTAGAAAACAATAAAATATGATTTGAAATTCCTTTTGTATGAACATGAAATTGTATTTGGGAAATAATATATATGAAAATAATCTGAATAATCGCTCGTGCAACGTCAATAAGCTGCGTCAAGGTTTAATTGTGGGAGTCCACCTACTCTGAAGGTCTTATTCACAAAAATTAGTTTATGCTTATAAGCTGCTTATAACACAAATTTTCTTTATGAAATTTGTTTTATAAATAGCTTATAAGCATGAAATATTCCTTGTGAATAAGTCTTTGAAATTTTAGTTTTACATCAACACTGTTACTGAGTCCATCAGATGTGATGTCTATGTCCTTCAAGTGTCCATGTCCTTTGAATATATTTTAAATTGGTAAATGACAAGGCAAGTTTTGAAAAGCCTATGATATTACAAATATTTTACATTAAAAATATTTTATTAAAACATGCATTCCGGGGATAACATATCCAGTGCATTGTGCCGGAACAAGAAAGGAGCGGATAGAGGAGTTGTTGTTATTATTTCTTATTTTTAACTTTGCCACAAAATTTTCGCTACAATACCCATAAAGAAGTGTGCTGCAGTCTGCTTTTTAGTACATGACGTAGTCAGCGTTAATGCCTGCATTATTGCAACAGGCCTGTAAGAACTGACACAATTAATTAGACCAGAAAGATTCGCCAACATATTTCCTTGTAAATAACAAACATAATCTTAGTGTTAACTGGTTCAGTTAACAGCACTCTTCAGACGAAACGACAGCCAATTCCAGATTTTATATCACCTTTTTGTTTAAAACGTTTTGTGTATCTTAAACTATTTTAAAGTCCTTTCTGATTTATGTTGTACTGAAATTTTAGTAGAAGAAAGGTTTTACTTTTTTATAAATTTATATTAAAATAAACATCCAGACTAGACAATAATTTTATTAGATTTAAGCTCTCAGCTGGAATATTTCCTAACCTCGAGAGCCTACTTTGAGGTCTCGTGGCTTCTTTCTTTTTATAAAAACTTAGACTCGGTAGCAGTTCTTCAAATATTTTATGAAATTTTTTTCCAACTGGACTAACAGTTTGGAAACAGTAAAAGAACTAAATATCAACTATAATTAAATAAAAAATCTCCCACTCCTTAAAAAATAGATCAATTGAAAGAAATTTTCCAAGAACTATAAATAAAAAATGTTGCACAACACACTCTTATATAACAATTTAATATTACAGGACTTGTTTAATTATAATTGTGTTTTGCTTGCAACAGAGTCATTCCTGAATTTAATATTTTTTGAAAAATATAAACTTATTTGCATATTTATTGAAATTGTTGTATAATTGTAATACCGAGTTAATTTATTTATCATAAATTTAATTTGAATCGAACAATTATTCACCCCTTGTTTTTATCTAAAAATAAAAGTTCATTCAACTTGTTTCTATATTTTTCTTTTTATCTTTTATTTTGTCAACGATTTCCTGATGAAATTCAATATTGATTCTCGAATCTGTTCGCCCAGCACCTACAAAAGTTGTTAACTAAACTTGTCTCTACTCTATTTTTTCAGCATTAAAAATACATATTTTTTGTTTAAATATAAAATTAAAAAAAAAAGGTGTATTTGCAAAATATTCAGAATGTTGCTGGTTTTTATCCATTAACTGCGCCAACTAAATGCCACTTATATTGTGAGAGGCACGTACCAGGGCTTAATTTGTATTGTTGTACCTCCGAGCGTTATTTGTATGTTTGAATGAGTGTGTGTGTATATGTGTGTTTGTGTGAATCTGTTAATATTTGCGTGTGTGTTAATGTAGTCGTCTGGTTGGATTGTTATTTCTATTGTTTTAAAATGTTGCGATTTTATTGTTTTATTTAAATTGCAATTGTATTTATAAACATTGTAAATGGCTGATAAGTAGAAATTCATTTATTTCTGGAGTTGATTTTATTTTTAATTTATTTGTTGTTGGTTTTGGTTCCATTTAACTATTACGAAGAGTGTAACAGAATGGCGGTTTTTTGAAAACAGCTGCTGTTGTAAATTTCAAGTGCAGCTTTTGGCGGAAATTTTCTTTAAAATTTCAGTTTTAATTCATGATTTTTGCTATGAAATTATATGTAAAATTGGACCGAGATGTGGCGCCAGCTGAAAAATAATTTTCTCAGCCCCTACGAAATTGTGCTAAAATATTCTTGTTTTGAAAGAGATAATTTAAAATTTGAACGTTTTAACTATTTCGTAACACAGTCACTCCTGAATTTAATATTTTATAAAAATATATATAAAAATATAAACTTATTTGCATATTTATTGAAATTGTTGTATAATTGTAATACCGAGTTAATTTATTTATCATAAATTTAATTTGAATCGAACAGTTATCCACCCCTTGTTTTTATGTAAAATAAAAGTTCATTCAACTTGTTTCTTTATTTTTTTTTGTCAACGATTTCATGATGAAATATATTTTAACTACAACAACAAATCAAAGATACAAAACTTATTTTTGCAGTTTCAAACCCTGTTTGAAAATGACGAATTTCTGTAAATCTTTTAATAATAGTTTGTGTCTTAATAAATATTTTCAGAAAATATTTCATGTACAGCTTTTGATATGTATTTGAAAATTTGAAAAAGAGTATTGAAAGATTTTGCATAAAAAAAAATTTTACTCGGTACACATTTCGCCTGTCATGAAATATATTTAAGAATATAAAAACTAAATTTAAATAATAAATCGCAGAGATTTTTGACTTGAGACAGAAACAGGCTACAGTTTAAAAAAACTCTAGTTTAAAATATCAGCCCTTTGTAATAAAAGTAGCTTAAAACCATTTATAAAGGAAAACAAAGAAACATTGATGGCATTTTCCTTTCTGGCAAACAAGTGAAATTTTTTGATTTATTTTCTAAAAAGTGCTAATTTGGAGGTGTTGTAAAACAACAACATATTTTTGATTTCTAATATTTGGAATCATTTTGATATGAGATAATGTTGCCTTTTTCTATTAAAAGGTGCAAGAAATGTAGCACTCTTTTTTTTTGACAAGAAGTCATATTAAATACCGCATTTAAAAATTTTAAAAATGTTTCTGTTTGCATTATATTTTCTACTGCTGCCGCATTATAAAATATTAGAGGCTAATTTTTCTTTCAAGAACTTCATGATGGTATAAAGGAAAATATATAGAGAAGCATCAAGTCAAATTTTGTACTGCATTTTTAAACAAATTTATTTTCATACGCAGGCCTGTAGCAGAGTTTTGCTGAAATTTAATGTTCTATTAGTTTTATATCACAAATTATTCGATTAGAATTTTTATTTCAATAACTCCATTGCTTGAAAACACAATTCGATCGCATCAATATCACACTTATTTGCACACAAAATAGTCCATGGGCTGTAATGTTAGAAAGGGTTTTATTGTGGAATAAATGAGGCCTACTGAGGGGCCTTTTGTGGATTGCTTTTACACGAGTTTTTAACAGAACCATTCAATAGTTGTGATGTCCTATGAAATCCATGAGGTCGTGTATTAATTGAACAAATTGCTGACTGATTTTTAAAACCAACCAGATCCAATGATTATCACGACTTATGCCAGTTGTAAAATAAACGACATTTAGTATTGGCTATATGGCATGTAAACGTATTCAATGTGTTTGAAAAAGTGTTGCATCACTGCGGAAATTACGTTAACCAAGAAAATGGCATCAATTTTAAAGTAAAAAAAATATATATTTTTTTTGCTATAAGAAATCCGATATAACATGATGAAAGTCAAGTGTCAATGTATATTACAGCAACACTTCAAATGACACTTTATATAACTTCTTATTTCTTTTAACTACTTGACTTTATATACAAAAAAAAAAAAAAAATAATAATAAAATAGAAAAGCCATAATAAAATATGATTTTCCACAATTTTTTCCCCTCACTGAAGGTAAATAACAAAACGAAGTGGTAAAAAATATGGCAAAAGAAAATACATGCAACGAGAAAAAATCTCAACAAGAATGATTGATCATTTATTGACGCTATACGTTATTACCTTGAATGTTCACGGGACGTAAATAATGTGTGATGATTTTGAATGCGAAACTGTGGTGCGGTTGAGTTGTTGACTCTCTGAAGGATGCAGGCTTTCAAAAAGGATGAAAGCCATGACAATATTTTAAACTTTTAAACGGAAATTGTTGAAGAACAAAGACGGAAAGCAAAAAAAGGGCAGGTTGCATAATTTCTTTTTTCTTTTTTGTTTTGTTTCAACATTTCATTATCTTTTCATACTCGATTATATAATAAAGTAATTAAATCTCTGCCTTAAAGTGTGAACAGTTTTAATGTTTGTGTTCGAGCCAGAGGTTTACTTAACAGGAGCTGTTATTTTCTGAGGGGAGCAAACAAAAGTTTACATTTACATATCACTTATTGTTGTAATCGTTGGCTGGCTGGCTCAAGTGCTGCCGCTTAAGTTTTAACAATTTTATGTAACTTTTATGTAAATTCGCTTTTAATTCATTCTAAAGGTGTAATTCGGAGTGGATTTGTTTCAGTTGAAAATTCGTTTTATTAAGTTTTTGGTTGTTGTAAAATGCAATAATAATAAGTCCCTTAATAACACTTGATTTTCTGTTCTGCGGCACAGTGGCATGGACTGACAAAAAATCTGCTCAAACTTGTCTTCTCAAAGAGCTCAACATAAATTAATTTCAATAAGAATAGATAACATGTATCCTTGATAAAATAACTTATTTTATATGTTTTGAAAGAGGCCCAGAGTAACATTAAATATATTTTACGGGAGACACAAACTGCAAAATATTCGCCAACGTTTTTTAATTTTAGTTTTAATAATAATAACAACGTTGTATTTACTATATTAATATTTTTATAGGCTAATTGTTCTAATTTAGTTAAAATCTCAGAAAGACATGATGATAAATACTCCTAGGCACAAAGGAAGTCAACATCAGTTTTATTCAACTTACACAGCAGAGCAGAACAGCTGTTTTCGAAACTCGCTACACTTTCATCTTCAGTGCTCATGTGTATATTGTGTTTATCACCACTGTTTAGGTGGCTTAGTTGAATGTGATAACAGTTTTTATCACATTCAACTAACACAAATTTTATTGTGAAAAACAATCCGAGAACTGTATCAACCTGATGTTAACACTTGTGAGTTATGATACCTGTGTTACCATTTAATTATTTTCTTCATGTCCCATTTTTCTGAATTTTTTTTGTATTCAATTTATACAGGCGTCCTTTAAAATTCGATTGGTCAATATTGCTAAAACTATTCTCTTGATCAAATTTATCAAGAACGGAATGTTATAGGAAATGCATTTTTTAAAACTCCTTTTCCCCAAATCGCGCCACTGTGTCTCGTGTGTATTAAAATCCTTGTTCTTTTATGCGGCAACAACTGCTGCTGCTGCTGCTGCTCATGTTTCCATTGTTTAAATAGTAATTCAGATTTGCTATTGATGTTGTTGTTGTTGTTGCAAGTGTTGTAAAATCTTTATCAACCCACCTTTATGGCTTTTGAGTGGTTATTGTTGTTGGTTTAACGTATTCGTTTGGCATTGTTGGCAACTGGCATATCTTACACAGCCATCAGATGCTGCTGAGAATTGTAAATATAAACGAGTATATTTTTGCTTTTAGCTTTTTCGAACAATAAAAATACTTAAAAATTTATGTTCTTTACATTCTTAATTAAATGTACGAGTACGTACATTCAGTTTGAAATGTTATTGCATTTAAATGTTGCGATTTAAATGAAATGGACAGGACTGTTGGGACAACTTTTTTAAATCTTTAAGAGTTTCCTCCGAAACTTGTAACAACAATAATGAAGTGGAAATTTGTAATTTTTTATTAAAACTTGTAGTTTGTATTTCAAAGTTTTGTCTGCCAAAAGTTGGGAGGAATTGGAAACAATTTCTCATATTTAATTCATGCAAATGCGGCAGAATAATAAACAACAGACAACAAGTCGAAGAGAAGTATTTTGTTTTAAATAAATTCCACTCAAACAACATTTGAAATAAATGATTTTGTAATTTTGTACTCAACATTAATTCATAATAGAATTCTTACTGATTATCCTTAATTAGCTAAATTATGAATTTTTATAGACTTTAAATTTTAAACAGTTTAAAACTGATTTTTGTTTAGAAGAGTATCCAGCTGAAAGTCCTGCGTTTTACTTTTTAGAACAACATAATACAAAATGTAGGAATTGTCGGAAAGTGTCGGCAGGGTATCAAATATGTGGGATAGATTTTGTTCCCGAATTCGATCTTCCAACTTACGCAAGTTACAAATAACAAAAGCTGTAGAGAAAACCTCTATAGATCGCATTGCGTTGTATTTCTAGTCAAAGCAAGCATAAATCAGTTCTCAAGGATTTCCTACCCTAGTTTAAACCAAAAAGGGAAGCAACTTGCCCCTTTCATGAACTGTAGAAGATCGGACGAAGACCGACCTTCCGAAAATTTTCGTTGGCGTAATCATTTTACCAATTAAAACATTTCCAGCACCACAAACACTCTCGCAATCTTTGCAAATTTATATTAAACAATAAAGACATTTTTGCACATTGTCACAAATTAAATACAAAACCAAAAGTCCACAAAAAAAAAATAATTTTCACACAAAAGGATACCAACCAACCCATTCATACACACTCTCACACATCCGAGCATAGAATATTTCAAGAAATGTTGCCATAGTTGTTACACACAAAAAAGGCAAGACTATAATAGAAAGCACATGAACAACTTTAGTGATTAACTCAACACACACACACACACACAAACATGCATACATACATCCACAGATTTCTATTTGTTAAGCGAGTCCTTTTTCCTTACACATGTTTCATAGAGAACGATACAAATACAGACGCAAAAATATGCTAAAATTTTATAAAACCAAACGACTCATAGACTCTTGAAACTATTTCCCCGGCTCATTTATACAATAAAATATCTCCACACACATACCATCGCATGTTGCCACACATATAATTTAGATATTAAAATTTACACATGTACCGAAATGGTCCGTCGTAATAATAACGACGATTTTAGTAACAAAATATAACATTAACTTTAATATTTACAATAATACATGGAATGTACGTTACGAAGTTCTTATGGATGTGTATGAGTGTGTGCATGTGAACACACATACATATGCATGAATGCGAAAGTGTTAAGTTTTATTTAGGCGGTGCCAAATTGCATGGAAAGATGAATGCGTTCATCGTTGATAAAGAAAAGGAAGTAGAAGTTTTACTTTGGATTGATGGGTTAGGTTGTATTCCAAAAGATACGATATATAACCCAGGGAACAAGGAAAAATACACGTTAATTTGCTTATGTAACTTTTACTGCACAGCTGAGCAGCGCTACTTTCAGAAGTTGCCATACTTCCATCACCAGTACTCATGAGTATTTTTTGTTTTTTATTTACAAAGTTCTTTTGAGAAAAGTGCATACGAGAATTATATCATTGTCATACCGATATTGATATAAATGAAGCGCCTGTTTTATCGCATGTTTTCTTTAGCTTCCATATTCTGAATTTTTGCTGGTTGCACATCTATTATTTTTTGAAATAATGCAACTAAATATTCGCAGGGTACGTTTATGATATTAAGGGACTTATTATTAAATCATCAAGATCAAATAATATATAAAAACTATTATATAAATTGTTGACTAAATCGATCAGACTTTGCTTAGTTTGGACAAGAATGTGATGCTACGCCATCAAACTAAATTTTAATTGTTCGAAAAGTACTTTAAATTCAGAAAGACCTGATAAATATTCGAAAGTATAAGGGAAAGTCACCACAAGATTTTCATATATCTAACTTACACAGCAGAGCGGAACAGCTGTTTTCAAAAGACGCTGCACTTTCATCATGCTTATTTTTTGAATGAGATAACAATTTTTCATTCTGAAAAAGGATAAGAGAGCTGTATCAAATCGACAGTACCACAGTTTTCTTTATATTTTTGGATTATATTTTTTATGTCCTATTTTCTGAATTTTTTGTTCCAATTTTCAAAATCACAACACCATCTTCGACAATCGATTTGTTCTACTTTCTTGATGTTTTTTTTTTTAATGAATTCGTCACTGCCTTTTCACCCTAATTTCGCAGTAAGAATTCTTATGAAATAGAACAATTTTGTTATAAGAATTTTCCAGAAATGCTCAAAATTATTTGCGCTACCGTATTGTGTACTTTTATAATGAATTGTTCGCTTAAATTTTGGATACAACGCAAAAATATATTTTTAATTTTTTGTGGGCTAATTCTATATGCCTGCATTTCTCATATCAAACCAGCAGTAGATTTTAACATAATTTACTTTATCTTTTATGCACAAACTTTAAGATACCAATTGAAAATTACATGAGACGAAGTGTAAATTTGAAAATTTTTTAAAACAACATATAAGTTCTTAATCATAAAAAATGCTTGAAAAAAAACTTGTAGAATAAGAAGGTTATAACCATAATAAATTTCTTATGAATAAGGTCTAAAACAATTTATAAGTTGAAATTAAAATATAAACTACTCATCAGAGCAGTTGAACTCTATTGTACGTAGTTTGTTCTGCTTTATAACAGTTTAATAAAACAGATTTAAAACAAATGATCTTATAAAGCTTTTATTAGTTACATTGTTTGTTATAAATTAGCCAGTTGATTTAATATGTTACAGATTTTCTGTCGGTGAATTTGTTAAAACGAGGTCCGTTCCAAGCCTCAGGTTATTTTAATTTTTCTCAAAAAAATTTATATTTATTTTACGTCGTTTTCTAATTCATGTCCTTCAAATTAGTCGTCTTTTTTTAAAACTCTTTAATTTTAATTATGTTGTGATTCTTTTTTCCCAAAAATCTTACTAAAAAGTTAAAATTTCTTCGAATAGCTACAGTATGCCCTTGAACTATATCAGCGATTCCCTTTTAATCTTGGGTACAGAACAAAGTCGCAGGAACTCAAATCTGCTGAAGACCATAGCTGAGGCATCGTTGTTAACTATTTTTTAACTAAAAACTTTGGAGCGAGCGAATAATAACGATTGCCCAGGTGCGTTGTCGTGACAAAAATGCTTCATTCCTAAAAGTTTTTCGAATAAAATTGATGGCATAACTCAAGCGATGTGCTGAGATTCGACGATTCTCTACAGCAATTCTTTGCACTCAATATATTTGACGGTTTGCTGATTTACTGAAGCATGCACAATTTTTTATAGAAAATTTTAATAAATTTTTTTAAATGTCAGAATCTCGCTGTACATGGAAAACGTTTCTTTTTTGACTTAGAAACAAATACTTTATTATTACAAACTTTACAAACGTCCAAATTTTACACGAACAGTTCTTTAATATATAAATAAACACGAATTTAGTCTCTTGTTATTTTACAAATGTAATTCAGTGTGTGTGTGTGTGTGTGTGTGTGTGTGAGGCTTTGGGCAGATATATCTTTGTAGAGCCTTTTTTGTATTTTTATGAAATCTGCATGAAATTTGCATAAAATTAAGTGTGGAAAATTATTTCTATTTTCTACCGCTCTCACTTCAATTTTATATATAAAAAAAATTAAAATGTAAATGTAAAATTTGATGCACGCTACACGTAGTAAGTATACTATTGCATCGTACTGTTGTCGTGATGATAAGAGAAGGTGGGGAATATAACATCTTTTTATAGTTTGTCAAAGAAGTATTCAGTCAAAAGAAAAGAAAATATGTGAAAGACTCCCGGTGAAATGGGTTTGTTCTATTTGCCTGTCTAACCAAGAATTGATAGTTAATTAACCACCCTGTTGGTGAATACATCATTCAATTCCTTTCCCTTTGAGAGTTTCCCATAATTGTAGTGAAGTTTTGTTTCGCTTTCGGCAATCATCTTGATTTTCTTTGCCACATTCATTACCATAAGTAAGTGTTTTATGCGAATGTGTTATTTCAATGTCCTCTGCTCGTACATTTGGCCAAATTATATGTTCATGTAAGTGTGTGGTTCTAAGGACCATGATCACTGTTGGGGCTTTTTGTATTTGGTCCATGTGCGCTCCTTTGGCTACAAATATTTCCAGGAATAATTAAACTAACATATTGAAATTGAAAGGGGACTTAAGCTGTCCGTTTTGCTAACAGGGTCTTAAGCACACAACCAAAAACAAAAAAAAAAAAACAAACAAAAAATCATGAGGAAAGAAGTGAAAAAACTTAATGAAAATAAACACTTGAAATAACAAGTCAAAGATAATTAAATAAATGATAAAAATATAAAACAACATAAAAAAGTGGCACAATTAAAAGAAAAATTATCACATTTCGTGCTTAAAACACAATTGTAATACAAGTTCAATTAGTTCAATTGGCCGAAAGTAGAGAAAATAACATTTCTTGCAGATAAGTTGTGTGGATGCAACCGTTCTAAAAAATAAAATTAAATAAATTTACTTCAACACTTTCTTGCTGAAACAAAAAAAAAAAAAAAAAATATATAGAGATAAACACATGGTGACGAATCAATCGCAATTATTGCTGTTTTGCGACGGCAAAAATATGTTTTATTTAATTTAAAACAATAAAAATAACTCAATGCAGAAATCGATATTTTATTATGGCTGATAAGATAATGGCCAAGAATCAATATGAAGTGTAACGAACACTTTTTTTTTTGTGCCAAGAAACACAATAAACCTGAAGAAGGCTGGTAGTTGAAAATGTGCTGTAGAACACAACGTTTTGTGTGAAACGAAACAATTTCAGTTCAAGTTTAATAAACAACAGAATCGAATCATGATCAAAATCTTTCTGCAATTCAATATAATTTTGGAATATATTCTACTGCTGGTGGCAGATTGTTGGTATTTAATTTTGTTGTAAATATTTTATTTATTCACAAATTTATTAATAATTTTAACTAGATCCGTACTGTTTTCGCTTCACTTGGCTGGGACCCTTTCCGGACAAGAACAACATCGCCGATATCACTTGCGATGGTATACGCGAGGACCTGACAAATATTCCCTGCCGTCGGCCGTTAGTTGCGACCGATAATGATAACCTACCAGATACAATAGATTTATGGCAAAAACATAAAAACCAGCCGAAGGTAATAGCCTGTCCTATGGTACCAGGCCAAGCCTGTATCAAATATACGTACATCTACAATAAGGGAGGTGAGTCGTGGTAGGGCAACAGTGATTTATTAAGATTAAAACATTATCTTTTAAGCGAATCTCATGAGTTTTAGAAAACGAGTTTTACCAAAGTGCCTTTTATATAAATACCTTTTATAAAAGTAACTTTTACAAAAGTACCTTTTAGAAAAGTTCTTTTTACAAAAGTACCTTTTACAAAAGTACCTTTTATAAAAGTTCTTTTTACAAAAGTATCTTTTATAAAAGGTCTTTTTACACATTTATTAAGTTCTTTTTACAAAAGTACCTTTTATAAAAGTTCCTTTTACAAAAGTACCTTTTATAAGAGTTCCTTTTTCGAAAGTTCCTTTTATAAGAGTTCCTTTTACAAAAGTTCCACTTATAAAGGTTTTTTTTGTACAAAATACCATTGAGGAAAGTACTTTTTAAGAAAGCAGCTTTAAAAAACGTTAAAGAAAATTTCTAATAAAAAAGTAACTTAAAAAAAAGTACCATATGGAAAAGCTTAATTTGTAAAATTAGCTTTAAAAAGTGCCTTTTAAAAATTATCCTTTAACAAAGTACCTTTTAAGGAAGTGCTTTTAGGTAAGAGAATTAAAAAAATAAACTTTTCAAAAAAGTATTTTTTCACAAAAAAATACCTTTTCAAATAGTACCTTTTAAATTAGTGTCGTTTGAAAACTGTATATTAAGAAAGTACGTTTTAGTTAAGTAACTTTTAAAAGAGTAAATTTTAAAAGAGTACCTTTCAATAAAGTATCTCTTGCATTACTTTAAAAAAAAGTACATTTAAAAAAAGCAACTTTTAAAGATCTCATTTTTAAGCAATTTTTTTTTCAAAATTATATTTTGAGAAAGTTCTTTCAAAACTGACTTTTACAAAGTACCTGAAAAAGTGCTCTTCTTTACGAGTACTTTTTTAATAAGCCGAAATACACATTTTTAAAAACGTACGTACATGAAAATCGTATCACACGTATCTAGAGTTTCCTAAAGATTCTTCTTTTTCAAATAGTACCTTTTTTCATTTTTTAATTTATTATTCTTTTAATGATGTGGAAATATTTATTTTTAGTTTTTCAGTTCGAGTTTCTTGAAAAGCGTAGTTATTTTAATTTTATTAAAATTGATTTATTGACAAGTTCTTTTTAAAAATTATTTCAGCAACCTCTTAGAGGCTTCATTTTGAAACCCACATTTCCGAAGATACTATTTTTCAAAAAGGATCGCTTTTTTAACAAAAAATAGTTTTAAAAATATTTTGTCTAAGATATGCTTCTTTTAAAAAGTACCTTTTAAGTCTAGGACGCTTTTAAATAAAGTACTTTTTGGTAGAAAAGCTTTTAAAAGAAGCACCTTTTGCTAAGCTACAATTGAAAGAGTGCTGAGAAATATATATTAAAAATTTATTCCGAAAAATTCAGTTTAAAAATACCATTTTTAATGGAAAGTTCATGTGAAAAGTACTTTTTGCTTATGCCCAACACTAAGACAGCATCAATTTTTATCTTATTTAAGTTTTGCTATTACATTTCTAATTGGTTCATTTGCAGTCCAAAACATCACGTATATGTGCGGAAAAGTCAATGCCACAGCCGGTTGCTATCGCCAAAAATATATATCCGGCTTGGAAGTTGAAGTGTGTGTTTGTGAAACGCAGTTGGGAGCGATGCCGTGCAATACAGCGAATAATCAACTAAAACATAAATTATCACTTTTACTAATAACTCTGATAGCAACAACAACATTTTATAAGTTATTCAAAAACAGTTGAAAAAATAACTCTGCCAAAGAAAAATATAAATAAATTACTGCCATTTCATTACGAGTATTAAAAAGGAAGAATATAAAAAACAAAATCTAAAGGAAGTGTCATTAATAATATGTCAATGGAAATAAAAAAAAAACACACACACACACATAAATATCAATATATAGACAAATAATCCTTATCCAGGATATAAAAAACAAGGAAAGCACACTATTTGTCACCGTATCTTTTTTATAGTTTTTGCACTAACACACACTCATAAACAATACCCATACGCCTACATGAATATGCACGTCCATACGAAAACACACTCGTACACACACTTACACTCACACATACGAGCATTTTTTTAAAGTAAATTATTGCATGTGAATGTTTTTGACAGTTTTATGTAAACTTGTTATTGTTGTTGCTTTCCAGTTTTTTTTCTGTTTTTGTTTTTATTTTCCCAGAAAAGCCTCAATTTATTTGGCATGAGAGTTGATCGTTTTGTCTCATTGTCAGTGGGTGGTTAGATTGTAGGAGACTTTTAATTTGAAGTGTGTGTGTGTGTGAGTGCAGAGAGTGTTGAATATTTATTAAGAAGAGCATGAGAAATGTGTTAAAGTAACGGTTATTGAATTGTTTGTGTGCAATTAAATGCATATGAATGAGCCAAGTACAGTGGCGGCTAAAAAAAACGTTGCATATATTTTAAAGAATTATTTCAATTACTCGACTACAAATAAAGTCAATTAGCACCGATTGACACCTTTAGAGCCTACCTTTTGTGTTTAAAGAATATAATTTTGTGCAGATATTTATTACATTTTGTGGAAAATATGAGGACAAGAAGTAAGACGTTATGTGAATCACATTTCTTTGTGGTACACTTTTAAATACTTTATCCTTTCTTGATATTTATAAATAAAAAATTATTTAAAAGGTATTTTAATGTACATAATCACAGTGTAAGTATTTACTAAGAAAATGTAGTGGTAAGAAAGATTTTCTTTAATTTCTAGCATGTATAAACGTCCAAAGTGGCGAATATAATGGAAATATATTTTTTTCCTCTACAGTGGTCGATATTGGATCACCGGGCGATCTTGGTCTGAATAAAAACTTTACAAGCTGTTTGATGAAAAAGTTTTTTTGTAATATTATTTTTGTTAAGCCGATGCAGAGTGGCCTCACTGTGCATTTATTAGCAGCCTTTGTAAAGATGTGTGCGCCTTTCTGCGAATGTGTGAGCGAGATGAGTTAAAAGTGTACTTGTTTGTTTGTTTTGCTTTTGAATACCCGTTGTAAAATGGTAATTTATAGTAAATTTATTCATGTTTTATTTTTTATTTTCATTTTTTTTGGTCATATTTGCTTTCCTTTTTTTTGTGCATAATATTTTTACTTTTACATATTTAAATAAAAATATTCATTTATATGTTATAGACATTTATCTCATACATTTAATGTAGATTTATTTTTATTTGTTTTTGTTGTTGTGCTGTTAAATAACAAAAAAATATTGCATGTTTGTGTGCATTCTTTCAATGTTGGCGATATCTTTTTGGCAATTAATCAAGAATATTTTAAATTGGCTTTAGGTTACAGAGGAATATATTTATTTGTAGTAGAACAGCAGCAGAAATAAAAAACAAACACACCGAGTTTACAATTGAATGATTTTTGCTAGTCTATGACAAAAATATGTAAAAAAAAAATAAATTACTGAGATATTTTAAATTGTTAAATATATTTTATAGCATTTTGAACTTTTCATATATCTGTGATATATGAGCATGCATGCATGCATGTGCACGTCTTTATGTATGTGTGTGTGTGTATATGTGTGTTTGCTATTTTAACAACCTTAAAACAATTTCAACTGTCAATTTCAGAGTGTTAGTGTCTATACCAACAATATATTTATTGATGACAATAAATCTGTTTTTGATTTCTCTGCTGGAACGTTTTTTGTTTCAGCATTTATTTTGCTTATTTCGTCGATATAATGAATTTAATTGACTGCAGCCTGTTCCATGGCTGTTGGTGTTTTTTAAGGCACCCTACACTGCTATTGTAGAGAAGTTGGTTTGGAGCTGTCGCTTGCCTTTTAAACTATAAATAAATAAATAACCAAGTTTACAATCGTATATTTAAATTGGCAATTTATTCAATTTCAATTCTTAGTTTTTTTGTTGTTGTAAAAACGATGAAATTTTTTCAACATAATTTTTGTAATAAATTGTAGTGCTTTTCGACTGCCTCGTTACACAGTGTTAACTTATACCATCTTCTTGCACTGGAACTATTTATTACACAATTTGGTGGCAAAAAAGAAAATAAATATGTTTTATATTGTTTTTGTCATCATCAATAGCAGCCGATAGACACATAAATTTTAATAAAGACTTCATGCTTTTTTAAAATGGCAGGAAAAAAAAGTATAATAATTTGTTGCCTTTTTTCTTTTGGAGGTCTAAAATTTAATGAAGTGTAACTTGAAAAATAAAAATATATAAAAAATATCAAGTTACCGAAACCAAAATGTTGTGGTTTGGAATACAAATCACATGGTCATTTTGAATTTGAAGGATAAAAATAAAACGGAGTTTCATTAGTTAAAAAATAAAACAAATAAATTTTAAAGCAACTGAAGGGAGAATAAGATCTTCTTTTTATATAATTCCAAGGATAATAAATTAAAAAAAATATAATCTGGCGGGGATAAAAATTATCGGGTTTGAGTTTCAACTTTCGTATTTATAAAGGAATAATTTGGAGTTTAAAAGAAAAGTTTATTTCATCTAGAAATTAAGTTTCTTAAGAATTTCTCGGTTAATCTCTTTAACGTTTCGTTGGTTCAGAGAGTTGCAGGCTCTGGCGCTTTCAGATTGTTTTTTTTTTGTATTTCAATAACAAGAAGTTGATTTTATTTAATTTTCCACTTTTATTATCTTCTACTTGAGTTTCTTATCAGCTCGTTTATTATTTTTGTAGCAGCATGGAGGATGTACAGAAACCACTCCCACATTATGTTAATGAGTGTCTTGATTACGTTCATGACTTTGAAGGGGTTTTTTTTGTAGCTGCTGCTGCTGTTGTTAATTTTAAGGTTTACCTAATGACTGTATTAATTTTTCTCTTTCTTCTTCAGACACCCGCCTCAAATCATATCACCTCCTACTGCTGCTGCTTCCATCCACTGCTTCTTTCAGCGTGTATTTTAATAATCAAAACCAACAACGGCAAAAGTTATTTAGCATAGATAAGAGCAACAACAACAACAGCAACAATAGCAATAACGTGTACATTTTCATGACACTTCATCTATCGTTCAATGTTTATGAATAATTTTTGTGAAGTTTGCGTTGAGTTATATAACAGGGGGACATGCAATTAATCATACAGTTTTCATATACTTCAGTAAAAAATATTATATATCAGAATATTATACACCGTATCTCTATGATCACAACTAAAGCGTTGCAGATGAATTGCTCAAGCGCTGGAGTTACTTAAAAAGAGTTGCTGAAAGTTCATGCACATGATTACTGATGATGGCAATGTTACTGTTTGATATAAATGTCTAGTGCCATAATTTTTTATTCTTTTCATGAGGTTAAGAAACACTATTAAGAAACACCCATTTTGAAGTGATTTTCTTATAAATATCACGTCTGTTATTTGCAATACATGACTTGTTTTGTTGACAGTTTCGAATATATCTTATGAATTCATTATCAAGTCTTATTTGCGATTGTGTTGTGAATGTAAAAATATATAAAAAAGAAGAGAACAAAAAAAAAAAAAGTCGAACACTTTTACTTATACAAAAAAAAAAACTTGAAGATAAATTATTGCTAATCAGAGAACAAAATCAATCAAAGAAGACAAATATTTTTTTCCATCATAAGCTAAAAATTAGAAAGTTCTAGTTCTAATTGAATGCCGCCTCTTACCTAATTACATTTTTTTGTATTGAACGTTACTCTTTGTTGGTATTTTTTCTCACAGATTTTAAATGCTGCAGTAGCAGTTAATAAATCAAATAAATGTGCGGGGTATGTTTGAGGCATTTTATATTTTTGCAAGATTTTAAATTGATCCTGTTGCGTATGTAATAATGTATTGAACGTTACCTATGATTTTTGAAAATTTAAATGTTTATAAGTACGAAGACTTTTTCAACTCCATAGAAAGTTACTCATCTCGATTAACGTTAAGGCAATTTGGCAGCTTCCTGGAAAAGTTATATAAAATTTATAAGCAAATGTATTGAATGTTACTTTTTGATTTAAGATAGAAAACTAATAATTTTTTTTAAATTATTATTGAATATGTGTACAGAAATGAAAAATGGTCTTTGGAGAAGGCGGCAATCTAAAGGAGAGCACTTCATTGAAAGAGGTAACGTTCAGTACACACAACTAATTTCGTTCGCGATTAAGCGTGGGATATTAAATTACTTATCTCGATTTGCATTAATTAAATTTTTGAACTTCCTGCAAAAGCTACATAGAGTTTATAAAAATATGTAATGAGTGTTACTTTTTCATCAAAGAAAAAAAATAGTTTATTTTATTTGTTATTATTGATTAAGTGTACAAAAATGAAAAAGATCTTTGGTAATTTGAAAGAAAGCATTTCATTAAAAGAGGTAACGTTCAGTACAAACAACTAATTTCGTTCATGGTTAAGTGTGAAATATTAGATTACTTATCTCGACTTTTGTGCATTAAATTTTTGAGCTTTCTGGAAAAGCTACATAGAGCTTAGAAGAAAATGTATTGAATGTTACTTTTTCATCAAAGAAAGAATATTTTTATTTTATTTGCTATTATTGATTAAGTGTACAAAAGCAAAAGAGATCTTTGGAAATTTGAAAGAGGTAATATTCAGTACACAAAATTAATTTCTTTCGTGGGATATTGAATTACTTATCTCGATTTTCATTTATTAAATTTTTGTACTTTCTGGAAAAGCTACATAGAGCTTAGAAGAAAATGTATTGATAGTTACTTTTTCATCAAAAAAAAAACAAATTAATATTTTATTTGTTATTATTGATTAAGTGTACAAGAATTAAAAATATCTTTGAAAATCTGAAAGCAAGCACTTCATTGCAAAAGGTAACGTTCAGTACACAAAACTAATGTCCTTTACTGTTAAGCGTGGAATATTAAGATGGCTGCAGTACGTGAGTTACTGCTTCGAACTTGTGAAATATTCGTATTATAATTTGCACAGAAAATAGGCATCGTCTTTAAAGAACTTCTTAAAAAGGAACCGCAGGGTTTTCAAAATCCAGCGTTTAACAATTCTGTGCTTTATATTTCTTATCTCTCTGTACTTCCATTTCAAAAATTTTCTCCAACACAAATCTCAAGTATTTTATTTAAAATTATAATGACATTCAAAGAAGCGTGATGAAAATGTTACAACATCTTTTCCTATTGCCTTCCCGTAAAATTCTACGAAATACATCAAACCACCCACTGAAGGGGATGAAGAATTATGTCCGTATGAATGGAAATAAAAAGTTTTGGGGTAAAATTTTAAAAAATTTATTTATGTAAAGCAAAGTAATGAAGAGAGAAGTGTTTAGGGCAACACGTTCACATACACCCAAAGACACAGACGTAGACGTAGACATGGAGAAATAAATCCAGAGCTAATTTAAGATTACGCGTAAATTTTATGGCATATTAAACTCTGAAGAGGTGATTTGCATTCAGTTGAGGTATTTTGCTTACACTCACTCGTACACTGAGAGATATTATTTGTGTTTTTTTTTTGGGTAAATGTCTGTGCTTTTGCACACAAAAATATATATAAAAAAGAGGAGGAAAAGGGAAAAAATAATTGTTTTTATTGTGTTTATTTATTCATTATGAATATTTCACTTAAAGACGAAAAAAAAATTCTTATTCCAGCTAATGAAAATGAAGATTTTTAATACTTTTTTCGCAGAGTTCTTGAGTTCTCGTTTCCTTGCAGCTCTTTGAATTTTCCATTTTGTTTCGTTTTTTGGTTCGGGTGTTTGTGTAATCTAGAGGATTTTATAGCTTTTGGCTTAAAATTGCTAAATTTTCAAGATAATCGCATTTAAAAGACTCTTATTTAATATTAAATAGAATCACGTGTTGTCAGGTTGTTATTTCTTCTCCTCCTTTGTGTCAGCGTGTGTGTGTGTGAGTGTGTCTGTGTGTGTACGTGTATTTCTTTTTGTCTTTCCTATCGCATTTCGCTGAGACGAAGGATGTATAATTTTGTTTTTGTACATTCTGGGCACGTTTTTTATTTCAGCTTAAATTTTGTCATTTTTGTTTCATTTAATATCGTCATATTCGAGTACTTGGAGCGCTAAACGGTTCGGTTCTAAAGATGATGGGCTAAATATTAAACATTTGGGCGGAAGTTATTTTTAAAAAAAAAGTTTCTTTCTAATGCAAGGATTAAGGATAATTCTATTTTATTTGAAAAGTTTGTTTTTAAGATTCTACGCATTCAACTATTCACCACAAATTGTAAAGGGTAATTTTTTAAGGCTTGTTTTCTGGAATGTAAAATTTTATTAAAGCGTTTTCTTTTCTGTATAACATGTACAATTTGTTTAAACTCTTTTTTAAAAAAAGTGGCAGTTCCAAACTTTTGGAACTTTTGGAGTTTTGAATCAGCAATTATTTCTCTTAAGCGATGTTGGATTAATTTCCAATAAACTTTTTCCCTTCAAATAACAGAAAGATGGCATTTTCTTATAAAAAGTGCAAGAAATGTTGCATTTTTTTCTAGAAAATAAATTGATGTAAGTTCTTCTGCCTTTTTGACTGTTTGTTGAAATTTTCTCAAGTTTGTTTTCAAGATTTTACGCATTAAACTTTTCACCAAAAATTGTAAAGGGTAATTTTTTAAGGCTTGTCTTTGGAATGCAAAATTTTCTGAAAGCATTTTATGTTCTGTAGAACATATAAAATTTTCTTTAACTTTTTTTTTTTTTTTTAAGTGGCAGTTTGTAGGAGTTTTGATTTATAAATTATTTTTCTAAAACGATGTTGGATTAATTTCCAATAAACTTTTTCCTTTCAAATGACAGAATGTTGGCATTTTGTAATAAAAAGTGCAAGAAATGTTGCATTTTTTTTAGAAAAGAAATTAATAAAAGTCCTTCAGCCTTTTTGGCTGCTTATTGAATATCTTTTCTACGGTTTAGATATAAATTTTATGTGGCTGGGTTTTTTTTACATTTTGATGGTTTAAAGTTTGATCTGTCAGGACGAAAAGGTAATACTGCCCATTTTGAAGAGGCATGTTAATGTTGCATTTATGTAACTTCAAGCTGTTAGAGGATCTGCACATGCTGTTTGAGCAATTAAGGGAATTATAATTTTAATTAATTTTGCAATTCTTCGATCACGATGTTTTCGATTGTCCAATTCCTGCATCGTTTGCATTTGAATTAATTTTCCTTTTATTCCCTTTGATAGATGAGATCGTTTTATGCATTTTTTAATCCAGAAATCATTTGAAATCAGACTCGTGTTAATTACAGCATCAAATTTATATTATCTTTTTGGTTATTTTGTTTTTCCTTGAGTTTTTCAATTTCCTTAATTTCACCCCCAATAATTTGACAAATAAAGCCTTCAGGCATTCAACTTAACAAATGCAAATATTGATAGAGAAGCTTCCTTTGGAAAATACAAAGCAAAATATACGCTGCTGTTGTGTTTCTTGCTTGAATCGAAGCCACTTCAACCGTAAGGACTAAAAGTAAAAGCATTCCTTAGCAGCACGAAATTTCTTAACAAGAAATTATCAAGAATTTCAGCCAAAGAAATGATTGTGTTAATGGAATAAGTGAAAGCAACAACAGAAATACCGCGACTAAAAAGCAAATGAAAAGGGGGAAAATTTGAATGTCGTTAAAAAAGAAACAGGGGAAGGATGGGAAGAAAGATGCGATAAAAACGCCTGATATGTGTGTTGCAAGCACTAAGAAATTTCATTAAAAAAAAAAATTAATTGCATTCCACATAAACCCATTAAAAACATGTTAAATAGAATTTAAGAAAAATTCAAAAATACTTCGGCTAACGACTAAAAGGACATGTCGAATGACAAGGAATTCAGTATCCATTATGGGAGCGTAGAATTATTTATAAATATTTTTGAAATGAAATAATTTGTGGTGAATAAATTTGTTGCACAAATTTTTTTAAGTGAACATGCTTCCAGTAGCCCACTTCCATATCAATTCCAAATTGTATTCTTGTTGTTTGTTTGTTTATGAATTTTTGTGTGCAATTTGCCAAATTTTTGTTTCATGGTGCTGCTTGTTTTTCCTTTGAAATTCGTGCCATGTTGTTGCTGTTGTTTTAATTTTTGTATCTTTGCTGCTGCCATTGTTCAAACAAAAGATATCCGTGCGCTCGTACATCACGGTGTCTGTTAAACATCAGCCAAAAAACAATTAGAATTAAATGTACTCTAGAGAATTGTTATCAACTGACCTCAAGGGAAACATAATGAATTATTTCGGTACAATTGTATTTCATTTCTTCTTAATCAATACGGATAATGAAGACTATTTGTTTTGTGGGGAGTAACAGCGTATATTTTTCAAAGGAATATTTAAGAAAGACCGATCAAAGGAAATTAAAAGGATGTGTTATTCAAGAGTTTGCTAAAACAATATTAAAATCATTATTTGGGAGCAGTAATTTTTAGGGGAGAGTACTGGAATCTAAAATTAATAATGCAGATACTGAAAAGTTAAAAAATTTTAATTTCGAAACTAAATTTTTTTTAAATTAAAAAAAGGAAACTACAATTGCTGCTCTAAAGCTTCTAAACTTATTTATTTATTGCGCGTTGAGCCACTCTTTGCAAATACTCTTTCAAAATTTTCGAATACGAGGTCTGTTGTAAAAATTAATGTGAGTTTAAACACTTTTCAGGCTCGTGAATTCGTGTTGAATTTGTCCTGATCAGCAGTAATTTTGTTTGTGAAATTCATAAAGATTGGAAATGCTTTGCGTGTCCAAATATTTTCTGCTGTCAGAAAAGGGTTAAGGGAATTTGTCATGCAAAAAATAGAATTAAAGACTCAAAAGTAACTGAAACGTTGACGGTGGCATATATGGATTGTAGACTAAGTCAGAAAAGCATTTACAAGAGGTAAACGATTTGCAAAAAGAAGATCGAGATGTGAAAAGCGTTGCTTGTCCTGCAAGTCCCAAAGACATAAAGGATCCATGAAAATGTTGAGCATGTAGGAACATCGGCTGGGATAAGACTGCAGTTTTTTTGATATATTTTTGGCAGTAAATGTGTGACAAGGGAGCTCATCTAAAAATGGCTGAGTTTTGACTAAAAAATCTGTGACCTGAAGATCAAAAACAACACCACAATCACGCCTTAGCCAAACTATTAAACAGATTTGGTTTTCTAGGACTTTGTCCTGTTTCCCAGATTTAAGAGACTCATCAATTTTCATTCAGATCAAAAGCCAAAATGAGCTCGCACTCATACAATATAACGATGCCGTTCATAAGTATTTTAAATCCTCATATTTTTGCAATTTCAAATGAAAAAAAAAAAACAGTAACAAAAACTGTTTAATTACCCGTAGAGATGAAAGTCCTGCAATAAAGGACGTTAAAGGAATTCTTGCCCTCACCCTTCTCCCTTAATTGAGCAGTCCGGCTTAAATTTAATTCTCTAATAACTATTCCCAACATTTGAAAAAGTTTTAAATCAAATTTAATCTGTATAAAATCGAAAATAATTATCTTCCTTCTCTCCTTTTTCATATACTTTGCCAAAACTATTTACCTTTGATGAGAAAATAATACAGCGACTTAACATGAAAAGTACTTAAAAAACCAAAAGCATTCATTTGAAATATTTCTCATCTCAAAATTACCAGGATAACTAACAATTAAACTTTTGCTACAATAATCCCCATCATTTTTTGCTAAAGGAAAACACATAATCAGACGCCAGCACACACACATACACGTACAAAAATGCAAAAAGGACTAAAGGAAAAATGGAGCTGGAAAAAATCCTTATAAAGCGTATGTAAATAATTGCAAATGTCCTCTTACATTTTATTTTATTTTTTTTTTCTATTTTTGTTTTTGCTTATTTTTACATTGTCAAACCCTTTTGTAGTGGCGGCGGCAGAGCTGCAGGGAAGGGATATATGGAAACAGTTAATGTTTCTTTTTTTCTTTGCTCTGTGGATATTTTTGTTTAATGCTGCTTAAAAAAAGCCATAAGGCATTTATTCATTTACTCAGAGAGTGACAACAGAGAAAGAATTCAAACACACACACGCACACACACAAGCAGATATTAGAACACACACACACAAGGACATGGAAATAATGGAAGGATGCGGTATTTTAAAAGTCAAATTGCATAAAACACCCAGAACCAAACAAGCCAAGCATGGGAGCTGAACTGGGCCACAATGAAAAGGCAAGCATTAGAAAACCAAACGTCTGCTCTGCTGGCTGCCTACGTGTAGTTACAATCGAGGCAACGCTGCAATCGCACAAGAGCATGCATAAACATGAATGAATGAATGTATGAGTGTAAGTATTTCAGAATACATTTGCGAAACGTCGGCTTATTTTCACCAACATCCTGTGATTGTTTGTTTGTACTCTTGTGCAAGTTTTCAAATTTTTTTTATTCAAAAGCAATTTGAATTGCGTTCCATTCAATGATTATCTCTCTCTTTCTCTCTCTGTCACTTCTTTTCTTCCTTCCCTTTCTTCCAGGACTCGGCCGTATAATTTACAATAAAATCAGACAAAATCTCAAATTTATTTTTCTTTTTTTCCCGTTCTTGTTCTTGTTGTCTTCGGTTAGTAAGTGTCCTTTTGCATTGTAATCCTTGTGAAGACAAAGTCAAATGGACTTGTGCGTTTTTTCATCACACATTTTTCTAGACCTGTTTCTGCTGTTTGCAATAATTATACCGGAGCAGGAATAATTAAAAAAGTTATTGTGACCACCATTTATTGTTTTTGTTCTTCTTGTTACTGTCGTTATTACTATTGTTAATAATGTGGTTGTTGGCTTTTTGTTTTTTCTTGCCGTCCTGCAAGAATGAAAATAATTGAGCATTTTTTTTTCTATAGAGAGGATTGATAATCAGCGGCAATGCTTAGTTGGCATTCAAGTGCAAAGAAGAAATACTTGAAAATTTTTTCAAGCTTAAAAAGATATAAAACTTTTGTTTAAGCAAAGAAAGTTTGCAGACACTTGCGGCCAAGATCGTTAAGTGATATGAAAAATAATAAAAAATTATGTTGGAATGTTATTAAAGAAAGAAAAAGGGAAAAGCCACGCAGATATTTTAAATATAATTTCATATTCTTAATTTTAAATCCTTAAATAAGTTAAATTGTTTTTCTTTTAACTTTTGCTTGAATATTTCTTGAGTTGAAAGTTTTTAGCGCGGCTTGAGTTCATTATTGCGTGACTAGATTGTTTGTGATTTTATTTAAATGGATTTGCAAGAAAACGTAAGAGCTTTTTAATCTCATGAAAAGGAACTGACTCATTTAGGGTGTTGCAACCGAAAGGTACGAAGTTGATTTTATATTAAAAAAGTTTTAAAAAACTTATCGAAATAATCTTTAACAAGTGCAGCTTTTATAGGAAGGCCTTGATATCAAAACCTACGGGAGAAAACTGAAAATTAGAGGAAAAATACTTAAAATCCTTTTGGCATTAAATCTGATAGACCGCATCCTACAACTTGCGACTTTTATTCAAAAGGTTATGCCTAAATTTCCAACTATAGTTCTCTCTCTCTCTCTCCTTTCGTCAGTGTTTGTCAGGCTTCAGCTCAAGCATGCATGAGTAAGGAAATCATATTTGAAAGTTACCCCTCTCATTTATATTGTATTCAAGTTTTGAGCAACGCCGTTTGGCTCCACATTCCAAAACTACTCCTCTTCAATAATCATACTGTTTACGCGCGAAATTTATCAAACAAAACATTTTGTTCACCCAAAATTTGTCCTCAACTCAAGTCTCATGTTCAATTAAATTCTGGCTGATAAAATTTCCCCTCCCATAAAAAGGATTATTATCGCCAATAATGCTCGCATTGTATTTATTTTGTGAAAATAATAAATAATATTTTTTTGTTATCTCTTGGCCATAAAAGATGGCCATTAAAAAAAAAGCTCAACATCTGAAACAAATGTAAAACAAAAGACCTTTAAATGTGGCTATAAAACGAAAAATTAAATTTCCAAAAACAATAATGAAAATATTGAATGAACGAGACAATAAATGAAACAGCAAAGCGGCCTGCGTAACAATACAATTATGAGAAGAAGAAGAAAAAAAAACAGGCAAGTAAATCAAATTATAATTGTTGCTGATAATGACGCCACAATGACAATAAAAAGAAAGAAAAAAAAAACAATTTAATTTTTGTAACAGCAAAATAAAAATCAAACGTATTAAAATGCAGCAAAAGCTGAAGGTCCGACTGGAGTGGTTGGCTCTCCAGTTACAGACGAGCAAAATAAAAAACTTATTCAAAATATGCGAGATTGTGTGCATATTTTAAATACAGCAAACACCCTTGTAAAGCGAAAGACAAAAAAAAAAAAAATTTAAAAAGAAGGGAAACAATGAAATTTCAACGCGAACCAGCACAGACGTATTTTGTTTACTTGAGCACATGAGTTTGTTTGCTTGTGCGTTAAAATGTGGCGACGAGCAAAATCTGAAGCTGCGTAAAGCCTCGTGTTAAGTAAGTGTCTTAAAAAGGCTTAAACCAGGAAATGCGCTGTCTGTGCATGAAATATTTGTTGTTATTGTTACTGCTGATATCCTGGCTGTTAAAATGTTGCCCGAAAGCAAAACAGGATATGTTAACATTTGCCAAGATATTTTTCATAAACACATTTGAAAGCATCCTGGCGAGCACATAAAAGGGGGAAGAGTTTTCAAGGCAGATGTTAAGAGATATTGGAAAAATTAAATCGTATCAAGTGAAATACTATTTGCCAGTGAATTATGTGGAAAAATATTTCTGACTATTTTTGATTTATTAGGACCAGCTTTTAGGGATGATCCCTAACCATAGATGGAGCAGATGGAGACATTTAAGAATTTGTTGCAGCCATTCGCTTCTTAAGTCGCTGACGAGTTTTTTCGCTACAGTGCCTACCGGCGAAGGAGAGTACGGAAATGCACTCTGTGGCTGGTAGAGATCTATGCCTTTTTGATTAAAATAAGCCGATGGAAACTAACTCAATCGTATACTAAGACAGTTAAGAAAAATTCGATACCATTTTAATGACGAAGTGAGGACACGATTCCAGGATATTTGGCTTCGAGGCAGAATATCGATAATAATTTTCTACAGAAAAAAAAAAAAGTTGTTACTCTAATTTCGAAAAAATACTATCCCCCCTGCAGTTCTCCATAATTTTGGGAAGAATCTGTGTCAATTTTTCTACCGGCTCATAAACTACAACGTTTGTAGCAAAAGCTGGAATCAGACTTACTGGCGTATTCATTTAATAAAATTGGATTTTCGCTGCTGAAAAATAAGTTCTTAAATCAAGAGAAGGACTTGGTCAAGAACTAGTCTATTCAGGATTAAATTATTAACGGGACTGAATGCAAAACAGCTGGCAAATCCGACAGCATGTTGCCCCTACAAAGAAAACTATTTACGGAAGTAGGGCAACATGCTGCCGGATTTGTTAGCTGTTTTCATTTACTTTCGTTTATCATTTAATCCTGAGCAGATTAATTCCTGGCCGATTTCTGTTCTTGATTTAAGAACTTGTTTTTCCGCAACAAAAATCAGTTTTTATTAAATTAATATGCCAGTTAGTCTGATTCCAGCTTTTGCTACAAACGTTTTAGTTTATGCGCCGGTAGAAAATTTTACACAGATTCTTCCCAAAATTATAGAGAACAGAACGAAGCAGGTAATATTGATCACTGTAACCGCCTAATTTATGACTCTTGGGAGAGACTATCAGGAAGTGATATTTTAAAAAATTTTAAAACAATTAACTTTGGCTTCCTAACAGAATATCAATTGTAGCGTAGAGAGGTCACATGAAGAATTGAAAATAAAAACTTAATTAATTTTTATAAAACTTAAGTAAATTTTATAACTTGATCGCTTTTACAGCAGAATCGTAGAGAGTCCTTCATCTACTAGACGTGGTTTGATAACGTTGAACTATTTTTATGGGGATATTTAAAGTTTCCAATTGATTTATGTCGACAAGACACAGACAATTAATGGCCTGCAGACGACATTTAGCTTTTCGATTGGACTTCTCTTGAGCCTACTGGGGGTCCAATTACCGCATTCGATATCAAACGAAATTTCCATACAACTTAAATATAAACTTCGATCGATATATGAATTTGCCCCTTGGTCTTGTGCCGGAAATCATGTTGGACAAAAGATACCAAAAAAGAAAAATATATAAAATTGTCTCGCGAATATAATAAAATTTATGACAATTTATTTTGATAATTTTTTTTTATAAATTCTAAATCCCTAAAACCTAATTTATAAAAATTAATCTGATATGTAACAGGCTAATAAAAAGACTTGCATGCAAAAATTTATTTTATGAGCTTTTTAGAAATAATTTAGTCTCGCTCATAAATTCTGAAATCTGCATTAATTCACTTTAACGGTTTCACCACTTTCTTAAGCACAATAGAGATCCCTTTAACAATTTTGTATGGGAGGGCGTATGATTAGCGTGGATTTACTGCACAATACCCACATCATATTCTTCATACGATCAGTAGCACTCGTACATTTACACTGTTATGCTGTTGTGCTATTTTCAATTTTAAATTCCTTCTTAAGCTTTTCAAATTGTTGTCTACAATCTTCATGTTGTGCATGCCGCTCCACACCTCTGCTACACCGTATTTTATCCTGTTTCATTCTATTTTATTTTTTATAATTTTCCTAAAATATTTCTAGAGTTTTTATTTTATTGAGTTCCTTTGCACTCGTGTATTTGTATCTGCAAGAACACCTAAGCAAACAAATGCTGCCACAATTTGCAGCTGCATTATCAGGAAGAGGAAAAAAATGTTTATGGTGGCTGGCAAAAGCGTGTGTATGTAAATGATGGCTTGTGTTTGTATCTTGTCATCGTATGCATGGCATCGCATTGCATTTCATCCGCAAAGTGGCATTTAAGCTAATGCATGTTTAAGCCAACACCAGAGCTAAACTGCAACAAAAAAACAACAGCAACAACAACTACAGTGCACACAAGTTTAACAACAGCTACAACAATATCAACAGCACCGCTAAAAAATGAGTCAGCGAGATTTTACAAAAAAGAAAAAATTGAAAAAAGATAACCGGCAGTGAAACGACAAGATTTTCAAACTGTTATTTTTGCATTAAGATTATCGTACACACACACACACTCACACATACGCGAACGCTAATAATATAATATAATTTTTTAGCATGAAGCTGTTTTTGAGACACGTTTCCTTTAGGAAAAAGAAAAACGGCAGCAACAAAACCAAGACATGACAATAAAGATAAGTTGAGAAAATGCGAAAGAATATAACCAAACTAACAAATATTTATAGAAAATAAAAAATTTTATATAAAAATAATGTTGAATAAAAAAAATTAAACGGACGCAACGTTCAAGTTTTTAAATACAAAATTCCTGCTCATTAACAGAATCCTTGTTAATAGCAGCCCTGATTTCATGCTTTAACAGCACAATGTTAGCACGAATGTTAATGAATTACAGTGATGTAAACTTAACATCAAACTTGTAATAACTGGAAGTCCTGCAATGGCCTGTTAAGAAGACGCAGAGGATTTAATTTTATAAATTCTCTTTAAATATTCTACAGCCGTTAAGGAATTATTTCTATTATAAATTCTTTAAGGGAAATATTTTGGCATATAAAAAATACTATTGATACAGATTTTTTTCTCTCTCTTAATGTCCTTGAATTTCTCTCAGTTCGCTAAAGTTTCCTTTACTAACGTTATACGCCCTTGAAAGAGAGTAAATCAAAAATCCCTAAATAAGTTTAAAGTGATGTCAATACAAATAAATCGGTGTGGTTGTCTAGGGCGAACTCTGTCTTTAAGTAAAAGCAGATCCTGATTATATAATTTTCGCTTTGATGTATTAATCGAATAGGACTAATAATAGTCCCATTATTCTTTAACTTTTTGTAACGTTTAGATCAGAAATAGGAAACTTAACTACTCTTTGGGAACAGTAATTAACTTCTGACAATCTGTGAAAACTCCCAGAGGACTTGAATATCTCAAAAGCCTGTCAATTATTTAGGAAAAGGTCTACAGCATTATTTTATTTCTGACAATGTCTTCACTTGCTATTGATAAATAATCAGATAATGAATGAGTTTACAAAATTGGTTTCATCGCTTGAGATAGAGATTTATATCAATAATTTTGTTTTTGAAACGAAGTACCTTATTGAGAGATATTTTATCGAATGAACGTGTTTCAAATGATCTTGAAATTAATTTTAAAGTGGAACAATTTATTTTGCTTGTAATAAATTAATAATTTGAAATTCCTAATTCGCCATATCGAAGGATAATCAATAATTTTTGTTTTATAAAATGTTTATTCGATATAAATTAATAATTTTAGCTGCCTCTTTAACGAGAAACAATTTGTAATTTTTGTTTTATAAAATTTAATTTTTTGCTTTAAATAAAATTGCCGCAAGAATCCTGTGACTTTTAGAACAGCAAGAAATCGCTGTAGTACTTGCAAGTCCGTAAGAGATTAAAAACCGTCGTGATTTCACAACATTCGAATATTCATTTACTCCAAAAGGATATTTAATATAATTTATTCCTTCTATTCAGAGTTTCTCTCTTCCTCTCTTACTTATTCTTCTTCTCTGAAATATAACAGTACCTTTATGGCGAATAGTTTTCTGTTATACTGATTCGCTAGTTTTCAACAAAATTTTCCCAATTTTTTTACGTCCATAAAACAGGACCTCTCGTCTTGCACTCTCATGCGTTGTGGAGAACTTAATTTCGTTTAGATTTAGCAAGAGAGCGAGCAATTTCGTTAAAAAGGAATTCGTTGTTCTTTATTGTTGCTGTTGTTGTTGTATTTTGCATGTATCATTTTTACATGCAACATATACAACAACAAAAAAAATGTAAAAGTGTGTAAGTAAAAATGTCTGTTTTATAAATTTTTATTGCTTTTGTTTTTGCATTTATAGCCGGCATTTTTCGGAGTAGAACAGTTTCCGTAATTAAATCGTGCAAAACGGACGTGCCCTTAGAAAAAAAAACTTAAGTTATAAATTACATGTGCAATATATTTTGCTTTTGTTTAAATGTTACAACGGCAATAGCAGCAGCAACAACAACAACTTGAAATTGTAAGAGACAAAAAAAAACAACAATAAGATTAAGTCAACAAAAACAAGGTGATAAACACTTTAGAAAATTATAGTGGTGATAACATTAATATTAGTTTAGAAAATTTAAAGCATACTTTGAGGCTAATACCTGCACTTAAGCATGCATTTAGGCAGTCAACATGTAAGATAAGAGTAAAAAATATCCTGAACCATCTTTTAAGTTTCACATTGAATTCAGGGCCATAGAGCAGCAGATTAATTTTAAAAATTTAAAGCATATATTAAGGCTAACAGCTACATTTAAGCAAGCACTTAGGCTGCTAACATAAAAAAATTCAAAACTACAAACGACCTAAACAAAATTCCAGTACCATCTCCTGCGTTGCTCTTCAATTTGAGTGCACTAAAAATGGTTGATTTACTTCCCATCTGCTGCTAATAAATTCTTCAGTTGCCAGTCTTTAAAAAACTACACACAAATAACGCATCATAATAAGCCTTAAGTGTTCTTACGTGCATTTGCAGCTTAAGTTGTAATTTTATTTGTTTCTGCCTTCTCCAGCTTTTAAGATGTGCTGCCATTTAAATGCATGCCAGGATAATAATCTTCATAAACGATATCGATATCTTTTGCCATTTAATGTATCACTTAATACTTGTTTATCTCCTGATACCTTCAATTCTCATCTATTCGTATATAACCCTCCCCTCCCCTCCCCGCCCCTCCTCAATGGCATATAACTTTCGATCAAATGCAACTTGGCATTCAACTATCTGACTTCTGTTCTGTTCTGTGCTACATGGTGGGATGGCACGACATGGGATTCTCTTATTTTTACTTTCGTACGTTAAGAATTGAATTGCTTTGCGAAAGTAGGCTGCTGTTAACTCATAGTTGGCATTATTGTTGTTGTAATTTTAAGCAGATTTTCATGCACAACATGCCATCGCACAGCTCTGTAATTATAGTCATCAGTTTGTGTAAATTTATTGAAAATTTGTATCATTTTATACCAACAGCTTCGTCATCATTATCATCAGCCTCAAAGTATGCAAGCAAGTGCACGAGTTTACATGAACTTTGAATTACATGTGACCAGCTAATTGTGGCAATTATTTCAATAAATTTGTTAGCGATATTTCTTGCAATTAAATCATAAAAAAACTAGTTGTGCGTTTGTTGCAGAGGCTGCCGAAAAAAGGGTTCAACTTAAGTCTTAACCCTGGCATAGATACCCAGGGACCTTGGTGGAAGTCGAATTCATGGCTTGTCACAGATGAGTGTTATGTCGATCTCGACTTTGTACAGCGTGACGGTCACCGAATCGCTTGTTTTGCCGACTGCTAACGAACAATCGGTAGAACGATAGTTTGCAACACCGCCGAAGAGGCTGCAGCATCGCTGGCAGAGTACAAATAAAACAAATTCTCTCTCTCTCTCTCTCTCTGTCTAGCTTCTTTCTTTTTTCCTCCTGGTCTGCAGGACAAACACTGCAGGAACCATTGCATCTCATGAATGATGGATCTTACATTTTGTGTTAAAAGAATGTAAAACTACAATATGGGCGATGGTGCGTTGGAAAAGTCTTCCATCTGCTTAAAAGATAACTGGTGAACAATTTTATGTTTTTAGCTGAACACAGACGAGGGGTATTCACTGCAGAAGTTTTTGAAAATGTGTACTGGCTTCGTATGTAAGATGGTTTGCAGTACGGTCTTACTTGTATCCACTGGATCATTCATTAATAGAAATTTTCGCCGCTGGGTACCATCTCCAGCCTTCCCAAGCTTCGGCACAATGTACGAGTTTTAGTCATACCCTGAATGCCGGTCCCACTTAAGAGAAAAATAGCGGAAAATACACTTTTTATTTCTTTATTTAAGTGGACTTGGCAAGTAATTTTTGTTCTGCAAAATCCGCTGTTATTTTAAGACTCGTGGGATTGAAATACACAAGAATTTGTTGTTGTTTAAATACTTATTTCATTATCCTTACGAGGACTTTAGTTGGTCTCGTTATATTCATAATTAATAAGTAGCTTTTCGCAAAGTACTTTTATGTTGTAAATTCTCGTGTGCACAAAAATCTTTGCTCATTTCCATACAAGTAAATGTGTGTGTATATATTAATGCAGCTACACATGCACACCATAATTCCATTTGAGTATGTAGAGGTAAATAAGGTGTTTACGCATATTCATTCAAACGAATTGAAAATATTTCCGTACATCTGCAGCACCAGCAGCAGCGTGTGATTATGCGAATGAGTGGAAAAGAAGACAATCGATACTGACGACGACGACGACTACGACACTCATGGCATGCCAGGCTACAACACATGCACACATCTAACGGCATGCATGTGCAATATCATGCATGATGCATGTGTACGTTTGTTCGAAATGATAAATGATTTTCATTATGTTATTTTAAATTGAATGTAAGTGATTTTATGTTTCACAAAATAATTGAAGTGTAAGTGTGTGCATGTGCAGGTATGAATGAGTCAAAAGGGAAATGCAAAATAGTACTGAGAATTGAAATGAAAGAAAAAAAAAAGAACGAGTCCTGATGTTGCGCTTAAATGCCTCAATTTTTTTTTTTAATTTTCTTTTTTGCAAACCATTCATACAGGGAGTAATTTTTCTTAAGGGATTTTCATAAGGCTTAAATTGTTAATCGTTTAAGAGGCCTACAGAGTAAATAAATGCTGGTTACGGCAAATACTTGATATGGAATTTCATTTGCTATTATTATTTTATTATTATATTTCCCTCTTTTTGCTTGCATTAAATACCTGGGCAATGAAATTATTAATTTTAAAAATTTTTATAGGAAATGAATTTAAGCAGGAATTTTCGTTCCAGTATAAATACAAAATATTCATGTTATAAAACATTTTAAATGAACGGAAAATGTACTGCAAATAATTTATGGTTGCGAATACTGCACATATAAATAATTGCCTTTTCAATAAAAATGCTTAGCAGAAGCACAAGCGGTTGCTTTCAATGTTAAACTGATATTTTATCATTTTTTTTGTACTTTAAAGCGGAAAAATTCTTATAAACCTGCTGTTAGTAACTAATTTTGATGGTAATAGTTTTATTCCTAAAATGCTGCTACATTTTCTCTTGTTGTGTGTGTGCGTTAGTAGTTGCGCTCGTGTGCATAGTTTTGTTACCAATAACCTGTTAACAACAATTCCCTGTATATGTATGTAAATAGAAAATGCAGAAAAGCAAATATGCAAAAGAGTTTCATAAATATTTAGTTTTTCTTTCCACACTGATGCTTTTGTTTTTCTTGCAGCACTCATGATTCAATGAACATTTCGGAATAAAGTAACGTATAAAAGGAATTGAAATTTTTGAAAAAATTCTTTTAAATATTTTTGTTTTGTTTTTGGCAAGAAAGTAAATGCAAAGAACAAAAGCAGTGGTAAACAAAAATCGATTATACTTGTCCCACATCTAACAAAAGAGCATGATTGAACATGATGTTGCATGCACAAGTTGAAGTGTATCTTGAACTTTGGGCTGTATGAAAAGGTTCATAATTTTGTTGCGCTTCTTTTGTATGCTGTGCCAGTATGTGTTTTCTCCGGCCATGAAAAATATGCTTCTGTCATTGAAAAATAAAATAGGGAAAAAAAACAAAATGCAATAGTAGCAGCGTCTGTGTGTGTGTGTGTATGTGTGTGTGTGTGCCTTGCTTCCAATATTGATACATTTATGATGTTGCAGACTGTGCATTTTTTTTGCCGTTCACTTTTATTTTTTGCTTTGCTGTTGTTGCCAGCCACTGTTGTTTTTGTTTGCATTTATTTTTGTTTTCGTTTGTATCTCCATAAAATATTTTGTTCTATTTATCCACTCGTATTTCCATACAAGTGCGCATTGTAGACACTCATAAATAAATAGTTTCATACAAGATTTTATGCTGTACATGGCTGAATACAACGACTGCATAAACGTTTCCCTTGGTATCGCTTTTATGCTTGACAGATGGCAAAACTAGTCGCTGCGTTTACACTTTTTGTATGATTTTTCGAAAAAAAACTTTGTAATTTTATAAAGTGATGACACTCATACAGATGTTTCGTATAAAATAGTGTGTACGTTTTTCGTTTAGCTTTTAGCCTTAAGAAAGAAATAATAATACAAGTTTTTGTATTGAATGTTATCCTTTTATCTAAACTTCTCACTGTAAATTTAATTGCTAGAAATTTAAAATATTAAAAATTTGTTTCAAATAAAAGTTTCTTATTTTTACAAACAAGCGAAATACGAACTCAAGCACGTTGAAAAGCGACATGGAGTTCTAAGAAAAGGCTGATATATTTTTGTTCTAATGATTTTATTAATTATTACCAGCGTATTTTCAAAAAGAAAATTGCATTTTATTCTCAACTAAATACAATTTTAATATCAGCTTGTTTATGACATGCATCCTCTTTGAAAAAATGTTTAAAAGCATCTATAAATTTGAAACTGTTTCATTGACTTTTTTCCGATTTTGAAAAGAAAGACGAGTTAAACTCTGACTCAATTCAGAAGAAACGAAATGAGACGTTTTATTTAGTTTTTGTTATATCGAAAGCATTGAAATTGAACAATTTTACTAGTAAAAAAAAATTGGAATTTAATGACGAGGTTGGTTTACTTGTAACCGTGAATGGCTACAAATCTAAAAATAACGTACAGAAACTGATACAAAATCGTCAGTAATTTTCAATGTTTTGAACTCGTATCAGGCTTTATGCGGAAGCGCAACAGATTCGTGTTTATAGCATTTAGCTTTAGTATTTATCCATTCCTGTGACTAATCCTAAAGATCCAACTGATCTTTGAAATTAGGAGAAACTTTGAAACAAATATCTTATAAAATATAGGCTTATGTGTGAAACGCATAAAAAATTCCCGTATCTCTTTCTATATCGTTGGAAAGGTCTCAGTTTGTTCTTTCCAAAACTGTCAACTAACTGGAAATCAAATGAAATCGACGAAAGTTATTGAGTTGTAAAGACATAAGGAAATAAAAAACAGACCTTTTCAGCAGCAATTCCAGAGTTTGCAGATGTTGGGATAATATCAAAAACAGAATCTGGTTGCATTCCAGAATAGTTGTAAGAAAAACAGTGTCCCCTCGCTGGAAATTGTCTTGCATTATTGTCGTTTCGCTTAAATAGATACGTAACAAGTGAAGTATAGATTCAATTTTCAGAAAATACTTAAATTTGCTCTTCAATAAATCACAAAATTTTCAGTTGAATTTTATTTGATTTGAAGTTTAACAAAATTTTTCTGTTTTTAATCTGTTGCTATTAAAACATGGCAATTAATTGAATTATATTTATTTATTATTTTTTGTTGTTGTTTAATTAATAATATTAATAAAATTGAAATTTCCATTTGCCACAGTTTAAATAAAAATACACGCTCATACACACACACACACACATACACGTATCTGTGCACTTGAATATCGGCTGCTAAAATTATGTGCTGCATATTTATGGGCGCTCAGTTTTATTTTTTTGAAACATATTCATAATATTTGTTATGCGGTTGCTATTAAAATATTAATGCCGTAAATGTCACTGACACAATTGTGTAATTTTTCACTGCAAATCATGTGCTTTTCGCTATTAATAATTTTTTGTTATTGAAAATCCTGTATTTAAATGTTTTTGTGATCGTTTGTTATTTAACTTAAAATATGAAAAAAAATATTTATAAAAAGCACCAGCTATTTGTTTAAAGAAGATGTATTTTATTTGCTTTGCGTGTGTGTGTGTGTGTTCGTAGCAGTTAAATTAATTTCCTGAAAAAAATCAATAGCAAAGCTTTTTTGTGTATAATAATCTGTTTAATATTTTTATTTTTTCTATTTAATATTTTTAGTTTTATACGTTATGACATCAAGTGGTGGCTGATTTTTTGCCAGAGCAAATGTTTGTTGGCCGACTGAGGCAAGAGGTTTGAATGTGCAAAAATAAAATATCCTGCCAAAAAAGTTTATCTTCATTTATGTCATTTTCATCACATTAATGTAATGCATCATCAGATTAATGCATGTTTTTGTTGTTGCATTAAACAGAATTGGAAAATTTGAGGTTAGGAAATAAATCGGCTGCCAAATGAGAAAATGTCAAGAGTGGATATCTCATTCTTTGATATTTATTAAGTAAAAATTTGGGAAATTTTTACAATGAAACGCTGCAGTCTTAAACAAAGAATTTTAATCTTGAACATTTACTATCCAGTGAATGAGAATAACGTCGGTTTGATACAGCTCTCGTACACTTCTTTGTATTGAAATTGGAACAAATAGAAACTGTTGTCATATTCAACTTAACCACCAACAAGTGGTTATAAACTGTAATGTACGTGAATGCTGATGAGAGTGCACTGGC
The DNA here is from genome assembly GCA_963675445.1 of Linnaemya vulpina. NCBI lineage: Eukaryota > Metazoa > Arthropoda > Insecta > Diptera > Tachinidae > Linnaemya > Linnaemya vulpina. The sequence continues at coordinate 81,677,271 of OY776279.1, read as the reverse complement.
TTTCGAAAACAGTTGTTTTGCTCTAGTGTGTAAGTTGAATTGTAAAACGGATGTCGACTTTTTCTTGTGCTTTGGAATATTCATCGTGCCTTCCTAAACAAGAAACAAACACTTTCGAATTATACACTTGAGTGCTGATGGTGAAAGTGTAGCGGCTTTGGAAAACAGCTGTTCTGTTCTAATGTGTCAGTTGAATATATAAAACAGATGTCGACTTCTTTGTGCTTTGGAATATTCATCGCGCCTTCCTAAATAAAAAAACCCTTTCTTATTATTCACTTGAGTGCTGATGATGAAAGTGTAGTGGCTTTCGAAAACAGCCGTTCTGCTCTAATGTGTAAGTTGAATATGTAAAACTGATGTCGACTTTTTTTGTGCTTGGAAATATTCATCGTGCCTTCCTAAACAAGAAACAAACACTTTCGAATTATACACTTGAGTGCTGATGGTGAAAGTGTAGCGGCTTTGGAAAACAGCTGTTCTGCTCTAGTAAGTAAGTTGAAAACTGATGTCGCCTTCTTGTTGTGCTTTGGAATATTCATCGTGCCTTCCTAAATAAAAAAGACACTTTCGAATTATACACTTGAGTGCTGATGATGAAAGTGTAGAGGCTTTCGAAAACAGCTGTTCTTCTCTAGTAACTTACACATTAGATATCGATTTTTTTGTGCTTTGAAATATTCATCGTGACTTCCTAAATCAAAAACACTTTCGAATACTGTTATTGAATCCTTTTTAAGGGGAATCGGATTCTATTCAAAACACTATAAACATGATGCTCGTAGACAATCGAATTGTTCAGTTATTTCGGCTGCCATGGTAATTGCAATTAAAGTCGCCAGTCGGACTTGTATCTTTTGTTCGCCTTAAGTGTTGTTGCATTTTAGTTATTTGCAATTAAATTTCAATACTTTTGAATGAAAATTCAATGGGTTTCTTTAATTATAACATGACCTTATTTACCTTTGACTCCTCATGCTCGCTCGGTCACTTTCGAATACATTGACATACATTTTAAAATATTTGAAAAAAAAAATTGTTGAGAATTTCACAATCAGCACGCATACAGCCAGTTGTTCTTCAATATGAATGAAATGTTCATGAGTTTCATTTTCAATATTTTCTACCCCATTATATATACAAGTCAAAATATCTGGGTGAGTACGTTTGTGTGTGTAAACTGGCGTTTTGTGTGTGAGAACCCGTCAGTTAGAGTTCTGCTTTATTCACTTTGGATTGCATGGAAACAGTGTCTCAATAAAATTGAATATGTTTTAAAAATTTTTAATAAAAAAACTGCCGAGTCATTGAAAATATGACGACTGAAATTTATTAGTGAAATATGTAACATTTTTTGAACTGAAATTTAAAATATAACGTAAAAGAAGTTAATTAAATGTTTGTAAGAACTCTTTTGCGCTTTTTCCTCAGACACCAGAATTTCAGAGTTGAAAACTTTTTTCCAGATGTTATTTTTCGCAAAGTTGGTCAAAATCTCATGAATATTTTTTTAACTTAAGCTCGTAGCTTTAGTAGCACATATCACGTAATAATCATTTAATTTAAGTTAAATAAAGATTAAATATATTTACAAAATAATGCCTTTTAAATAATAATTCATCTGTCTAAATCGGTTATAGCATATGACCTTAAAAGGGGTAGCAAAACAATGGGGTCTTCTTAAGGATATTATATTTTTTTTTTAAATAAAATGAAATTCTTCTAAAATAAGTTTTTACTGTAGAGCGAATATGAATCTAATGAAATCCAATGGAAATCGACTCTAATTTTGCATTGTAACCACATTTTGTCACTTGGGAACCTTCAGAACTACAGGGGAACATGCACATAAGCATTTACGACCGTGGGGAGACGTTTGATTGAACTTTGCTTCAGGAATTGAGCTTGTGGTATAGTGCAGATATCAAAGTTGTAATTCACACTCCTGGTCATGTAAACACACAACAGATACACAAACACACACACACACACATACAGATGCACATACACATACAGCAAAAACATTAGAGAACACCTACTGTCTCTTGTTGCTTTGTAAGCGACAGAAAAGCCTTCTGAAAAGAATACCTTCAGTAACCTACATTTGCTATTTGAATGATTTTATATTGTCATTGATGAGGATAATATTGACAACAGGCGATGTTGGCGATTATAATAACAGCAGCAGCAATCAAGGAACGAACAATAACTGAAACAATGCAAATACTAAGGATTTTCTTTTAAATGTCAGGTGATTCAAAGGACAGGTCTTTTTCTTTAACTACACTGTGCTACAGTGAATGAGTGGCTGAACAAGCCTCCAGCTATTGCTGGTGACTTAAATAAATTTATAAACTTCGATATATCCCAATTTTTTTATTTTCCATTAACAATTTTCGCTGCATTAAAATGCGATTTTCTTATACAACTTTGAACTGTAACTTTATTTAAATTTTTAACTCGATTTCCTATTAAAATGCCCAAATTAATTCACATTTTCTCCTATTCGTTCGATTATAGTCATAAGAATTTTTATATATCTATATATTTTTTATTTCAGTTTATTCAGTTGGCAATTGCTTTATTTCTTTATTTTCCTTTTATTTTGGTTTTATTTTTTCGCCTTGTAGCAAACCAATTGAAAAACTTTCATGGCGCCATTTGAAAGTTTTTAATAATGTTTGCTACAAAACTTATTTTTTATATAAATTCTTTCTTTTTTTATTATTATTATTTATTCAGTAGTTTAAGTACAATAAAGCATTGCGAGAGCAAAAGAAAAAAAATTATATGTTTAAATAAATGATATTGAATTGAAATAAAGTTTATAGAAACGTTTTTTTTTCTACTCACATTTTGATTTTTTCCTTCACATCACAATTATTTGCAATATTATTTATAATATTGAGCAGCAGATTTCTAATTGCGAACTTTCTTTGTGTGCAGAAGTGAGCGAAAGAGGAATGTGGAGAGCCAGCAGAAATCTGAAAAAAAGTGGGAGTGAAAAGAATATCTTTTAATTTTTTTCCAACAATATTTAAGTGCCAGCAGTTTTTATTTGCTTTAATTTCTATAAATTTGGGTCAAAGTTAAATTTCTCTTAGTTTCTCTAAAATAAATAAATTTATTGCCAAAAATTTTATTTTCAAAACAAACATGTTCTTTTGATCAGCATTTCCTTTAGAAAATCTTACAGTTTTTGTTTTGTTTTCCATTCTTTGATTTTCAAACTGACTTGATAAATGCATTTTATATAAAATGAATCAAAGTCAAGAGTAAAGCAAACGCCTTTAAAATAAAAATAATCAATCACTTTATTTAGCTTAAAGCCCGTACTACTTTAATCAGGAAAAAAAAAATATACAGAAAATTATATATCAACAAAAAGAACAGGAACAAATTCTAATCGAAGGAATTTCAACATGCACTAGTATTTCAGCTATTTTAAAGAGGTTCATTCATAATTGAAATCATTTGTATTTCAGTGCAAATAAATTCTGTTATGCATTAAAATTGAATACGAGAGTTATTGATAGCTGACAAATAACTTACAAGTTGTAGAATCCGGATGAAAAACGATCTTAGTGATCTGCAAGAGCTTTAAGTGCTCTTGGCAGTTCAAAGGAATGGGCTTCTCTACGAAAACAGTTAAAGTCAGCTGCAGTCTTATTCTCTATATCGCTAAATTAAAGCTTTAGAGAATTTTTTCCAATCGTAAGGAGCTGCAAAATTGTTTGCATATTTTTGGGAGCTTTCAGTCAGAGGAATAATAATGATTTGTAGTTATTTCTTTTTTTTGAGAGCTCCCAAATATATGCAGAAGTTTCTTGCAACTATTTATTCTAAAAATACTTTATACGAATTAAAGCGATAGAGATTTCGCTTTAGCGCACTATAGAATAAAGCTGCTGTCCAATGGCGGCAACCATTTTATTATTAGTGCCTACACATATGCTACAGCTTTTATGTTATAAGAAAGGTAGTGTATACGAAAGGATGTGGAATATTTCTAAAAATTTCTATTTTATTATATACTAAATATTTCTAAAATTTTAATTTAATGTTTGCTGAGATTTTCTATTATTCAGCCTCATAATTTAATATATTCCTTAAGTGTATGCTTTAAATTTTCTATATATTTCAGTCATTCGTCTTCTTCTCATATTGTTGTGTCATTTTCAAATGTGACAAATTGCTTATTTTATTCACTGATAAATAAATGATAATGCCACACAATTAAATACATCGAAAAAAACAAATGTTGTCATTAGTGTACACTATTGTCAAAATTGCGCGACATTTTGGTTTTCTTGTCAACCAATTTTCATATTAATTAAGAACAGCTCAACTACTTAATGTTTATTTTAGCGACGTGCGTCATATAAAACCTAGAAACAGCTTTAATTTTTTTTTTACTTCACATATTAAAAAGAACAGTACCCAAAAGTATGCCAGGCAGTTTGTTAAAATAATCTCACTATATGTGTGGTTGAGGTAGGGATGCCACTCATCTGCATTTAATTTTTCATGACCGGAATAGGAATATTAACCCTAGAACCATAATACTGGAATTCAGTTATTTGAAATGTATCAAATAATTCGTTAATTAAACCGCTTTATTGGCAACAGAGGAAGATATTCTATAACACTTTTACTTAAAGGTTGCATGCACAACATATTCGCCTGATAAGACGAGGTGAATTAGAGGTAAACAATAGGAAGGCCTCTTATTTATATTATTTTATTACATTTCCAATAAAAACTACTTTTTTATGTTGAATTCTACACTTTGTGCCTTTGAGTTCGGTAAAAAGGCGTAGAGAAAATTAATTTCATAGTCATTTTATTTTAGTTTCCATATGTGGCATCCCCAGAGAGAAAGTACATGAACATGAACTCACACACACACACTACAGGCGAGAGCCAAAAGAGCAAATTCGCAAACATTTTGTTAGAAAACAGTAACAAATGACGTTGATGAATATGTGAATGCTATTTTGAGGTTTTTATAAATACTCTTACACACACACACACTCACAAACACACACAGATATATACATTTTTTAAAGTGTATTTAAACTAAAAGTAGATTTTATTAAGTGCTTACGTGAGTATATGAAATTCTTTAAGAGATAAAATTTTGAAAACACAGAAAAGCTTAAAAGGTATGAGTTATTAAAAAGAACAGGGAGAAAGAAATTAAGCAAATTTTAAGGCGTTTCGAAACAAAAAAAAAAAGGGCTCAAGTGTTGTTTTACGTTGAAGGAGTATTAAAGAATATATAAAATATATTTTAACTGTGTTTTCATAGTTGAAGTAGTAAAATTATCTTTCGACTTTGTTTTTTAGATGTTAAAGAATATTGACTTGTAAATATTTACGTTTAAATATTTATTTTACAAGTTGTATTTTCACTATTAATTTTCCTACAATGATTTCCAAAAGTATTTGCAATATTGAAAAATAATATTTTGTTTGATAATAAAAAAAATATATAAAAATAACGTTATTTTTATTAAACAACAATCTAACCAACACTAAAATTCAATTTAAATTCAAAAGAAGGCCATAAACCTTTGATTGGCGAAATTTTGTTCCAAACATTTACAATATTTGGCTACAATAAGACAACAGAACTTGTCGTCTATAACGCTTAACAATTGATTTATTCCCACATCAATTTAGGGAGAACTCTCTTTCCCAAGATGAGTCTTTTAGCTGACCCCTTATACCAGCGACTTACTGACTCACGATGACTTCTTAAGGGCCAAGTTTAGTTTTTGAGTTATGCCGCAAAGCCGGCACTTCCTACGGCATTGCAAAATAATACTCGCTCCACAAGTTGATGACGCCACACTCACAGATTTATTGAAAAAAGTATTTTGCGAAATTGACTAATCGCATGTGTTAAGTAACTTGTGGCGGCGGCGTACACAACCCGGCTATTATGTTTAAGCAACAAGTGCCATAGAATTATACACGATATTAAAATATAAGATTCATTCCAACAACATTTCTGTCTTGAATTATCATTTTAACTTCTCGTGCAGTTCGAAGAATATCCGGTATTAAAATATGTGCTCTATTCACAATCATATAGTGAAAGCATTCATCTAAAAAAATATATCTACTAAATTTTATTATATAAATTGTTGCATGTGGTTGTGTATTATTAAAACAAAGTGAATGTTTTTCCAAATGTTAATACCGCAACTCATTTAAGCCTAATAGCATGCAATACATCCATGCATAATTCATTTAATAGATACGGCTTATTAAAAAATAATGCATAAAACCAGGCGCTTAATACAATTGCACTTGTGCAACAGTTTCATATATGCAATTTACACAAGGGGCATAGCAAAGGAGGAGTCGAAGCGATATTTGTAGCCACTTTGGGTATTAATGCGATTTCATTAGAATAACGTTGTTGTTGTAGTGCTTTAAGGTTAACAGTGTGTTTGTAACCGCAGACACCATTTTATGTTAAACAACTATTCGCACATCATGCACTCTAAAATTAAACTTAAATAGTTTAGATAGAAAAATTAATTCTACAAAAAAATAAATAAACACACATACAGTTATTAATTAAAATATAACTGCAGCATACTTTTAGGATTACATAAAGCAATAAACAACCGCACTAGTAACAGATCTCTTCTAATAAAAACAGCAACAAATGTTGTTTAAATATTTTATAAACGATATTAAGCTAATAAATTTTAAGGATAATAAACGTTTTTGAAACCCATATTTATGTGCATAAAAATAACTGTAAAACCATTATAATTAAATTATTATTTCATAAGCAACAATTCCCCGGGAAAACTGAAACATCTGACATGCGAGTAACAACAACGTATCTAAAGGCAGTGAAATGCAGGAGCAAGTAGTCAAATTGAAAAGCTAAAAAGTTGTTATTCCTACAAGTCAACATGTTAATTGGCTCATTTGAATTGCGTTTAGCTAAAAGCTGAAGAATTATGGTTAAATAAATAGCACAAGGAGAAAAACGGAAGCAGAGGGTGTGAAACAACATACTTATAGCATAGTTTGCGGCGTTTTAGCTTTCACTTAAATCTTTTTTTTTAAATGAAAATGTGTATTTTTGTTTGTTAAAAGTTTATGAACTGTTAAAGTTACCTTGGAATTTCAGAGCCATTAAAGTGGTTTGTTATTTATGGGCTTGAGTGTGTGTTTGCCTTTTCTTATTTGAGTGCGTATAATTAAGTTTTTTTTATATTTTAAAATATAATAAAATTCTCAAGATTTTCTTTTTATCATTTCTATTTTAATCGTTTTATTTTGCACTTATTCTTAACAAAATCTTTCATTTTCTATTCAAGGCTGGCTTTTGTTGCTATTAAATTTCACACTATTCGCACAGACAAAATGTTTGAGATCTCTTTTTAAAACATTGATTTTTATTTAACTTGCCAACACTTTATAAATAAATAGCTTCTCTTTTCTTAAATACCTTCGCTCAAGTGTTTCAAGAAGGGGGATAAAACACCACATTTTCTTTATCATTTTGGTTTTGCCAGGAGAATATTGTGTTTTTTTCTTTCTTTCTTTCTTGTTGTTAAGGACCTTAATAAACTCAACGGCTTAATAAGCTAAGGATTTGTAGTGAAGGAAATGGCAGTGAAGAAGTTAAATTCAAAGCCTTGAAGGAAAAGGAAAAAGATATATATTTTTTGTAAGTTCGTTAAGAAAAGAATTCCTGTTATGCTGGACTTCTTTTTCAAGTATTTTTTTGACTTGAGAGAATAAAAGGATAACAAGAATTTCTATTTTAAAGAAGGGTTCAATTGGGCAAGATCAGTGACCCTATTAACAACTATTAAGAGTGTTGATTACCTGTGGGTTGCACACTGTTGCTTGTAATCATATAAATTCAGTGCGCAGTCTTTCATATTAACTGAAGGTTAACGATTTTAAATTATTTGGTTAAAATAAAGTCTGTAAGGACATGCACCTCCAACAGAGACGGCGAATGATATACCAAACCTGGCAACAAATTACGGCATTCGACGCCAGTAGAAATTTGTAAAGAAATTATATAGATGTTTCGATGGATATCGAATGCTTCTCATACTTACGCCTACATAATGCCATCCTGTCAGTAGTAGTTTGGGAAACTTTCTAGGAACTCAGATCGATAAGTTTTTGTATATCATATATTATATAGGATGTTTTTTTATAGAATGATACAACTTTGAGTTGGCATCACTGCTTTATTTGACCACCCATTTAACAGCTGATAGTTGCTTTTTCTTTAGTTTGCTTTGACATTTCATTATGAATCGTCTTACAACAGAACAACGCGTGCAAATTGTGGATATTTTTAATCAAAATAATGATGAAGCCAATTTTTAATTGAATGGGTACGTAAATAAACAGAATTGTCGCATTTGGAGTGAAGAGAACCCACAAGCTTTTGTCGAAACAGCATTACATCCGCTGAAAATTACTGTTTGGTGCGCTTTATGGGCTGGCGGAGTTATTGTCTTCAAAAACGTTGATGGTCAGAATGTTACTGTTTGTGAAAATTGGTGTCCCAGGTTGCGCCTTGTATGCGCCAGTCGTGGCGGTCACATGGCCGAAATCGTATTTAATCATTAATGTCATAAAATTTTCTGTCCAATAAAGACAGTTTGATTGATATCAAAAATATATTACTATATTTTATTATCATTTAAACTTGTATCACTCTATAAGAAACACCCTATACGATAACAGCCGAAAAAAACTTGTTTTCTTTCTACAAGCTGATAAAGAAACCAAAACCAGAAAACGTTGGAATGTTTCCTTTTATCTGTATGTACATGTTTGCTTGTACTTATATTGTGCACATCTTCATAAATATATCTTTCATTTCGTATATTTTTTATTAATATTAATAAAAGTTAACGTATCTTAAAGTGTACCACAAAATGTGTGTAATTTTTCTATACAAAATAACAAAGAAAACTGGCTGCTACAAACTCTCCCTCTTCTCATTTTTTACATCTGCCCACTCAATAAGATCTTCTCTTGTTCATAGATCTGATACAGTGCATTGCTTGGGCAGATATCATTTTCAAAGTTCTACGGTTTTAATTTAAAAATAGATTTCTTTTTAGGGCACAACTTTAACAACGAAAGATTGAAGTGGGTCTTTTACTTTGAATATACGCCCCCGCTTTATAATTTCTTTGCCATTATTTTTTCCATTTTTCAGATTTATCTTTCATGTTATTTTTAAAGCGAACTGTAAACAATTTCACTTTCCCCTATTTTATTTCAGTTTCATTTTTATTAAATCTGTTTCTTTTTGCCTCAAACTAAATGCTTCTCAGTCTTTAAATGCTCAACTAATAATAACGATGATGACGATTATTATGAAGGTAGAGCACAAAGTGGAATGGCTATTAAACAAACAGCCAGAAAAACTTACAACAACACCTACCAACATTTGAAAGCATCAAACAGTTTAGCAAAAGTGTAGAAAACATTGAAGACGAAATGAAAGGAACGTGTAGCAGGTCTGAACAACAAACCACGTTTTAGGTTAAATATTTTGTCAGTTAAGGGTCATGCTATTTGAGGTGTTTTGTTTCATTTAACTTTTATGGTACAATAAAAATTGCTGCTACGGCAAAAAGACCTCCGGCTCTAGCAACAACAACAACAACTACTATAACAACAACAAAACACAGGGAGGACTAGGGCAAACTTGTACTAAACACAGTTAGACAAAAATGCCACATTCAAACAAAAATACACACACACACACACACATACACGTGCACTTGTTTATAGAATAATTTTGTGAGAGAATTTCCAAATACGGCAGAGTGCAGGTTTGTGTGTGTTTAAGGTTGTCGCCTTGTGCTCTTTAGAGTTCTTTTTATTTTTTATTTTTGCGAGCACATTATATTACAACTACATATCCACACACACATACACATATATTTGTAAGAGTTTTGAATAAGAATATGTAGAAAAAATATATATATACTTGAAAGCTGGGAAACAGTTAGAAAAGGGTTTTGAGAAACGTAAATTGTTTTACGATCTAAAATTTATTGTTTCAGATTTATTTTCAAAAGGATAACAACCATTAAGTTGTTTGTACAGATCTTATAAACTCTCTTTGGGTTCCTCGAACTTATAAATAAATTTGTTGATTTAATTTTTTTAGTTTTTGCACTTTTTAATAACATTAAAAAACTCTTATATTAATATTCTCTTATATTTTCAAGCTTAAGATTTCTTCATTTATTTATAATAATATTTTGTTACTTTTGTGATTTGGAAAGTTTATTGTTGGTATAGAAAACAAAAATGAAGTCTATCTTTTATTGCAACAAAGTGGTTCAGTGCAATCTATAGATCAACACCCAAAGATTGTTATTGTTGGGCCTCACCCTTATATTCAGATAAATAGAAAAACATTTAAATTTTATTGTATCAATTTTTGAAAGAGACGTTATAAATATAAAAGGCCCCTAAATAATTGCTAATAACGAGCAAACTAAATATTTCTTTCCTTTAAATTGACGTATTCTTAGGGGACTTGAAACAGGTCCCTCGTATATTTAAATGCAGGTACGTGTACTCCTTGTAGCGTTAAGGCTATAGCCCATGGAACAACGTAATACAAACATGCTGTTGATGGAATGTTTGACATTCGCTTTTATTGCTTTATAAAAACGGCTACAGTTGCAAATGTGAATGTAAATGTTGCTGCTGGTGCTCTTTGCCATCAAGACGGGGAGTTGAAAATTGAGGCACAAAAACAAGAGAAAAAAAAAACAAAATAAAATTGTAGCTGTTTTAAATGATGCCGTTAGTTGTACGGCTTCGGCTGCAAGTGTTTGTTAAACAAACATTCACATATCCTGCATTTAGTGAGAACGTGTTGTATAAAAAAAACATTATTTTCCAAGGGTTATGGATACAACAAACATAACAACATCACTACAAGCAAAAGGGTCTGAGTGAAGAGAGAAAAACCAGCAACAGCAGCAGCAACAAAAAGTGTTGTTGCTGGCCGGTTGTCATCATGCTTCATTAGGTTTTTATTTAATATTTTCTTTTTTCCTTCACTTTTTCTCTAACGTTGTTTTCTTTTCTTCATTTCGTTTGTCTTTAAGGGACACAGTTTAAGTTTTGTGTGATGAAAATAAATTTTTGTATTTTTATTTTCTCTTGCTCATCATCATCTTAAAGCTGAAAACTACCAACAAGTTAATTTATTGGCTGGGGGCTAATCTTTCTCTTTGCAGTAATTTTTGCTTTGAAATTATGTTTATTTTGTGGTTTAGACAATGGAATTAATTATGAAACACTTGAGAGAAGTGCTTTAAAAATTATCTTCCACCAGGCAAAATATATCAAACGTTTTAGGCGTTTTTGCTGGGGAAATTGTTAATCAAAGGCAAGTAGGTTTTTAGGCCTCGTATTAATTTACAAGATTAAGACAAAGTATTTTCTTGGCAGCTAATTAAGGATCTTTAAAGAGCTTTCAGATATGAATAAGTTAATAAATATTTTGTATTGCTGCACGTGTTATTAAATCATTAATTGATTAAGTCCTTAAACTTTTATTTAGATGCGTATTATTTTACCTTTTCAATGTAAAACATACCCGGCAATTTTCCTTAAGGATAACAAAAAAAGGCTCGTGTTTTTATATAAGGAAATTTACCTAAAAAGTTAAATATTTTACTAACAAATATTTGCTGTCAGCTATTTGTAAATGGAAAAAACAAAGAAAAAAGTGGCTTAAATAATTGTGTCACATACACGTACACACTCAAAAATCTTGCATAAAAACTTTTATATAAAAAACACATATAAAATATATAAATATTTCTTACAAAATATGACAAAAAGTGTTACCAATTTAGCAAATGTTTTTGATAAAATTGTATCAATTCTCATGGAAATTAGAAAGTTAATGGAACGGACACTGGAATAAAACCTTTTTTGAACATTCAATAGTTTAGATTTTAACATAATAGCTGATTTTAAAAATATATATATTTTTTTAGAATAAATATATTAAAAAATAATAATATCAAGTTCTTTAAGAAAATCGTACTGATAAATTTTAAAACAATAATTAACCAAATTGAACGAATGATCGTGAAAAAGAAGCGTCAAGCGATGGATGTATGAAAAATAGGCCGCAAGGAGCTCATGTTTTTCTCACAAAAATACTTGTATTTGGGTTCATAATTTTAAAATTATTATAATAAATATTTTTAACTTTTTAGTTCGATTTTCTTGAATTGTGCCGGAGCTAGAATGGAGCCAAGAGTTTTAAGAGGACAGATTAGAAGATAGATAACTTCTAGTTGCTGCTATTTTTACTTCGCAAGTCAAGGAGGGCGCTGTATTTTTCTCTTATGGTATTTGACGTTGTTAATTGCTATTGGTAATATTCAGCGATCTATGTAGATCGCAGTCTTGTGAGGCTAAAAAAACTCATGTCAATATTTTTGCTTAATAATCCTCTTAAGTCTATCCCCTTCTTGATAGTTCCGGCTATGCCAAGTACGATATATGATGATGTCCGTCACTTTAGACTACTTTTGCTATTAAATCTGACCGCATGATTAAAAAAGGTGTTTTAGATCCTTTTCTTGAGTGGCTCCATGGCACCATAAAAATTCATACAGAGGCATTAGCTCGGAAGGCCTGTGATCAAAATCACTGCCAAAAATAAAACAGACATCAAATTGATTTGTTAATGAATTGATTTATTAAACGCGCTGTATAGGAAATTGTGCACTCTTGTTGGAATTAAATGCCGTTGATGTTCAGCTGACTAAATTTTGGGAAAAAAGACTCAGTCAAAGCTATTCGATAGCGCTCACCAATCATCGAAATACCAGCTCATTGCTAATTTCGAAAGAAATAAGAACCGATGATGCCCCCCCATATGAACTGCAAATTTCTTTATCTTGCAAAATTTGTACGAAAACGATCAATAACTGCAAGAATTGTTTGGCCACTGGGGTGATTATGTTGATAGAAAAACGAAGAAAACTCTGAGAAAATTGTAAAAATTTTTGTATTTATTTTTATATTTACTTTTTAGTTATACAAGAAAAGTTTTGATTATTAGTTTATATAAATTGCCAATAAACTTTAATTTCCTATTTAGCCTGCTTTTAAACTGTTGCAAACCTGGCAATACCAATGCAAAGCTGTTGCTGCTGCATATGCAAATTCTAGAGACACACTTTAACAAATACTTTTCTCACATTTTTAAAACTCGTACACAAAAAAATGTGTATCTTGCAACCTGGTATTTGTGTCTCTATAGTTGAAAGCTCTAGATATTGCACATACATTTAGTGGCATGCAACCCAGTAACATGCTTATCTAACCACAAGGCATTTTCGCAAAAGAATTTTATTCAAATAACGACATAAATTGTAAGACGTTTAAAAATTAAAGGCAGCCGCGCATATTTTATACCACAAAAAAAAAAATAATAAATAATAATAAAAAACTCACAAGAGACCAAATTCAAATGGTGGTTGTCAACGACGTATGAGTGATATGTCATTGTTCCCGGAACATTGAAAAACAATCATACGCCCCCACTGTGTGGCCATAAATTTTTGTTTTAAATGCTGCTGTTTATGATATTCCACATCAATGTTGGAAAATCATTTATAATCGATTACCAGCGTATCGTGTTTTCTTGTTGCTGTTATTTTTCTAGAAATATTTTTGTTGTAATTTTTCACTTCAAAATCAGTGGCAATCAAGTGTGCAATAATGTGCAATAATATTTGTGTTAACTTGTCTTTACAACAACACTCATTTACACACAAACACACACAACACATACATGCATCTCTCAGTACATGTCTAAAGGATTTTGCACTCACACACGCCGCCCCTTGAATGCATTGCCCCTTGTATCCGTATAAATGACACAATAACTATATGATTACAGGTAAAAGTAAAATGTTAAATGAAAATAATACAAATAAAAAAGTAACTGAAATCAATTGAAATCTTGTAGAGTGTCATGAAAGTGTTGCAGAATTTTATATGTTTTGCAACTCCAATTGCTACTATTGGCAACAAATCAAAGTACTGCTGCAGATGAGCTCGAAAATATGATATTTTATATATCAAAAAAATTATAGTTTTCATTCTGTAATACGGATTGTAAAACAATGTGACAGAATTGTTTTGATTTCTCTTATTGCATTTTTTATAATTCTCAATGGCAACATAATGAAGCAAGAAGAAAAGTATGATGACATGAAAGAATGTTGGATGATGATGTCAATATTTAATACACAATCAAAGAAGATTTGGTGATAATGTAAATATAAGAGAAAAATTAATTGAAAAAGAAGAATAAAAAAAGGATTGTTGTCAAAGTTTAGATTTCAAACATAATTGTATTACAGGGTTTCTTTCTTTGAACATTTTATAATAGAAATTCAGAAGTTTCTTAAAGTAAAACGAAACGAATAAGAAATTATTGAAGTAAAATCCTTTCAGTGAAACCTTTAATGCCATTTTATTATATATGATTTTTTTATGTCCTTAAATCTTTTTTTGTATTCGATTTTTATAAGAAAAATTATTTAGAAAAGGAGCACAATTTGTTACACAATTTCAAATAAAATATGCAGATTTTCTTGTTTATTGAAACTTCGATGGAATATCTGCCAACCATTTGCTTCAAGCAAATTCTCTCAACGGCAGTGAACAAATTTCTTAAAGATGATCGTTTCATAATTTATTTGCAGGAGAATCTCTTATCTCATGAGCTTAACTCAGGCCATGGAGTTGTTTCTTTTTCTTAAAAGAATTTGTTTAAGTTAATGGCTTCTTTTTGCCACACACACACATTTGCCAAATTGACAAAAAAGTATATTTTACACAAAAACTGTTTTAGTAAAAAAATAAACTAAAACGCATTCCTCTGGCTCTGGATATATTTTCTGGAATCAACTACTTACACAGACACAAGCTGATACTGGTGCAAGCAAAATAAAAAGAAGTTCATTGTTCTTTTATATGGACCAGCAGACATGTTTACCGCATTTATACATACACCAGCACACGCACAACACATATAATAAAAAGTGATTCACTCGACTCTACTCTAGACCCGACTCACAATCATGGAGTACATTCTGGCGTGCAAGCGTTGGCTTGGTTGGAAGCGGTATGTGTAAATGGCACTAGCGACGCCATAAATTCAATGTTTTGTGGTTTAAATATCATGCTGAGTGTGTTACATTTACACACTCACACATGCACACGCACACCAACACATCCAAAGTTATAATATGCACATATTCCTGCGAGTAACAAAAGGATCTTTTTTAATTTTACTCTGGTTTCTACAACAAATGCAGCATGAAAAAAGAGGAAATACAACACAGAAGAAGAGACAATGAATTTTAGTGGCCGACCGAGTAAACCTAAAACAAAAAAATAGCAACGACCACGCCTACATGGTGACTTTGGTTTGGTTGTCGTGTCGTTGGTGTTTGGTTGTTAATGGTTGCAAGCATCGGCAGCCAGCAATTGCAACTGCAACATTTGTTATTGTTCATTGTCATGGCTTAAATCATTCGCCATGAAATTGTGATATTACGAAATTTAATATTCAGCACATTAAAACGAAAATTATTTTGTAAAAGTGATAAAACTTAAGTGTTTTTGCAGGGCGCCACAAAGTCTGCTAAATGCAAAAATGATTTGCTCTGCTAAAACGGAAAAGTATTTCTATTGAAATTTAATTTGAAAATGACGTGAATTATTGTGAAATATTATCGAGATAAATTTGCAGGAAACATGTGGCTCTGATTGATTTTTTTTCTCCACTCAACTACCAGAGATGTCTTACAGATATATTTTCCTTTTCCGCTTGGCTTTAATATCTCATGGCATTCTGGTATTCTTTTTTTTTCTTGTTATTTATTAAGAAAATCATAATCCGCACATTTGAGAATATTAAGCACATAAATCATGCTGATGGCTTTTCTATAATAAATAATTTTTTGATTTGAATATTTCCAAACGATTATTTGATTATTGGCTTATGACAATTTACAGCTTTTGTGAAGTCACAGGATAGATGCTTAAGGATTCAATGGAAAGGTTAAGAGGTATTCGGCTCTTGTTGGGATAATAAAAAAATCATGTAGTTTTGTTTTGTTTCGAAATCGTGTGAGAGAAACTAATTTATTTTGTGATGTCAGTTTTGGCTGACATGGAACATGTGACGTTCTCGCAAAATTTATTTTTGAGAGATTCATTTTAAGGCAGCACGTGTTAAAAGCATTTTTCATTAATAAAATTACTTCAGTAGATATTTTTTAAAACTTTATTTTTGACTTATTTTTTATTGCGTGTTAATGTCTATTAAACAATTTTGTATCCCCTTAAAGGTCACCTCTTATAACTTCAATGTTTATTAGCCCCAGCACATGTGCAGCGCATTTGCCACAACTAGAACGGGGGGAATAGTGACGAGAGGACAAATAAATAATTCGTGTCATTAATGCCGTGAGGCCACATAAGAATAACAATAATGATCTATTAAAAATTTTCGAAAGTCAAAATAGGATTGAAGTTAAAAGCCCCAGTTGTTTACGAACGGAGAATCCTCAACCCTGCTTCTTGTGTCTTGCCAAGCGGAATAAGTGAGAAATAAATTTTGGAGTTTTAAAATTGGTACTGAATTCAGACTTAATCCTATCAATACTTCTTTGCCATGCTAAAATATTCTCTTTTAGTACAACGGATTTAGTTTCTTTGATAGTTCCCCTAAAAATAAATGGTTGAAAGATATTTAAGTACCACAAGTTTTCCATAAAAAAATCAATCATTTCTTTTTTAGTGTTAATTTAGGGAAAATAATTTATTTATTTGCAATAAAACAAACTTTTGGAAACTGTTTCTTTATATCATGTTTTGTGACTTAAAATATCTTTAAACATAAAACTTCGATAGTTTCCGCTTGAAAATTATTGGCATGCAATCCAAGAAAGCGGGGCCATTTCATTTATATCTCTGCGTCTTAATATTATTATAAAATTTTTTATATGCAGATTTAAATAAAAATATTTATTTCTGCCACACTGCTGCCTGTTTGAGGAAACTGGCTCTTCGTAGAAACTCATTTTACTTCATGTATTTGACCCAGTTATTGGAATATAACCATAAAAGATGGAAGTGTAAAAATAAATTTAAATTATGTGTTAATGTTATTCCTGTTTCAATAAATGTTGTCATTTGCATTCACGTTCACATCTACAGGCTCTAGCACACGAACACCAGCACAAGACTTGATATACAAAATACCCAAGTGGATATTTAAAAGTGTTTATGTGTGTGCGCGTTTGAAAGAGCAGGGGTGTGCTTATGAGTATTAAAAAATTGATGTTAACTTTCTTTTTTTCTTATTAAATATAATTTTTTTTAAATATTCTTTTCTCCACCGGAGACCCAAAGCATACATGAGTTTGTGTGTGTATGTGCAGAGTTCATGTGTGTGTTTATATAAAAATGGAAATCATTTAATATTTTTAACATAAAACCAAATTACTTTCCTTTTCGTTGCTCTTCTACCCACATTCGTTTTAATGTTGGTGTGTTTGTGTGCTTGTAGAAACAATATTTCGGAAGGACTGTATCTATAGAGAAACTCGCTTAACAAAGTTGGAGAAGATGATGAAAAAAAAAATATATGAAAATTGTATTTTCCTACAATATATTTTCCTGTTAAATACTTGAAATGTATAACCTCGTGTAATGATCACAATCAAACACGTACATGCGTGCATTAATGAAACTCTGCAGGCAGGCAAGCACTTGTATTGAGGCACTTAAGACTTTGTGTTATGTGTGTGTTAGTGTGCTGGTGTGCTGGTGTGCTGGTGTGTAGTGGTGTTTGCTTGTGAATTAGGTGTAGACAAAGTATAACAGCCGATGGCATACAAGACGATTTTTCTTCTGCAGGTATTAAATTTCAATAGAAGTCTTGTTTTTTTTGTTTGCAAATAATATGCATTTTTGCTTTTATGCAAAAAGTTATTCAAGTTTAGCTTTGCATGTGTGTGGGTTTCTTTTATGTATTTGGAAACAACATGTTTTTTTTACCAGTTTATTTATATCAGCTCTTAAGTGAATGATTATATTTATTTATTTATATTTTTCTAAGGTTATGCTCTAGTTTTTTTTTAATGCTGCTTATTTTCTATCACACAGTTAATGCATGCATGCGTGTGCATGTCACAGGCATATATGTATGAGAGTATGTTGAGTACTTTTCCCAGTTCTTTGCCTCGATTAATATTGATTTTTCTTGCTGCTTAATTTTTGCATAAATTATTTGTGGCCATAAATTTTGTGTGTTAAATTTTAAATTGCTTTTTTAAATACATATATTAATTTGTTAATATTTATGCTAATGGATTTTGAGTTTTTGTTTTTTTTTTTTAAATATATACGAACATAAATTATCGATTTCATATTCATTTCTATTTATCAGGATTATGATTTAGATTTGTGTGCTGGCAGACTATTAAAACCAACTCAAATAGATTAACCATTTGCCATTAAATCTAGTGTAGATTCAAGTTAAAATAATTTTGTTAAAAAAAAAAGAAAGTGTGAATTGTGCTAAAAGCCAAATCAATCTTGAATCATGGCCATTTAATATTGTAAATAAAATTGTACACAAGATTTCATGTGCTGTGGCTCAGTGAATGAAAATTTCAAAATGTTTTCCATTAATTTCAAATAACTAAAATCTTTTTAAAGCTGTTAAGTGTTTTTATATACACGACATGAAAATTTTTACGAGTGATAATAAACTTGGCTGGGAGTCAACTGAAATAAAATAGTTATTAGCACTCTTATTTTCAATGTCCTACATTTTTAACAATTCTTTTATTTAAAACACGTCTTCAAACGGACAAGATCTTCAGTAAATAAATCAAAGAAATTTATTTTCATTAATAATATATTTTTCTTAGGGAGCGAGCCAAATGCGTTACCAAGAAACTTCAAAGTTTGCAAGACAATATCATAATTTTGTCATGATTTCCATCTCTGGTTATGAGATATTTGCTTAATATGATTGAAACAAATTTTTCTGAATTAATTGAATGCTTTGAGAAGAAAGACCTATTCTTTGAACTATTTTCCCGCAGCAACTTGAACGCTAAGCATTAAATTTAAATTTAAATTATTATTAATATTCAGCAAATCAGTTTAGCTTTGTGACAGGTTTAACATCAATTGCTTTTCCTCTCTTATCGCCTTCTTTAAGTCCCCATGCAACAGCTAGAAGTTGTCCATATTTAAATAAATAATAATTGTTGACATAATAAAGCTTTAATTGCAAAAGATTTTCACTTTTCAATTTTTAATATTTGCTCTTCTTCCATTCATTTAAATAAAGTTATTTGCACCTGACTGACTGCCCATCGTATCAATTTGCTGTTCACTGGCCAAAGTGTTTAATCTTGTTTAAACACTACAGTTTTACATGCAGTACAGTGGCAGAAAAGAATGTGTTTTGCAAAACTGCCTCTTTGGGCAAATGCCGGATAAGTGTTGTCTTACTTTTGCTCCTGTAGTTATTTTATCCTAGAATATTTTCTGTGTATTTCGCTTCCACAAATACTGTCACGCTTTTTCTGACATCGTTGTCATTTCAGGCTTATAGGCACTATAGGCTTTTAAAGTCTAGTAAATTATTGTACAAAAAAGTGTGCATTTAAACAGAAAAAGATATATTTCATAAAAGATTTAATTTTCTTTTAAACAAGTGATAGCAAATAGAATTTAAAACAAAAGCTTTTAATTACATGAAAATTTATATATAAAAGGACATCAAACTGGCGCTGCTTAATTGTAGGGTAAATAGCTCTTTACATTTTTCTTATCTTTTCGATTAATTGCTATTTGCAATTAATAATAAAATCACTTAATTTCGATTGATGAACGTATTGTGAAAGATATAGTTTGCGATGTACGAAAAATAGGGTAAGAAGACGGTTTCTTGTTTGAAAAGGGTAAAAATATTTACACATTATGAAAAGATAAGAACACCAATAAACTTCTGCGAGTACAATTTGACGTATGAGCAACATTAATAATAATATTAAGTAGACGTGAGGAAGTGCAATACAAGAGGAGAGTTAAATACAAACAAACTTACAAGTGAAGCTTATGAAAAGCGCATAAAAAGGATTTTCTTCGAAGTATAAAATGTTTTCTATTATTTTCATTTTACTTAAACCTAAAATGCACGATAAATTGAAGGCAGGCCGGGAAGGCAAAAATAACGTTGAAATAATGACAAACTTTGTATACGTCCGATAAAAATTGGTTATAACGTCATGCCCGTTTTCATAAATATATAAAATGTGTTAAGAAAATTTTTTTTGTAAAAATTCTCAGTAAAATAAATTTCAATTAATTTTAAATATTGTGAATATGGAGGTAAAATTTTAAAGTAATAAAAATTAGCGCGGGGGATCTCTTTGAATTATTTAACTAAAAAAGGATCAAAGTTACTTTTAATTGAAAAATATTAACGAGTTCCCTTTTCATTTAGTGCAAGATTTGTTATTTTAATTGTGTTATTATTCACTAATAAAATTTGCGAAAAGCTAAACTTTGAAATTGTTCAAAAGATTAAGCAAATCGATTAATTATTCGAGCTGTTAGCCGGACACTCGATCAATTGAATACCCTATTACCCACCCCGCGGCAATTTCTGAAAAACTTGCAGTGGGTTAAATAGAAGCGGAAACGGATGCTGTGAAAGTGACGTAGCAAAAGGTGTTTTAAAGTTGAATTAAATAGATTTCAAAGAAATCGATTGTGCACAATTTTCAACGTGAAAAAATTTATGTGTGCGATTAACCGCAAGCAATTATTAAATTAATATAATGAAATTCAATTGAAAAAGTCCCTGCTGTGCTTTGATCCTCCCACTTTTCTTTTAATTTTTCAATTACAATTTTTTCAAATGAAATTTCAACAATTAAATATATATTTTTCCTTCTGTATTTTCGTTGGCAATTTATATTTTTCCTTTCCCATCGTTTGCGTGTATCTTTTTGTGTTCGAGTGTGTCCTTTAATTAAAATTTATTTTGCTGCTAT
This sequence comes from Linnaemya vulpina, assembly GCA_963675445.1. Lineage (NCBI taxonomy): Eukaryota > Metazoa > Arthropoda > Insecta > Diptera > Tachinidae > Linnaemya > Linnaemya vulpina. The sequence continues at coordinate 81,656,107 of OY776279.1, read as the reverse complement.
TGGTTTTTCATTTAATTTAAAAATGTAACAAAACAAAATGTTGCCATCATCGGTCCGTTCCTTCGTTTGTTGCTGTTGTTGTTGTTGTTGTTGCTGTGCCCAATTCGCCTTTGCAACACATTGTTCTGAGGCTGGAAGTTGGTTGGTTGTTGCTGACTTTTCATAGTTCGTAAATTCATGTGTTTTTCAATCTTTTTCCTCGTTTTTTTTTTTATTCAATTTATTTTTGGGAAAAGTTATTGTCTGACTTCCGTTTTCAGTGCGAGACGTACACAGCATGCACTCGTAATATTGTGGTTTCCGTTTGAATTCATTCATTTTATAGATTTAAATAGTCAGTAGAAGCTATTTTGCTTTCTGTTGCTGTTTCTGTTTTTTTTTGTGTGCTGCGACTGCTAAAGTTGTTATTGGGGTGTTAAATTTAACATGAAAGTATTACATGCACAGATTTATGGGACAATCCCCAGGCAAGTGCTCGAAATAAATCTACAGCGCAAATGTTAAGAAATAAAGGCTGACATAATATTTTTATGTCCTTTTGCTATACGGCATTTTAATATGCTGTTTTAATCTGGGAAACTTTAACAAAAAGGTGATTGAAAAAATTTTTAACCAGGTTGTTTTAAGGAGTAAATAAATATTTTGATGTCAAAACAAGTGGACTTTCGGTTAGCAGCCTAATACGGCTGAATTTCCTGTAGCTAATAAAAGTACGTTTCGAAACACACTAAATGGGAGCGATAATGGCCAAAAAATACTACCTCTTTGGATAAACTCTCCAACCAGTATTTTGTATGGAAACACGGTTTCCTAGAAGACAATTTCGTGGCATCTATTTCCGCCACTTGAAATCAGCGGCTGACAGTTACACGAGGCATTCGACTAGTCCAAGTATAGAGTACTTTTCCAATAGTTTGGATGACAGTGGTGGCCTCAATACTTTCTTCTAGAGTTCTTTTCTTTTCGGCAAAACGCCAGTAGCTCAAAATGGCCCTATAAAAACTAACCAAAGACCTTGCGAAGAGAAGCCCTTCTGGAGATTAAATTGTCATCAAATTGATTTTACAATAAATCGAATGTTAAGTGCTCTGTATGGCAAATGGCGTCGTATTGTTGGAGAGAAATATCGTTGATGTTTGAATTATTAGTTTTTGGAGTTCAAAGTAACAGCAGTTACTCGGCCAGTGAAAAGAAGGCAAGGACTGATGATGAGGCCACTCATTTCATTGTCTTGTTGATGGCCTTCAATCAAGACAAGTAAACGTGAAGTGAACACGATCTGTAACTGTAGGAAAGATTTGCTTACAAGACGTTTCAAGTTGCGTGCAAAATACTCGAAGTGTTTTATGAACTTCGCCAGCGACTTATTTCTTTCGAAGTAATTTTCCACAATTTGGAAACTATTTTTGATGGCTCGAAAAATCTTACCAGAACAGAAATACCTACACCGTTTGACACCCTCTGCTGTCCTGAATAGCGACTAATTGATGTCGATAGTTTTCATGCATCTGAAAGAAAAATGCACCCGATATCCGATTATATTTATTAGCGTTTTATTTGCAGTTTAAAATTAATTCTTTCGTCTATCAATTCAGTTTGTGTCAATACTTTGAAAACACTATCATTTCATGTCATCTTGTTAATGTTTTTTTTTTCTCTCTTCTTTCATGTTATTTTAAAATCAGTTTTTATCTCTTCCATTCAGTGGTTATTGGACGAATATGTCATGTTGTCTATATCGTTCAGCAAAGACATTCAATAACTGGTTGGTAATTGTTTGATCTAAATTCTATTACAAGAGAAGCAACGTAAACCGAAAGCTGAATCTTCAGCGGGACATGATGTACGAATATATTCCCATGTACGACTGTTCGTAGTATGATGATGATGATGATGATGAACATGGTGGACATGACTGCAGTACATGACTCCGAATTTTTCAGTTCGTCTTCAGTTAATGTTTTATGTTTGTGTCATGCTTGTGAACTGACTGTCTGTGTGTGTTTGTGTGTCTGTGTGCATGTCAATTTATTTTACAACATTTCAAATGTTTTATAGTATTTCTTTTCTTTCTTGTTGTTGTTGTTGCAGCGCTTTTGTGTCGCACAAAACTGGTCAATTTGTAAGAGAACATTTTATGTAACTAATCGCTGTCATGTGAAATGTTAAGCAATTATTGTTATTACGAATAGCATGAACTATTTATTTTGCTGTAACTGTCTTGTTGTGTTGCTCAAGAAATACTAGAAAGTTGTCAAAAGTTATTCAATGTGCAGCAGCAAACGTTGAAAGAAGGTTTTAATGCATTTTAGTTTAATAGTTTTACAGTTTGTAACTGGATAATTTTGTAGGTGTGCAAAGTCTTTGCAAGTATTACAGGTTATTCTTTTTTAATTTTAATTTAGAGTATTTTTTTTCCGGTATTAAATAAGCACTTTGGGGATGAGGCCAAAGGATGAGGCCAGGGGATGCTTTGTGCCAGAGCTGGAAGGCAAGGTATAGTGATAAGAGGGCGGATTGAAACGGATCAGAAAACAGGAAGTTTAGTTGCAGCAACTTTTTACATCGAACGATTAATTGTGACATGGAAGAAGAGGCAGTAAATTAAATGTTGACTTAAAGAAATGATAGTTAGTTTATTCCTTTTCTAGGGCTTATTCATGTGTAAAGAGCTGCCCCCATATTTCGGTTTTCAGTTTTTAAATGAGAGCCATTTGAGACACAACAGTATTCCTGCGTAATCTTAAGTCCTTGTGGCCACTTGCCATGGGCGTGTTCTAAATTGTAACGACATTTCAGTTCATTTCTTTTCAAAGCCCCAAGAAACTCTTAATGTGAAACGATTTGCTACAGTTTCTTTTGCTTCAGCATATCATTCATTAACTGCCTCCATTCTAGTGATAAATAATTTCTGAACTTTCCTAATTTTGGCTTTTTTCAAAGCTCTACTAATTTCGTTTACAATATTTAAAAACTAATTGCTTCCCTTTTTCTGAGTTAACTGTTACACACACACAAAAAAAGCAGCAATAAAACTACAGCCCTAAATAAAAACTTGTACTTGAAGCAACCAAAAAAGGAAGAACAGAACGCAGAAGAAAAAAGACCAAAAAATTATATGAAAAACTTACCTGACCAACTATTATTTTAACATCAACAACAATGTTGTTAACATAATAGTAAAACATTTTATTCTAATTTCTTTTGCTTATTTTTATGGAAAATACGTTTGTTGTTGTTTTAATGCTTTTTCAGCAACTGGCAGTTCTGCTTAAGTCTCCACAAATAACAAAAAAAAAAAAAAAACACAAAACTCTTACCTAAATAATGCAGTCGTAATTGTTGCAGTTGTTTTGCTTGTGGAGTCCGTTTTGTTGAGTTGTTTATGGAAAAGAAATAAAAGTTTCCCCTTCAAATATTTATTATTATTTTGGTTTATTTTTGTATTCCACCTTTTATTTATACAGACATTTTAAATGTTGTTGTTTCAATTTGTTTTTATTTGTGTTGATTTTCGTTTTGGCCAAAATAAAACAGAAGACTCATGTTTAAATATTGTTTTTTAATATTCAACAGCATTTGAGTACTTTTTGAGGGAGTCAAAATGGAATTGAGTACGCGCCAAATTGTATGCAAAATATTTTCTTTTATTTTGTTTTGCAAGAAGTGCGCTAAAATATTCTTCTTTTTGCTTTTGTTTTTTTGGGGTTTGACTTTAATTTAATGAGGACTTTGCGGAGAGGAAATTAGAAAATAATTTATTTTCTGGCAAAATGAAATGTATCGAAGTTGAATTCGCTAAAGAAAATCTAAAAATATTTCAGCTGTAATAATTCATAATTTTTTTTGAAATATTTTATAAAATAATATTGGCTCAGCGTTGGATTGTGTGCTTTATAAAATCAAACCTCAAGGATATATGGGCTCTTTTCTAGTTTCATGTAGTTTAAGGTTGAGAATCACATCGCAAGCATGTACGCTGTGTTTAAGACTTTCAAAATGCACAATTGAAAAGAGATTGCTTTGAAATGTACTGGAATTCTCTTGAATTCGTTTTTTTTTGCACGGCTCTAAGAATCTTAGACACTTCTTTTGCTGTCAAAGATTTTCCTTATTTCAATTAAAGCAGCAACTTGTCAAAAGTCTTTGTGAACAACTTTAGTTTTATAATATCAAACTGTTTTCGTATAAAGTTTATAACGAAATTATTCGAAAAATAAAACTTTTAAACAATTAAATAGCAACGAAAAGAGCTAGAATGACAAAAGCTAAAGCCAAAATAAAACGAAAACCTTGAAAATAAGAGATGAGTGTAAAAAGCAAGGAAATTAAATGCCAAATAAACAAGAGAGACTAAAAGGATAACGAAACAAAACAAACGTTGTACTCGGTTTTATTAAATAGAGGGGCAACGAATTCCAAATTAAGGCAAAATAAAGACATTTTCCCTCGTTTGATATTAAATTGAAATAAAAAACTCTCACTCACATATTTTTATCTGAAATGTAATTAAATATTCTGTGGTTGACCTATTGCAGCAAAGCATAGCGCTCATTAAAGCATTTTTTTTTTGTTTGCTATGGAAACTATTTATTTAGTGAATGTATTTCTACAGAAAAGCTTATAATTCTTTTGAAAATTTGGAACAAAATATGTATGAAATTTTAGCAAAATAAGTATGTAACCCGTCATGTGTTTCAGATGTACTGCAAATATTTACTTAGAGACGAGCATGTCGCAACAACAGCAACGACGAGTATTAACACAACAGCAGAACTTAATAATCATAATGATGTTTATCTAACAACTGCTGTTGCTGACAGCACAATAAAATAAAAGAAGGACAATGACCACTCTCAGCAGTTTATTTTGTGATGGATTTTGTATTACAAGAGTCCGTATCGTAGCATCTTAACTTGTACTTGATTGGTAAAGTGAAATCTGAAATGAGGGACAATGAATGGAAGAGTTTTGTGAGGTAAAAGAAGTTGTTGGTAAAAGAATATCTGGAGAATGTTTCTCCGAACTATAAATTTATGGGTAAAAATACCTCTAAAACAAGACTTGCAAAATCTATTTTGGTCTTGTGGATGTTTTACTGGAAGATTTGTTATTTGTATCGAGTGTTTTTTATAGAGTGATACAACTTTGATTTGCCACCACTGCTATATTTGACCACCCACTTAACAGCTGATAGTTGCTTTAACATTTCATTACGGATCGACTTACACCAGAGTAACGAGTGCAAATTGTGGAAATTTTTAATAATAATAATGGTTCTGTTCGTCAAACTTATCCTGCACTTTGTCCATTCAAAATTTCAATTTCCGCTGAAGCCCATTTTTGGTTGAATGGGCACGTAAATAAAAAGAATTGTCGCATTTGGACTGAGGAGAATCCACAAGCTTTTGTCGAAACACCATCACATCCACAGAAAATGACTGTTTGGTGTGCTTTATGTGCTGGCGGAGTCATGTGCCCATATGTCTTCAAAAACGCGCCAGCCGTGGCGGCCACATGACCAAAATGATATTTAAACATTAATGTCATAAAATTTTCTATCCAACAAAGACCGTTTCATTGATATCAAAATTATATTACTATGGCTTATTATGATTTGAACTTGTATCACTCTATAAAAAACATCCGATATTTGTGAGAAATGGTCCCCTGCTGTGCTGACAAGGTTGTGTTGTATGGGCGTATGATTAATATTAATCACAATTACTCTGTGTTAAATATTAATCATACGCCAACACATATTCCTGCCCTTCATATTCTGTTAGCCGGAGTTAAATCCTAAAATTAACAGCACAAAAGTTGTTGTTGTTGAACAAAAAGAAATCAAAAGCAAACGATTTCGAAAATCGTTAAAATCGATAAAACTTCGTTGTATTTATTTTATCGACACGATTCTCCTAATAAAAGTTACTCAATCGGTATACAGTTGGAAATATGTCTTTAAATTTATGGTTCCATTCCAAATTTAAATAAAATTGAACAACTAATTATTGAGTTTTTAAAGATATTTTTAACTTCTTACATCATTTCGATATTGAGCTGTTATCTTAAACAGTTTTTATTTTATTTTTATATATTAAGAAAAGGTACAACTTTTCCCACAGAATAACATTTTATTCTCCACATCGTTGGGCAACTCTATTGTTTTTCTAAGCTATTCTGTCCACTTTTGTAATATTTTATTGGCCAGTGAGAATATAATTCCTTCAAATAACAAAACTGATCTTAAAATCTATACCGAGTCCAATTTGTCACATCATCAGACCGTTTACTGTCTCAACGTGTAATAGATTTATTTGTGTCACATTCATGTACAACTGCTTTGATATGCTAAATAAATGTTTTTATCTAGATACAAGCACTTGTGCAACATCATAGTGCTGTTGAGCTATTCTCTGCCATGTATCACAGCAATTATGAGTATTTTGGATTACATCTTCAGTTTGTAGCAGACAATCATGATATTAATTTGTGTTACGTACATTAACGTCATTATATTCAAACATTCTACTGCATCAGTAGGAAAAGTGTTGCTTATTATTGAGATAAAGGTGCAAATTAACTGATGACTTTGTGCAGTTAATATCAGCTAATTTTTATTTTTTTATTCTTAAATGAAGCGGGGTAGGGTAGGGAAATTTTATTGGCAAGTTAAAAATATTAAGTTCTTTGGATTATTATTTCTATACAATTTTGTGGGATAATCAAAATAAAACGGTGCTGAATCTGTGGTGTTTTTATTCACTCTGTAACATTTATCCAAGTACATTTTTTTTAAAATTTAATAGTAGAAAAATGTCCCACTGATAATTCAAATTGTGGCGTTCAGAATTATAAAAAAGTGTTCATGAAATTATTTTAAAGTGAATCATAAACTTGATTACAAAACCAAAAAAGAATCTATTGGAGTAGAACTATTGAAGAAACAAGAACCGATGATTCAACACTGATAGTGTGTTCTCTTCTGGAAAACATGCAATATTTTTTCACTCATTTTCTAAAAACTAGCAGCTTTAAAACAGAGTTATCAGGACTTTCAAAACTTTATGTTTTAATAAAGAAATTTTTTTTAAGTCAATCATAAACGGTTTGTTAAGCAATTAAGAAATGAGATCCGGTGATTTATGAGATCCGCTCATTTATGATAATGAATTCTACACTTATGACATGTTCTTTTCTTAAAAATATGCTACATTTTTTAACTACCTTTTTTAAAATGTAGTAGTTTATAAAAGTTTTAAAATAGAAATAGTTTTTCGTAAGGGATGATGGAATAATTTTTAATAAGCAATTTATTTCCGAAACACATAATATCGGAACTTTCAATTAAAAAGTGTAAGAAATGTAACATTTATTTAAGAAAATGAAACAAAATTAATAATCTTAGAAAATCTTATTAAGAATATATTATATATATAGTACTTTGAAATGATTTTGTTCAATAAAATTATGGCAGACTTGCAAACTTCCAGCATTTCACTGAAATTTCAATTGTGATAAACACATAATTATTCCACCAGTAACCAATTTTCATAAAGGCCTTATTCACAAAAAATATTTCATGCTTATACGATATATTCTTTATACGGAAAACTAAAATGTTTTTCGAGAAAAAGGTCTTAAATATTTTTCTCTGTTTTACCATTTAATATTCCGCAATAAACCAAAAAGTTTATTTGGCCTTAAACCACACAAAAATGATAAAAACTAAAAACATTGAACAGTCTGCTAATGACAAAAGGAGCTTTAAAATAAACGGTTAATAAGTCTGGCTAAAAAATTAATATACGTTTGGCATCTTTTTCTATTATTAAGAAAAATATGTTACTTTAAAACAAAATGGACCAAAGGCCGGGAATGAAAGGAGTAGGTAAAGGAGTGAAAGACAGAGAGGCATAATTTTTTGTTATGAGAATTTGATTAAGAAAACGATTTATTAATAAACATTTATTTTATGTAAAACTCGCAAAATATTAATTGGAATTGCGAGGCTGGCAGGATAAAAAATTTAAATCCTTTTTTTTTCCTATCGCCATCATATTGTCAAGTTCCTTGGCGGCCTGTTTAAGAGCCAAAACCAAACGAAAAACAAATTTAACATCCAGCCAAATTGAGAAAAACTTTTATAATTAAAATAAGTGTATTTATGTTGGATGATGGTGTTTGCACAAAGAGAATTATTCCTTGTTTTTGTTGTATTTAAAGATTCTTTTTGTGTGGCTGTGAGAATGTGAGATTCTACCTTTGCCAAACTGCTTTAAAAAGTTATTTGATTTTTCGTTGCAAGCAAACGGCAGCAACATCAGCAGTCGGCTGCGGTATCACTAGCGAAACTACCTCTAGGACAATGACAAGATTGTCTTGTTGTTGGTATTGCGCTGCTGTTAGTGTTTCTGCTCCTGCCTCATTTTAGTTGTTGCAGATAATGGCAAAAGATTATTTGCGTGTTAGCTTGGCAACACAAGATTTACGCCGAAGAGAAAATTGTTGTTGAACAATTTTAGTTGTTTTTATTTTCAACAACATCTTTACAATACACGCCCAATTTTTGTAAATAATTTCTATAGTTCTTCCGCGCAGTTGTTAACATTTTGTCATTTGAAAGCCGGGAAAGGAAAATGGAACAAAAGCGTTGCTGCAGTTGTAGAAAAGTTTTTACATTAAACTAAAGGGTTTGTTTTTGCACGCTGGATTTGTTTGTTTTAGCATGTTTTATAGTTATTTTTTCTTATTAGTTTTATTTTTTCGGGGGGAGTCTTGAGAGAAATTTCTTTTCATTTAAGTGTTTAAATGTTTATTTTGTTGGTTTTGAAGTGGTTTCATGAGATTCATCGTTATAAGAGTGAAATTTTTTTTTGATAAATAGTTGTTCCCATTTAATTTATTTGTGTCAGATGTGTCAAACAATTTATTGACAAAATTGCTTTGCTTTTGTATTAAATTAAATTTTGATAAGCTGATTGATAGATCAATATTTCAAAACACAAGAACAAGTCAATATCAGTTTGAATTATTCATTTCATGCAGCAGAGTAGAGAAGCTGGTTTTGAATCAGACAAGTAACACAATTTGATTACTCAGATAGCCCAGGATCTGAGTTATTTGTCTAATTATTCTTCTATCAAAATTTCGTACTGAAATTTCTAGCCCTTCAAGATCTCCCTCAAAACTTGTGTCTAATTATTTTCTTCCTTTCCAGCAAAACTTTGACATATTAAAAAAAAATTTCCTTTAAAAATAAAAATAATAATAAATTAACTTAATGCGAAACTCTTTGTCTGGTTACATTCACTAACATGTACTTAACCAACATGCAAATTAATTCAATTAAGAAAGATAAACTTTAAAATCACGCAGACAAATATTTTAATGTGTTTAGGAAAAAGTTTTGCTTTTAGCAAAATCTAAAATCTACTTTTCTTTTACACGCCAAAAAGAAAAAAAAAAAAGCCACAAACTAAATAGAAGATGCTGTTGCTTTCTTTTGTTTCTTTAACATACAATTAAGAACTTTTACGGCAATTTTTGACTGTTTAAATTGAAATTAGTTTAATAATAAAAAGAAAGAACAAAATGACAGAGTTTAGAATTAATTACTTTAATTAAAATTTAAGCAGATATAATTTATTAAAGTGCAATAGAGTTAAAAGGAAACTAACACAATTACAAACTAAACAAACAAAGACATACAAAGGCACGCATACACAAACAAATGACCACTTTATGTATAACAAACACACACACACATAAACACTAACACACACATAAACAGAGTTTGTTTAATGACATTCTATAACAGTATTAGTGGTGTTACGAGTGAATGTGTGTACTTCCTTGTGAAACTCTATGTTCAAATTATTTGATGGCAGTGTGTGTTTGTTAGACTGTGTGTGTTTGGGTGTGTATAAGTATTTGTTAAGCTTGTGATATATTGACATGTCAACGCATCTATTTCCTTCACTCACTCAATTTTCAAGTTTATGTTTGAGTGTATTGAAGAATGTCTATTCGTTTGTTGGCCTGTTTGGCCATCTATGCAAATGTGTGTATGTGTGTGTGTGTGTTGGTATGTAAATGATTAAGTGTGTGCGTGCGTGTTTGCTGGTTTTTTAGCCACAAGTATTGCTAAATTTGTTATGCCTGTGGTTTTGACCACAAAATTTGTTTATCCAATCACTCAAGTGTAGCATAATAGACTTAAGCCGACAATACCAGACAGCAGCAGCATTGACACTAGACAGATGGATGTTTTCAACTACACATACAAAATGAAATACATTAAAAATATTAGCAAATGCATGCACAGACGATGATGGCCAATGTCTTGTTTATATAAGAACGAAGAAAATTTAATTAAAATGATTAATTGATTGTTTAGAGAATAGATGCGAGTGTTGCGTGAATTCATTTCAAAATATTTACTTATTTTGCTTATGATTTCTTTAATTAGTGTAATAATTTAATTAAGGATTTTTTTTCAATTTACTGACACTTGTTTCGTCAGATATTCAGATCGAAATAATATGAAACAGAATTGAATCAGTTTCTTTGCCAATGGTTTGCTGATTGTGCACTACCACACACAAGATATTTTTTATTATTATAACTAATCAAAAGCAAATGAACTTCAAAATAAATATAAGAACTTGTCATATTTGAAATTTCGTTAGAAACATTCGTTTAATAAAAGACATTTTTACTGAATAGTACCGCTTTCAAAATTGGAAAATTAAAACAGAGTTCTCTAATGAGATGTCGTAGCAGCCTCGAAATCAGCACTGATCTATTTTCAGATAGTTTGGTGATTTTTAAAACTAATTTAATAAGAATCAAAAAATACTTTGTTAATTCACGAGTTTGCACCTCAGCCTGAACAACAACCCTTGTCTTAGCATTTATTTCAACAAAATAGAAAATATTAACTTCAAAACTTGAAAAGTTCCAAGCACAACTTCCCATTGCATTTACACGCTTTAATCCATTTCCATTTGCATTTATTTTCATTTCGTTTTATTCTGTAATTACAACGAATTATACGATAATTGCAATAATACACATCATTCAATTTGCGTAACCAGATCAATCAATTATTATTGTATAATAGAATTTTTGGTATAAAACAACACCTTCTAACAACACCAACAGCCAAACAGTTTCAATTATACATTTTGTTGCACGTAAATTACAAATTGAATCATTAATTAAACATGTCCAGAACGCACTGGCCAGCAAACGGCAAATGTACAACAAACATTTTCGCTGCTTTTTTTTTGTCTTTGGAAATTTTTAACCCTCTGGTGCTTTGCAGTGGCGAAAGGCACATGTCACATAATTGCAATGGTGGATACCAGGACGATGAAGGGGAAGTGAGATATTTAGTTGCATTTAAAAACTTAATTGTGGAAATTTGCAAAACAAATATGTTTTCCAATCGCACTTTAAAATGTGAAATGCTCATTATGCTGGTGTTGTTTGGATTAAAAGTTTGATCGACTGCCAATAAGACACCAGCGAGTTTTTATGAATATTTTGTAACGATGAGCTTCAAATATTTATGAGGAGGTTCTATCAGTTTTCTAAGATAAAATTCTAAAGAGCGTAAAGCCGACAATATTTTTGCTTTGATAATTAAAAGTCTGTTGCAGCCATTTTCATCATCTCAACGGAAAATGCTATAGTTTTTTTTTATAATAAAGTTGCAAGTTAAGAGCAGCATAATAGAGTTAATAGGACAGCCGCAGTGTACAATTAGAGAGCCTTTGAAATGCCACACGCCGAAAAAAAGTGTATTAATTGTGGACATATATTTTTCCATATAATTATTTGACCCGAGAATATTGCGAACGTGAGAAGAAGCTGAAGAAGCAGAAACATTAACCACATGACCAGCAACGTAATAAAGCAGCACCAGATGCCATAAGTTTCAGTAAAATTTTTAAAAATGTCTCCATGAGAAATACAAAAAGAAAACAAGTTAAAAGCTTCAGACCATCAGTCGCAAGTGAGTTTTTTTAAGGCATTTTGAGCTGAATAATTCCATAAGCATTTCAATTGAATCAATTAAGTTAATAAAGAAAATCTTAATTAACAGGACACTGAAAGTCTGCACATGATGCCCGAAAAGTCTCTACATTCAAGTAAAGCTGATGCGGTGTTCTTGCGCGATAGAAGTGACGGGGTCGTATATATTTTTGAGGAAGTCGTGGGTAAGACTGCCGAGCAGTAGTGGGCCATGATAAAAGACCTTTTGCAACTCAGTGCCAGCAAAGCTCTTCCTTGACGCTTTTCGCTTCCGTTTTGGTGATTTGGCAAGGCAGACAGGAGCATCGGATTAAACTATTCCAAACTTCTTTCTTTACAGTTGTTAAGAAAATCTATTTAAGAATTTAGGGGGTGTATTCCCCCACTATGTAGCCTGCAATAGCGAGGCTAAACCAACAAGCTGCAGACAAATGCTGTTTTTAAGTAGAATATACGAAGGGATGTTTGCATTCAATAGCACCGAAAAGTCTATTAGAAAAATCCAAAATCTACGATTTAACTTCAGAAAAGTGTGTCAACCCTGGTGGCATTTGGTGAAAATCATCCATTTTATTTCACAAAACAAGTACAAACATTTTTTTGAAGTCCAATTAAAGATTTTTTTATTTAAGGAGTTATTTTTTTTCATTTAGAAACAGAAAATAATTTAAAAATAAAATGTGACAATTGAGTTTGCACTACGCTGATTGCGCAGCATTAATTTCGCCCTTAATTAACTTTTATTTTGGCTCCTCTCATTGAAGCTCTCAAAATAAAATTTTATTATTGAATATATTTTCACAGAATGCAGGCACTATTTTGCCTTCGTATGTGTGGTTAAATCTTTGTATATGTTCGAGCATTAAGCGCGGTGATTTTATGTCTCACGCTGTCCTCTTGCACGAGTATGTGTTGCACACATTCGCTGACAGTTTTATGTTTATTAGTTTATTAGATTTGTTACTGAGATCGTCAGGCTTTTTAGATAATTGCGTTTAAAGCTGCAGTAAATTTCATGTTCAATAGTAAAATTTGAAAGCTTTTGAAATGGCTGTGCCAGTGTGTGTGTGTGTGTGTGTGTGTGTGTCTGTATGTGTGCGTGTGTGTGCAATTTTGCAGTTGTGTATTTACTGCTGCTGTAAATCAATTGCAGCGTTTATGACATTTAATATTGCATACTTTTAGGAAAGGCTTTCAGAGCTTTAAATAATTTGAAGGTTCCGCGTTTAATAACTGTTAGAGAAAATATCCTTCGAATTTATTACTTCAATTATTTTTAGGCAGAAGTGGAATAGCACAATTGAAAGTTTTCGTAGAGCCTCCACATCTGACGGAAAACCAACAGCATTAAAATGATATTCATAAACCCAAGATTACATCCTCACTTAAAAAAAAAATTACAGTATTAACCAACCCCTATTTTCTCTAATACGAACTTTAAAAACAAGAACACTGAATAAGTAGTTTCCGTGGCTTCTCCTAAACACATTAATTTTGCTCTTCACCAGTTTTAAACTGCTGAAACTTCACAGAATTTTGAAAAGCAAATTAATCACACCTTCTCCGTTAACCCCCGTTAATTAAGTTTTGTTAGCAACAACATGACAGCTGACAGACAGTCACAATACACACATGCCCTTTTGCTCAAACATAGAAAACGAAATTGTTTATTTTTTCACATTTCAGACACTTTCTGTTGTTAACCGAAATGTTGAAAATTAAGTTGATTTTTCACACCATGACTCTGTTGTAAAATGGGAATTTATTAGGGTAGAAAACACAAACACATAAACACACACACACACACACTCGTTTATATGGAGATGTATAAGGAATACTTTTGTGTGTATGTCGGATCGTCTTGGCTGTTTTGCTTTATGAGTTGATGATATAATTAATGGAAAATGCGAATGTTGGTTTTAAATGTGTTCGGTTGATGTCATAAATTGAATTGTGTTGTAGCGAGTGGAAAACCTTCAATCTTTTGACAGCTTAAAATATGTTTTGCTTGAGGTTTTACTTTCAAGGTTCTCAGTTGGAAGATTTCAAGGTTAATGTTTTTACGTGCAAGAGAACTGAAGTGTCATTTTAGCGTATTTATTTATTTATTTAATTAGTCACAGAAAGAAAAGGCATCATCAGTTGGAGTAGGGGAACAGCAAACATGTTTGTTAATTGTTAGGCACCGGGTTTTAATTTGAATTTATAAAAACGATATAAAAATAAATTAAGTTAAGAAATAGTAAATATAAACTGGAGTTCACTGTTTAGCATATGGATTTTGTTTGTAAATGAGCCGACACACTTGTCAAATATTTGCCCAAATCATAAACAATTTAAGTCATTGACTAAAACCGAAAATATAAATCCTCCAGAAAGCAAAAATTCGATTCGAAGAGATCGTGTTTAACACACAAAAGAAGAATATGAGCATTTAAGAAAAGGGTTGAGAACTTAAATTTTGATACTACTAAAAAAACACCCTATACTAAGACGTAAATACAACTGATTCGGTCATACTTAACGCAAGTCAGCAGATGAGTTGTTATGAAGCCATTGAAGAGAAATAACAGAGAAGTAGAAAAAGTATGAGACCCGGTCCCACACATGGACCTGGTCACAAGGAGGTGTTAGTAATAGGCATGAGCTGGAGACAGATCAAACTGCAAGTTGTATCAGACCTGAATTGAATATATTTAAAGTGGCCCTACGCAGGAACTGAGAACGACGAAAATAAATTAATGAATATTTAAAATAATGAAATTATGAAGTTGCACTTGTTACACTACCCAACACCGAAATCCCTAAAGTTAATGCTTGGAAATTTCTTTGATGCAAACAGGGTCAATTATTTAATTTCATAGTTTTCAGTAGAGCAGAGCTTAGAAGGCAAAAAAAAGCTTCATGCAGAAAGAACGGAATACAGCAGCCTCTGTCATCGATATTTGCAGGAAAAAATTCAGCGGCGATGTAAAGGGTACAAATTGTTGCAATACAATTTTTAGTCTTCTAATTTGTCTTCATCTGTCCTCTCAACACTATCCCCTGCTTTTTAGTTCTGGCGATGTCCTTCGCATGTTTAGAGGTCATCTCCAAGGGGCTGGGTCACGGTAAAAAGAATCTGGCCTAAACCTCTGTTGGCTGACGATTGATCAGAGATTAGATTGGCGTTCAGATGGTTGCTTGCGTGCCAGTAGTGGGACAACACGCACCACCCCGGCGCAAGCCATAGAAACTATGTGAGATTGGCCCTGTTGGGCTTATTAATAATGAAAAGATCATACCTGCGAATGGAAAGAGATGTCACCTGGCATCAATTTAGATTTCATAGTTGAGACATACGAGGTCTGTTCAAAAAACATTTCAATAAAAATTTTTTATTAAACGATTTTTGTTCCCCTCAAAGCAGTTTTCATTATATATAAAAAAACGTGAACCAAATTTTATATCCAGCACTCGAAACAGCTCTGAAATGTAAATTTTGTTAATAAATAAATTTCTTAAATTTTTTGCATCATTTTCAGACGCTTCCAAGTATTTCACTAACTTCATTCCTCAACACTATTAATTATCTGCGGTTATATTTCCAAAGGCAATTTGAGGCAGCAGCACGAGTTGTATCGACTGCAAATGTTCATTTAATTGTCGTTACGTGTAAATCATTGATAACTCATGATGGTCATCGTATTACGCCAAATTGTGCTTCATTTTCTTCTGCTACAATTTGGCCAGGGGTTTACAAAGGCCACCAGAGAATATCGCATGATGCCACATTCAGGGCACATACAAACACCACGGCTGCACATCACATAAATATGACCTCTAATAATTTCCATTTCCATTTCCATTTCTGTTGCTGCTTCAGTTTCAGTTTCTGTTTGGGTTTTCTTTTTTCCTCGCTCGTTGATATATTTATTATGTTTGAAGTTTAAGGAAGGCTTAAGTAGTTCTTATGTACGAACGCAGCTGGTCTTAAGGACATCTTCATTACGATTAACACAAGGCTACAATATTATTTGAATGCGGCAGCCTTTAACGGCAAGCAGTACACGTTTCGAGTCCGTGTATAAACTTTGAGCTGAAATACATGTGTTACAGCTACAGTTTTGTCTTTGTGTATGTGTGTGTGTATAAGAGAAATTGCAATTTAGCTTCTGGCATTGTAATTTCATACACACTAGAAACACATTCCGATATTCATTCACACACATGCACAAACTAAACGTATAGATGTCTCTAATTAAGGCCATTAAGTCAAAACCGGAAATAAAATCTTATGGCCGTAGAATACCAACAGCATAGTAATTTTGTGATTGTTAATGTCTGTTTGTTTGCAGGCAGCCACTGCGTCTCTGTGTGTGTGTGTGTGTGTGTGTCAAAGTGTAAGATGTTCTGTTAAAGATGCGAAGCTGTTATTATTATTAGTTATCGGTTGCGTTGTAGTTGTTGTAGATGCAGAAATACAACTGGAGCTCGTTTCAAGTTTAGCAAAAGCCAGCATTAACTTAATTTATGGCATTTAACGGATGTTACTTAAACAGCCACCACATTTAATTTACTGTTTCACAAACGCCACGTGGAAGAACGTTTTGAAAATGGCTAATGGAATAGGTAAAATAATATTGAAATTAAACGTTGAAACGCTGATTAGTTCAGGCAGGGAATTTATTTTTCTTTGAGGCATCCAGTAGCACGCTAAAGTTTTATTTATATTTTTATTTCTCTGCATCGTTTTATACACAAGACTGGGAGGCACCAATTGTGGAAGTAATTTTGAGTCAGTGATACTTCATATTAAAAAATATGAAAAAATGGTATACGAGAATTGTATCCATTTCGGCTTGTGCTGCCATTTGAGAATCTTCTTCAAGTGCTATTTTTATGAACTTTTTATTTTAATTAAAAAATGTTTCTATTTCCATTTAACCGCATAGAAACGCAGCGTTGCTTTTCGTTTCAAAATGTTTGCTGCTGAATTCATAAACAATTAATTTTCACTTTAATAATTCTCTAAGAATTTTGTGTGTGCAGATGTTGTTTACAAATTAACTTCCACTTTTGAAATTTATATAAAAAAAATAAACACAAATTTTTGAAATTTGTTTCGATTTCTTTCGTGTATAAACTTCACTTTGGTGATGTGATTTGTCTATCAGTCTGTTCAAAACTTGTGAGAAATATGAGTGGAGCGAATTACGAAATTCTGTTAGACTTTTAATGCGTTAACTTGTCTTCCGTTTATTGATTGTCGTCAACTTAGAACTGGTTTGTGGTAAAAACATAATATTTGCCAATTTCCTATTTAAGCAAAATTGACTGCAGACCAACATTTTTGGCGAAAGTAACTGATTGTGGAAGAAGTTTAAGAAAATTGGCAGGAATAGAGCAGTATTTAATAAAAAATGCAGATAAAAAATTTTTTCTCATCTCATTCAGCCGTTATTTCAGACGAGAAAACTGACGCGTAGTTGATTTCAGTTTGGTTATCAAAATATTCCACGTATTTAAGAACTTTTGGTTTATAATTTCACCCATGAATTAAGCAGAAATTATGTCTTATCAATGTCTAAAAAGCACTTTACGTGTAAGAATTGTTGCCCTAAAAAAAATTCTGTACACAGTTTCGTACTCCATTTAATCTGAGAAGCTCAACTAATACAACAACTTACGACTTGACGAGTGAAGTTTTCAAAAACGACTTAAAAATTTCGTGAAAGAAAAAGTTGTATTAAATTTTATTAAAAGCAAAAAAAAAAGAAAGAAGAAATTTAACTAGTTAAAACACAATTACTTACTTCGGAAAGTTTCTCGAACTCCTTCCACCGAAATATTACACACACACACTGAAGCACTTACATGCATGCACACATAAACACAACATTGTTATCAGTTGTAGTTGTTCTTCTTCCGGCAAATATTTTAAAATATTTGCTTCTTGCGTTTCCTTTTCTTTTTTTTTGTATACAAATACAAGCGCAAGAAGGAACAGTTATTTGTCATAAAACTATTTAATGAGGTCTTCTATTACAGTTTACAACATGTATGACTGCGACTACAGCTGCAACATTTAAGTGCTTGTAAGGCAAACTTGCTCGCTCGCTTTCATTCCGCCTCTCCTTCAGTCCTCACCACCGCCTTTTAACAAAACTAACATTTTATTTATGTCACCAGTTTCATTTTCTTCAAATATCAACTGACTTGTAAAACATTTACAAGTGTGTTGTAAAATACTTATCGAAAGTTATTAAAAAGTTTTCTATATTTACAGCGAGTGTGTGCAGGCAACAAAATAATTTTGCTGTTGAGGAGGAAGAAATAGAAACGAAGTACTGGGTTCGTGAAGTTGTGCTTGAAATATTTGCCCTGGCAAATGTTTTGAGAAAAATTTAAATAAAATATTAACAAAAACAAACATGAAACAAAGACAGACACTCTTGGCGAATTGTAATAAAATTTCTAACATGAAACTTTATCAGCTCCCTTTTAGAGTTGCAATACAACTAATAAATTGTTTATGTATTCAAATTTGATAATAAATAAGAATTTCGGGGGCTGATATCTCTACAACTGATTTGTGGAATATTTTGAGATATCGAGTTGTGGCATTTGTTATCTCGACTAGAAAAAATTTTGCAAAAAACTTCATTGTGGCCCATCTATTAACAAAAGAAAAAAGAAAGATGTGTAAAACGGTTGCCCTTAAAGGCCTTCCCTGCTAATTTTAAGCGCAAAATTATCGTTACCTGGTTCTTGTGCTATTATTTGCTTTTGAGCTCTTCAAGTTAAAACTCTGTAATTTTAAATTTCAAATTAACCGATTCGTACGTGATGAGCGGTAATTGAGGTAAGATCGGATATATAATTTCAAAAGTAAAAAAAAAGAATTTTAAACAGTTTTTTTCCAATTTCTTCGTTGTTGATATCTCGCTAGTGGCTTAACCGATTTTGATCCGATTAACAGTGATTTAAGTGGTTTTTCAATTGGAAATCAATCAAAGAAGCTTTTTAAAAATTATTGTTGAATGTTTTTTATAGAGTGATACAACTTTGAGTTGGCACCACTGCTCTACTTGACCACCCACTTAACAGCTGATAGTTGCTTTTTGTTTAGTTTGCTTTGACATTTCATTATGGATCGTCTTACAACAGAGCAACGCGTGCAAATTGTGGAAATTTTTAATCGAAATAATGGTTCTGTTCGTCAAACTCATCGTGCACTTCGTTCATTCAAAATTTTATTTTCCCATGCAGCCCATTTTCGGTTGAATGGGTAATTAAATAAACAGAATTATCGCATTTGGAGTGAGGAGAGTCCACAAGCTGTTGTCGAAGCACCATCTCATCCACAGAAAATTACTGTTTGGTGCGATTTATGGGCTGGTGGAGTCACTGGCCCGATGTCTTCAAAAAGATGATGGTCAGAATGTTACTGTTTGTGAAAATCGGTGTTCCAGATTGCGCCTTGTACGCGCCAGCCGTGGCGGCCACATGGCCGAAATCATATTTAAACATTAATATCATATTATTTTCCATCATATAACACTTCGTGATTATATTCCCAGCCAAAGGTTTTCCAAATGACAAACTTCTATTTAAATTTAGATTCTCAATCAATAAAATATTTTAAGCTGCGCACTTGTCAAACAATATTAAGCAAAACGGGGGAGCGAAGAGAGTATCTTATGAATAGAAAGAAACGTGTTACTTTCCAAACTAAATTTCAAGTGTATTCCAGCAGAAATCTCTTAATATCTTGCAAAACCAGCTCAGCTCTAACAACACTTTACCTTAACACCTTTCGAACTTAATATTGCATTTGGCTGGATTGCTTGTGCTTTCCTCTATGGTGTTGCCGTTGGTTAATATATTTTCAATTTCTACGTGATTTTATTGCACGAAAAGCACAAAATTATCTGTAAATGTACGATATCGTTAAACAAACACTGGAACAGAAACGCTTTTGTAAATACATGTACGAGCGAGCAGATTGATAAAAAGCATAAAAGGAATAGAAAAAAACTTGAAAATCCATTCCATCCGGTGGCAGTTAATAGAATAAAGTTTGACATAAGTAACCTTTATCTGGTGTTGGAAAGCTGCTCAAATACACACACGTAAAAATATTTTAAATCCTTTTGCTATTTTTTCCCTTTTCCTATTTTTGCTAATACCATTTACCAGTTGCCAGCCAGCAAAAAAGAAGCTCAACTGCTTAGTTTTCGCACAAAATTGATTTCGAAAATGTTTCCAATAAAAATTTAGACGTAAAAAGTGCTGCTTTTTGCAACATTTTGAGTATAAAAAATCAGGAGTGTGTTGCACAGCTAAAATATAAAGTTACTTAGCAAGTGAATAGAGCTTTTTACGTCCTTTTTTTATTTTTTATTTTTGCTCCCAAATAAAGTAAAAAGTAAGAACTCTGCTGCCGTTTTAGTGTCGTGTTGTTAATGCAGAAGTAACATGTTTTTGGGTTGCATTTGCTAAACGTTTGCACTTCACCCACATGATTTTAGTTATTCTGATTTCCTTTAATTTATTTAAATTTATGTTTTAACTGCCTTTAATTTTAGCTCTGCTGGCCTGCTTTGTTAAGCGTTGACAACTTAAGCAATTAAAAGCCAAGCAAAACAAACGCTAAGAAAAAGATGTGAAAAAAAATTTTTATATATTAAGAAAGTAAGTCAAGTGGTTAACTGACTATCAACAACTACCACAACTTGGCAAAAACATAAAAAAATTTATGAAAACAACTTCTTATAAAAATGAAAAAAGAAACAGGGAACCAACTGCCACTACGAGCACAAACGGATATCAGTTAAGTAAGTGAAGTAGCGGGTTGTTGTTGTTGTTAATGTTTTCATAGTGGTGGAAATGTCTTGTCGCAGCAACTCATAATATTATATCTTCTGGTTGTTGTTGTTGCTGCTGTTGATGCAGAGCAGCAGTGCTGCTTGTTTGTTAATGATGCTGGTGGTGATGATGGCGATGATGAGATTGTTGTTGATGGTGTTGTAACAGTATTAACGGCAACTTGAGAAGGTACTAAAGCTTTGAAAATAAGTTTATGATATCAACAAAGATTAACCCAGTTATTGTTGTTGTAAAAAAATATTGTTCTTCCTGCCGTTAAATTCAACTTCACCAGCCAACCAACCAACCGACGAGGCAAATAAACTTTGAGTGTAAAAGATTTTTCATATAAAATTAAAAAAAAAATATAGAAAAAGAAATGTTGCTGTTAAGTGTTGTTCCTGGATTTTAAATCATATTTTTTTCTTATTTTAAAAAGTTGGTAAAAGTTTTGCATTAAAGCACACATTTAGGCGGCCTCAAACGCAGACACTTTTAAAAGAAATGCAATAAATTTAAGATTTAATCTCTTAGAAACATATTAAAGTGTCATTTGAGATGCTGTTACCTTTTAAGATTAGAAGATTTGTCACGAAGATTTTCTATTTAGTAAAATATTTTAGTACGCTAAATAATTTAAGAATAATTAATAATGAACAATTCAAATTCAGTCAGGAAAAAACAACTGCTTAACGTTCTATTTGCTCAAAGTGACACTATTTCAGGGAAAATTATGGGTATTTCCATGGTATTCCGTTTTGCTACTACTAAATCAGGTATTAAATTGAGTATCAATTCTATATAATTAACCAACTTGAGTATCAACAACAAATCCCCGAATTTTATAAATTATAACGAATACAGAGATCGCTAAATGCCAATTATTTTAAAGTTTTCTTTCTCCTTAAAAGTAATCAATGAGGAAATGTTTTGCAATATAAGAAATAAATCCCAAGTTCTTTTTAAATATTTATTTAAAAAAATCGAAACAACTTTCCTTTAATCTTAAAGCTAAATAAGGAATATTCAACTTGTAGGGTTTTAAGAAAAGAAATGCAGTTCAAGCACACATTTGCCATGAAAACGTTTGACTCACATAAATATTTTGCTACTTGTCACATAAGTCAAAAGGCATTAAGGGTATTACCGTGTGACCCAGATAATAAATATTTCATATTTTACAACTCGTATTTTTGGCGTACTATTTATGTGAATGTGAGTTGTGTTGTTCTTTTTAATGAAAATGTTTGTGCAGTCAGTTTGTCAGGCTAATAAATATTTACAAATTCAAGACAAACATATTTTGCAAGCCAGACATACGAGCCAGGATTACCAGGCTTTAAAGAATTTTGAAAATAAATGGCAGCCATTAATTGGAACAGTTTGCAGGTTTTAAAATTATTGCCGAACAAATTAATTCGTAAATGTCATATTTACTTTTTCAAATGACACCGACTGACTAGCATCGTTTGTATTATTGAGTTGGTGTAAATACATTTAAATTTAACAAAAACTATGTATTCGCATAAATCTTTAGATGCGTGCATGTGTAAGAAAAACAATTTGTTAAGATTTACATATTTGCCATGATTCGGATCAGCAAGTCTTTCTGTTTTATTTTGATTTTCTATTTTACTTGTGTCGTTGTTGCTGTTGTTGTTGTTTTTCTGTGTGCTCTATTTGCTATTGTTTGTGTTGACAAAGTTTGACATGATTGCAGATGTACACGGGTGAGCGAGTAGTTGTGCTACAATATCCTGTTGTAACATTGACTTACAATATTCATTTTATACCACAACAAATTCCAGCAACTTCTGACGATGACATACCTTTTTGAGCTGAAGCAAACAAACACGACAATGAAATGAAAGAAAAAACGAGAGAGAGACCGTCATTCACACATTTAAGGAAACCGAAATACACACACACACACATACACCTGCTTCTGCTTGCATTTGAATACAAGACATTTATGAATATTCATATATGAAAATATTCATACGGTTTTTGTCTTCTACATTTGCTGACATTAAATGCAGGGAATAAAGAAAATGTTAAGAAAACACCTGAGTCATATAATCACTCACATGTTGCTAGAATGTGTGTGCATGTGTTAGTCTATACGCTCGCCAGCTCCGTTCCGTTGAATCCTTTTTATGTGTGATTTTTTATGCTCAAAAAAATAAAGGAGGAGAAGGATGAAAACTAGTCTTGTTTACATGAGCACACATTCATAGATTCCTTCCATATTTTATTATATTTTATATGCATGTGTATGTGTGTGTGTGTGTGTGTGTGTAGCTTTGTTTGTCTATGAAAATGTTCAGGACAATAGAATATTTTGAAATGTTTACAATAAAATTACAGAATATTTTGACATGTTGAAAATATTTGCATGTGATTGTTTCCTCGCAAAGAAATTCGTCAATAGGAAAGTTTTCAAGTATTAAAACGAGTCCTGGAGACGTCATAATACGATTGTTTTCTATTGTGCTTTTGATTTTGAATTTTTTTCAAGTAAAACAATTTTGTCTTTTAAGGATTTATTGCGTACATGAATAATGTTCGCTTTAAAACATTAAGGCAAATAAATGGGACACTAAGACCTTTTTAAAAAAATTTTTCCTTAAAAATATATGTTTTTAAAATATCCGCGGATACGAATTTTTATAACTGAATTCAAAAACGACCGAGATCTGTCACGTGATTGATAATTATTTTATTTGGAAAACATGATCAGCAGTTGGATATTTTGTTTTGTGCATGAAATTTTATTATAAAAATATTTTGAAAAGAAATTTTGTGAAATGTAGAAAATACTTGAAAAAGTGTTAGATAAACTTATTTTCATAAGCAAGTCTAAACAATGAAAAAATCCTTTTTCATATTTTCTACAATTTACTTAAATAAAATGACAACAGTGAAGAGTGGCAAAAAAGAAAAGTGATTTTTTAATTAAATTCAGTTTCAATGGAATAATTATTTGAAAAGTGTTTTTAAGTGAGAAAAATATGATGAATATTCCCAAGCGCAAGGGAAAGTAAACGTTAGTTTTAGCTATTACAGCAGAGCATTACAGCTGTTTTCGAAAGCCGCTACATTTTTGTCATCAGTGTTCATGTGTATTTTGATTTGTAAGGACTTGTTCAGGTGGTTAAGTTGACTGTGACAACAGTTTCTTTTGTACCAATTTTATTATGAAAAAGAATACGAGAATTGTATAAAATCGATGGCAACACGCCTTCGTTAAGTCTCGTTAATGTCATATTAATTACTCTCTTCATATTAAGGTTTCAAAATTTTTGTTGGATTGCTATTTCTGTTGGATCGCTATTTTTCCAAACAACAGCGGAAGTTGTCAATACGAGGCCCAAATCGACCACTTAATTAAGAAAAATGTCCTTCTTCATATATCCTATTATTTCTTTCAGAATGGATTTTAATAGACCAACCCATGACCATTGTTTCGTATAAAAAAAAAGATATTATAAATACATTTTTCAACTTTTGAGTTTGCAGGTATAAAAAACCAACAAACTGTTTTAAAAATATGTTGTTATTGGTTTCCAACCAAAAAAAAAAAACCTTTCAATAATTGTTACCGCCACGGGTTTACAAAAATTATTTTTACTGTGCCCGTCTCTCTCAAAGGACCTTTCGGATTATGCATTGTCCATCAATATTGCTGAACGCTAAGATATTTAAGAATTCACCACAAAATCGCGTATCTATTTCCACGAGTTCAGTATCATGCCCACAGTTCGCTGACAGCAATTCTGCATGTAATTAAATTCATTGTAGCTGTTGCATTACCTGGAAGGACTTTCTTAAAATGGTTAGAAATAGACCCTTGAAATATTTAATGCAATTTGTCTTGTGTATGGAAAAAAGTACAAGCCGGCGCAAAGTTTGTTATCTGAAGTTGTTTTGGGAATTGAAAAACTTTAGTTTTGCATAAGAACTCTGTTTCTATGGAGTTTATTTTTCTTTTAATTTTGTATTAAAAGGAAAACATGTTACCGGTGTAGTGACTGCTACCGTAATTGGTGATGGTATATGTCCACTACATATAATTTTTTACAAGTTTCACCACATGGTTGGACTTCCGATTTTTAGGCAGATATTATTTAAGAGGTTTTTGAAAATCTGGGACTTTATTGGTGTAGTGGCTGCCGCCGGGATTGATGACAATATAGGCCCACTGTATATCAATCTTTCAAGTCTTCCGAAACCCTGGGTATTGTTGGCATAGACTTATGATTTCAGATAACCCCACAATAAAGAGTTCTAGAATGATTGACTGGGTGTGGCTACTAAAGAAGAGGTTTTAGTTATCTACAGATTGAAGAGGATATATTTCTTTATCCCCAAATTTGTAATAAATTTAAAAATTAAAATTATATTTAAATCTGTTAATTTTTTCAATGAAAGCAAAATATATTTTTTTAATTTGTATCGTTCAATATTTTCTTGATACTTATTTAACCATAATTAAATGCTATAAAAAAATATATCCAGATTTGAAAAGAATAACAGAAAAAAATAACAGAAAAAGTTGACGTTGCAGGACAGCAATACGATGGCAAATTAAAGAGTTTGAAAAGTTTATAAAATGTTCAACTCGTGTTGCAGTGTCGTCTTTAAAACATCTTAAGCACCTGTAATAAATTCGCCAGTCTTAGAACGCCCCCTCCCCGCCTGGTCTTGGCAAACTTTATTGAAATGACAACTTTTTGTTCATCAAGTTTTAAAAGTAATAATAAAAGTGCTAATGAAAAGCAGAAAAAAATGAAATAAAATAGAACAAGAAATAAATTTAATGAAGGTTAAAGTAAAAGTAAATTTACAAAGTGAAAAGTTAATGTTTATAAAGATTTAAGATAATAAAGTGAAAGTTACTTTTGTCATAAAAAAAGTAAAACTGAATAAAATAATTAAATAAGACGAAGTGAAAGCAAATTTAAATTGAAGTGCAGTTGACTTGTTTTTTTTTCTTCTTTGCCAACTCATATGATTTTAGTGCTCTGGTTTCATCTTTTTTTCTGCACGTTTTTTGCTGCGTTCTGCAGTACGAGTATCATTTCCATTTATTTAGCATATAAATTGCATATTTAGTATCACTGGGCTACAATAATCCTTTACCTTTTCTTTTTCTGTTTTCAGTTAACAGATTTGGACATTTAGCCAAATACGTAACATGCGACCACATAAAATGCAACTTCGGAATAGAAAAATTGTTAGAGGAAAAGCAAAAAAGTGTATTGAAGAAAATAAAAATTTGCTCCCTCGCCATGGCAAATGTGTTAATGGAAAAAGAGTTCAGTGAGTTGGAAATTTACGCATTCCAATTCCTTTAGCTGGGAAATATGGTTAAAAAAAGGGAGTGAAAGCTGACGAAAAAATTGATGCTAAAAGGAATTGAAAGTGTAAATGAACATCTGACGAATGGAGGGGAACGATAGCCAAGAAATAGAGTTTAGAAATGAATAGTTTTCTTTTTCAAATAAATAATTAAACCACTTATAATGGATACTGTTGAAATGAAGTGTTTCCTCGATTAATATCAATTAACCAACAGCCTAATAATTTCTTTTAATTTCCTGTATAAAGAACCAAGACTGGTGTTGAGCGTTTAGTGGGCACTTGTTTGTCTTCGTTGCAGGATTTGTGATATACTTAAGTTTCCTTCAAACTATTAACAACACACCCGTTTTTAAAAATTGTCATCTTCTAAGCCGTTATCCTTCCCACTTAAAATTGGATGGTTTCCAATTTTCGCTCTATGCATTTTGGCCACATGCACACTTTTTTCCTCTACGCTGTTAACTTTCTCAAATTTTTTCGTTTATGATTTTGTTTCTTTGCACTCGATCTTTTTGCTGAAGTAATGGAAATATGAGATATTTCAAATGAATGCATTAGAAGGCTGCACCCATACGCATAGTTTGAAATGAGATAAAAGTACGAAAAAATTGGGCAACAGGGCAGCCAAAATCGTAAATGCTGCCACGCAAAAACCCAGGCTTATGATACATAGTCATAAACACATAAGCAAATCATTGCATTTATCATGGAATCAATTTTTTTTACAGAGCGAAAATACTAAATTTGGAGGCGAGTGTAACCGAGAGATACTAAAACATGATGTCTAACAAGAGAGTGTAATTTAAATTTAAAGCAAAATAGTGCATCATCTAATTTTAAAGCATCAATTCAGGGAGCACGATATATTAGGAAACGCTATTTAAAAATAGTTTCTTTGATTTGAAAAAGCTATGAGAAGTTTTCTTTAACAGCCTGTAAGAATATCTGTATCAGCAGTCGTTTGCATTGTTCTGTTAGTATTTAAAATAAAGGAGATGCCTTAAACAGTCCTTTAAGACGATTTTTACAGGACTATAAATAACTGAAGATTTTATTTCTAAAAGTAATTGTTTGTTATTGACTTAAATTTTAATAAGTGAATTGCTCGAAATGTGTTTTTAATTTGGAAAGCCATGTTAACGCACTCTTATTAAATCTTTCATATGAAGATACCTAAGAAATTCAAAATTTCAATTAAATTAAGAAGGAACCGCGGAACAATGAGATATAAAAATATAAACAAAAGGCAACACTGGGACTAAACGAAACTGTGTCACTATCAGTTCGATACGGTTCTGGTACGCTTTTTCATAATAAAGTTGTTACAAGTAGAAACTTCTAACACATCCCACTAAATTAATAAAAGTGTAGTGGCTTTCGAAAACAGCTATTTTTCTTTGCTATATGAATTAATTAGATTAAACTTATGGTGATTTTCCTTTGTGTTATGGAATATTTATTGTGTCCTCCTGAATTAAAAGTACTTTGCGAGCAATTCGTTTATTAAAATTTAATAGAAGAAATAGACAGTTCGCAATCTACGCAATCGACTGCCATAACATTTAATATGTATATTAAAATGCTTGCTTGGCTGTTTTTTATTAAACTACCAACGACAATTCATATTGTAATAAAATAACACTACGAAAAACAAAATAGAATTATTTGTAGTTGATGGAAAACAAACAGTTGCCACCGTTAATGAGCGGGAACAATAAACTAGGGGAATTCCATAAAGAGAAATCAGCTTATATATATTGCAACTTATCGCAAATGGTCTTTTAGGGTACCATTTTACTTTAAGTCTAGGGTTCTACCAAAATCATTACAAATGTTCCAAATTTGTGACCCTGTTAGACAACTAAATATCTGCCAAATATTTCGTAGAAGGCTGTTTTATATAAAAGTGTGTGTGTGTGTGAGTGTGTGTGTGTGTGTGTGTGTGCATGTATATGGATGTGAAAATAAATTGACTGTTTTGCAAGAAAGTGAAGTACGTGGCGTATGATTATTATTTCTACATTCAATATAAAAAGTATACGCCTGTTTAACAATGCCTTGAACCATGGCGTGAGTCCTGGTGCACAATAAGAAATCGAATTTATTGAAATTCTAATTTCGACTCATAATAGAGAAATAAATATATGAAACATTTTATATATCTCTCTCCCTCTCTATTTCTTTAAGAAAATACAATTTCTAAGAAAAGCTCTTTCGCCATTTAAATCAGAATAGGCGCTACACAGTCGAGAAAAAGGAAAGCGGAAATAATTGTAAAACAGAAAATGAGCCTGGAGTTACCACAAAACAGAAAAAAATTGTAACAGCAGCGGGTTCTTAAATTATTTACTATGAGCGTGTCCTGAGCACCAGTTAGTCACTCGGCAGTGGTCAGGCAAACTTTATACGTAAAATAGTCACAACACAGACCTTTTTCTACATATAAAATCAAAAAACTTCACTTATGCATTTATAAGATGCAAAAATGTTAAAAATACTTCACAAGCAATTAAATGAGGTTGCAGCAAATGACCGTGTGTTGTTGGTATTGTGTTATTTACTTGTGGTTCTGCAGAAAACCAATTTGACTTTGGGCTAAGAACCATTTTATTGTGTGGAAAACTTTGATTTATTAGAAGTTTCTCTTGTCTGAACTTGCCAAAGTCCTTAAAGGACACACTGACGAAGAAACCCTAAAGCAGTTGGTAACAACTACCGGACCTGAAGTGCTCTGCTCAGCACTGGAATAGAATAGAATAGAATAAAAAATGCACCTGACTTTGTGCATGCACTTTGCTCGAAAGTAAATTAACAAAGTCTAGCATTTCTTGCAACTATTTAAATGACAAAAGAAAAGGAAAACAGAAATAAATACTCCTACAATACGAGTGCAACAACAAGAGGCTGCTGCTGCTGCTGCTGCAAGTCTAACTGTAATAGTCCTACAACAAATTGCACAATTGTTGCCTGAATAGACCAGCCTAAGTTGTGTTTGGCTTTGTTATTGTTAGATGTTCTTATTGTTGTTAAAGCTGTTGAGCATTATTGTTGTCGGGCTGCAGTAACAACAACTACTTTCTTTTTGCTTTCTTTTGCGTTCAGTTGTTTAGTTGTGTTCTTGTGTTCTTGTGTTTTGCCATCTAACAGGTGAAAAGCACTAAATGGACAAGTGTTGTTAGCAAAAATGACTGGAAGGTAGACGAGCAAATGAACAATGCGATTTACAAAGAGAACTGAAATAGCAAAATAAATGAAAATTGAATGAATGCGGAAAAAAGATTTAAGAAGAGCTGAAAAATAAAACCGACTACAAAAGAAATCGAGTTTGAAATGGAAGATAATGGGGAATATTATAAGCAGCGTTGCTGGCAAATTTAAAGAGAAGCAGCAAACTAATTGCTTGTTATGGACTTTCGCATAAAAATAGTCTGGGATTTGTGATGCAGTTTATTTGCTTTAACAAAATATCCATTGATTGTTGTGGCACTGGCTGCTGAATGTTGGCTATTTTTTATTTTCATTTTTCGGTTGCATTTAATGTGCTTTTATTTGAAAATTGTTTTGCTTAAGGAGGGAAATCCTGTCCAGACAGGAACAAGTGCAGTGGCAACGCACACGCATGTTGCAAACAACATGCGAGTGTGTGCAATTGCAAGCAACGTAAATAACAATAACAAATTCTATTTGTAACGAGCAAAATATTTGATAAATCCTTTTAAAGGAGACAACAAATTTAAATCAAATTGTTTAACAAACTATTTGTGCTGGAAAATTTCTTAAGAGACATTGAAAACAAAAAATTTCCAAGAAAAAAAACTTCAAATAAAATTCCTAACAATTTATCTCTGTGCTGCTGAAGCCTGCAACAAAATATTGATGACATTTATTATTGGCTTTATTAAAAAAATCCTCTCTCAATTTAAGCTGTCAGGAATTTTGTATGTGCCGTCTGAGATACTGAGCTGCAGTGCAAGAATGTAATATTTTTGCACAATTCCCTTTTTTACTTAAATAAAAACCAAGACACAAAAACAACAACAGCAGAGTGTTTGTGTTGCAGCTGTACGAGATGTACGAAAAGTAACTTAAATTGATGCTAACGATGATGATGACGATGCTGGTGCTGCTGCTTCCTGATGATGATACTGACGATATTGCAGTCAACTATTATAGATTTTATGTTGGGTATTGCGGTTTTTCTTAGTGTTTTATTATTTTCCTTTCAACTTTCTTCTGTCCTTTTTTATACACCCAATAACACCGTCTCCTTTGTCTATTTGTTTTTTGTTTTGCAAGTGCCAGCAGAAGCCGTATTTAAATTTTATTCTAATAAACGAAGACATTATTTGCTGGAAGCTTGGGTTTCTGTAGCCAATAAACTATTATAACATATTTTCACAGGATATAATCCTTAAATTATTAGAGCATAAGTGAACACAGAAATTTTGATATAAGGGAAAGACTATTTTCACAGCATTTCCTTAAGAGGATTTGAAGAGTTTTACCGAAAAAAAAAAAAAATTTTAAAACAAACTGCAGAAGTTGGATAGACGCAGAAGAAAAATATTGAATTTATTATGCTGCTTGAAAGGATACTGTATTTTCTATACGTATTAATTTACTACTGCCATTATTTACAAATAGTTTCCAAAAATTTCAAATAGTTGGTTCAAAATCGCATATCTGTCAAACAATTTTTAATTATTTATTCAAGAAGTGTTTCAGAAAGTCATGATAAATATTCCAAGGCATGAGGGAAACTATTGAAGTTCCATAGCAGAGCAGTGCAGCTGTTTTCGCAATCCACTACACTTTCATCACCGGATCTCAAGTGAACTTTTGTTTATTAATACTTGATCAGGTGGTTTAATTGAAGATGATAACATTTTCTATTTTCTATTCTATTCTATTTTTCTATTCTAATTTTATTATGAAAAAGAATACGAGAAATGTACCGAAGGTAACACACTTTCATTAAATCCCTGAGTGTTTTATTATTATTATTTTTTTTAGTGAACACAATCAAAAACTTCTGCTTGTATTTGTTTTAGCATTTTTTTCAATGTACAAAAGTTATTGAACGATTTAAATCCATTGTACGAATACTGATGTCACACAGTCTAGGCAAAATTTCTTCTTTGGACATTTTACATGCTCCAGAACAACTGCAATAAAGTAAGAAATTTGAAAAATTTGATTTGAAAACAGATTTTATACAAAAAATCAAACACGAAGACAGATCAACTTTAATAACAACATTTATAAATCGATTTCTGGAAAAACAGACAATAACGACAAGTCGACTGACGATAACTGCCGTAGAATTTATGTGAAAGTGCTGAACACAAACTTTAAAATGAATTCACAATTTTTATATTTCCAATATCCTTTTTCACCACAAACAGACATGAATTTGTTCATGCATAAAAATATAAGAAAAAGTCGTTGTAAAACATCTGAAACGTGGAAAATATGCCAACAATTCAAAAGCACTATGAAACTATATAAATTTTGTGTTTATAATAAATTGAAAAAAAATTTAACTCACAAAATGTCTTATTCGAGTTATTAAAAGTTCTCGAATGCCAAAATTAATTTTCTATTTCATCAAGTCTGTTTTTAAATTATCCTCTACCAATTTTAATTTTTCGATTGCCTGCACAAACCCATTAAGAAATTTCAGCTATCAAACGAGGTAATCTCTCTACTTGTCTTCTTTATTACGTAATTCAAGTTTAAAACTTATCAAAAAACTTTAAAATACTCATTACTCAGGGTATATCAGGTGTTGCACACACACACACACACACACACACACACACACACACATACACACACACATACAAACAAGCAAACACTTATTTACATTTTCAAAAGGAAATGCAAGCAAATGAATAAAAGACTACGTATTCAAGTACAAACAACATGTACTAATTCCACACAGACATGCACAGACATGTTCATGTCTTCAATATTCATTTCCTTTGCTGCCTAATTATTTAGCAAAATCAAAGCACAATTCTCACAAAATGTTACACTACCTCCCTCCCCCTCCCTCTCTCTTTATCGCTCTCTGCGAAAATTCCTTGGCATTTGCAAGTGTACGAGTACATTCTGCCTAAAATGAAAACAAAAGAAAACTAAAGAAAAACTGGCAAAAAAATTTTATCGTATGAAAATGTCAGCAGCATGTTTGTGCGTTTGGGAAAAACGGGGCTTGAAACAATGTCGAGCTACACATGAAAAAGGTTTGCCTGATATTGTTTTGATTACTTTTAAGTAACAATAACAACAACAACAACAACAACTGCAAATAGCTGCTGTTGCTGTTGCAGCAACAATATGAATAAAAAATTGTCATCAACGTTATTAAAGAAAAACAATTGGGAAAATGAGTGCATTCAAATACTCAAAACTAGTGAAATCTTGGATTTAACAATTTGTAGTTTCAAGTTATCAGCTCACAACGAATTAGTTGCACACTTCAATCTGGTATTTATTTGAAATAAATAAAACAAGTTATCCTTCCTTCTACACGTGTAACAGTGACGCAATGAAATTTTGCTCAACACACATCTGCTGGAGTTTGAAGCACTTTCGGAAGTATTTCTGCAAGTCAGATATTTAAAATCGTTCATTTTTAAAGGCAGGCTAAAAATGATATAGAAAATAAAATAAATGAACGAGTGTACGAAAGAAACTTCAGTGATTAAAAATTTTACTGAAAATTTAAGAAAATCTTGGGCGTTGTATTTAAGGGAAATTCGTCAGCTTTCATTTGTTTTTGTTTTCATATAATTCCGATTTTGGTTGTTGCTCTGTGTAATTTTTTAATTGAAATGTTACAATATTAATAATAATGTTATCGAAAAATTGCTGCGATACTCGGTTCGAATTACCTCTTTCAATATCGTTAGAAATTTCAGTTCATTTTAAATGGAATTGATACCGAATGACTTAGTTTTGCCTCTTATCTACAAATTTCATTGACGGCTATCGAACGATAATTATATTTGGCCATTCGATGTCACTATTTTTGGGAACTGACAAACGGAATGACAGACGTTACATTCCTTTACTACGATTCCCATCATCCATAAGAGAAATAAAAGATTTTTTGTTTATTAAGACATGTAGACATTACGAAATGGATTTTGCACATTTACTCCCACTCTCATTGCCAGCTACGAGGGTAGTTCGAGATGAAGCATATGGAAATACTAACCTTGAGACGTTGCAAATGGCCGCAAAAGTAAGAGTTAAAGAATTACTTTAGAAACGAACTACTGGAA
Source organism: Linnaemya vulpina (assembly GCA_963675445.1). Taxonomy (NCBI): domain Eukaryota; kingdom Metazoa; phylum Arthropoda; class Insecta; order Diptera; family Tachinidae; genus Linnaemya; species Linnaemya vulpina. The sequence goes on along the minus strand of OY776279.1, from coordinate 81,622,559 downwards.
ATAAATACGATGGTTTTTTAAGGTTCGTGCATAAAATAAGAGGTTTTGGTATTTTAAAATTGGGTTGCAGTCTTGTAGTGGTTTTGGTGTATCAACCAATGAAATTGTGGCTGAAGTAGTGAATACTAGACTACGATGTCTATAACCCGGAGCACTTAGCCATCAATGTGGAGTGGAATTTTTAGGACTTGCATTAGTAAATGATTCTGTTAATTGTTGTCGGCTCGAGTCAATGATATTAAAACCGTCATAAACTAAAAGAGCAGAATACAACACCCTTCTTCATCGGTACCCGTAGCAAAAAAATTCACGGGCAAAGTAAAAAGCCGACACAATAAATAGTAGTTTATCTTCTCTTAATTCTCTACAATATCAAAATGTCCTTATCAGATGGCCCTTGAACAATTATATATCTGTGATTACAATTCATATTTTCCTATAAAACAAACTCAAGTTCTTGCAAGTGCGTTTGCTTGTCGGTTGGCAATTGTGTCGGCTCATATACGAACTTAAATTTTCATGCATTTTAGACTCAATTTTAGTTTATAGTTTGAATAGTTGTTTATCTTGTTTGTTTATTTGCTTTTATTTCTTTTTTTGAAGTTGTTGTTGATATTTTCTATTACACTTACAACAACAAATTTTGATACTGAGATGTTAAATTGCTAACTTGGGCAACAGCCACAAATAGTACGCAAACGAACTTCAATATTCCCAATAAGCAGCCAAATGTGAAATATAATTCTCTTTTTATATAAAAAATATGTACACTCCTGTTCCGTATTTCACGAGAAGTGAACGCGTTCGGAATTATCCCAGATTTTGAAAATTTATCTTTATGACAACAACAAGTGAGGAAAATTGCGAACTTGTGGATTAAAAAACAGATCTGATGTTCACGCATAACGATTGACGGCTTTTTAGACGAGAACGACTGTTGGGATTGAAAATTGTTCATAATAACTCTTGCCACGTTTTATTAAAATATTAATTTCTTTATTAACATTTCAGCTGTATTAAAACACATAGTGTTTTCTTTAACGGCCTACTCAGGAATTGTATGGAATTAAAGTCCTGATTGAGCTCAGGGATGTGATGCCTTCAGTGCAATTATATTTTTCTCAATAGAAGTCACACTTTCAAAGAACTGCATACTTTCAATAAAATTTTTAGTAAAACAATTGAATAATTATACATTTTAGTTGAAGCTTTAATCTGTGTTGTCCAAGTCACTTCGAATGTATTTCAAGTAAAAATTAACGATATCAGTTCTTAGCGTTGCATCGATACAAATTCAAATATATTATTTTGTAAAAATCTGTCATAAAAACCAAAGACGATAATTTTTTAAGATCCGAAATTTTATAATCTGATAATCAGTTTCGTAAATACTCGTTACTGTTTTGATTGGGAGTCAAAATATAATCGGGATGTATTCATTTCAAGGAAAATTTATACAATCCAGCCATTGAGCTTTTTCGAATTAAAAATAATATGGAAACGGTTGACCGCAAAGGCCGTCACTGTAACGCCCCCCGCTTGTCTTTAGCGCAAAGACATAGAAGCCTGGTTCTTCTGCTATTCTTTTAGATCTTTAAGTCTACCTGATAAGCAGTGAGTGATGTGGTTTTCGTTTACTATAGAAGCATCGAAAACACTGAGTTTGAAAAACTTGGATTTCAAAGTTTTACTGTGAACATCTTCACAAAATTACCTTTCAAATTACTTTAAATATTAACTTGAAAGACAAGAAAATATGTCTAAAAGCGTACCACAAAATACCATGTATAGTATTTATATATAATTTCACTACACCAACGAATATTCTTTGCAATACCGACGACGGAGGGTACTCCAAAGAGCTCTTTAGTAATTTTTAAAGTGTATTTTTCTATAACAATTTTCCTATAACAATTTTCCTACCTGAATGTTTCTTGGGTTGTGTGTGATTTCTCCTACTTCATTATTTTCTTCTTGAAAGCACAGACGGATATTAATTACTATTTGAAAGCTTTTGTCATTCTCTTGTGTTTTTATCAATGCGAGCAAGCAATAGAGTAAGTGTGTGTGCGTGTGTGTGTGTGTGTGTGTGTGCGTGCGTGTGTTGGTTTAATTATGCACACACAAATGCAACTGTGAATTATTGCTAATAGGAAAGTACGCATGTATCGTATGAAGAGGATAATATTCGTTTTTGCAAGTGTTCACAGACATTTCATTCCCTGTTTATGTCGATGTTTGTTGTATTCTTATAACTACTGTACAACAACAATAAGAACAAAAAAGCTAAATGATGTTACAATATCTGCTTAATTATTTTGCATTATTTGCATTCAAATATGGATAAAACATCAGGCATATGAATAATGAGAAATCGTACATTTTTCCCCTTCACTATGAAAGCCAAATAGATGTGGCTGCCTCTAATTTGCAATAGTTTTTTTTTCCTATTCACTGAAAGTGTACTAAATAGCCAATCGAACTTTGAGGCTTGCCTTTGGCCAGCAATTTTAAAGTGGCTGCTAACTCGATTACAAGTGCCATTGATTTGCGTTGAATATATGACTGGAATAATTTTAGTGTTCCAGAAAAAAATTTACATAATTTAAACGAAAAAATTTATACGTGTGAAAGAACAAAAAAAAAAAAAGGTTTTGACCATATGGAAATTAGAAAAAAAAACAAATTAAGTTGCGAAAACAACATGTTGCCTTCAGGCAAATATGGAAAATAATATCGCGAATATTTCTTTATGTCCAACAATAAAACGTTCGTGTTGAAGATTCGCTTTTCAACATTTACTCGATACCAAAACAGGGAAACCACAACTACAGCTTTTCTTTAGGTGTATCCGATATTGATATTCTCTCTAATAACTCACAATATCTTTTTTCAACTCTCGTTTGATTTGCATCTTTATGCGTAACAGCATTTTCTTTTTCATGTTTTCGCTTTACTCGGATAAAACATGTATAAATGCCAACGCAACCATCTACTGATTACCTTGTTAAAAGATAGAGGTTAAACAGATCAGATTCCTCAGTTGGCTCATAAAAATTAAAATGGATGCTTTCAGTTGGAAAGTGCTGCATATTTGCTGTTGATGTTGAATATTTCCAGCTCTTTTTTTTATTTGTACAAATACACACACGCATACAATGTTAACATGGCAACATAACATTTTTAAACTCTATACAGTAAAAGACACATGCACAAAGACACACGCACGCACACACATATATACATAGGAAATAAACTCTTGCGTTAACTTGCACATGGTTTTAACTGCCTGTTTTCATATCCGTTTAATACAAGTAAATATTAACAGTTATCTGTGTAAAAGCCAGTGTGTGTGTGTGTGTGTGTTGCATTACTTGTATGTGTGTTCATATCTACTGGCTGTGGTTAGACAAAATTTTGCAATTGGCTAACCGTCCATGGTTTTTGGTTTATATAAAAATTCTTTTTTCTTCTTCTTCTCATATTCCACCACACATGCACTCGCTTGCGTACGTGTAGCAGAAATGATGGACTGGATAAATGAGAATGAAAGGATATGTGTGTTTGTGTGTGTGTATGTGTTCGGGCTATAAGGCAACAATTTTTTTTCATTTTGCAAATTTCATTATTCCTTTTTTTTTGTGCTCATAAATTGTTAACCAGGCAGTTAGCTGGCCACAGTGTCTGAATGGCTGGCTCGCTGCTGGGATGACTGGACGACTGGTTACGTTGACTTTTCTCTGGCAGTTTCAAGTGAAGTACCATTTCATAAAATGTGGAGTCAAATCATTGTTTTGTATAAATTCTACTGTTTTATGCATTTTATATGAATTGTGTATTACACACACACACATACACACGCTCTCTGCTCGGCAAAGGTGCATATAAGTACGTGTCTGTCCGTAATGGCCAGTGTGTTTGTGTGTGTATGTGTGTGTATTTTGCATAATGGCCTCATATCCATACTATATTGCCTTTAGACAAAAGCGCTAAATGAGCGTTAGTAATTTGTGTGAGTTATTGTTGTTGCTGTTGCATATTTTGTCAAACTGTTGTTGCAGTTGTTATTAGCGAAACTATTTTTTTCTTTCTCTCGTTGCTGTATTTCGCCATGCTATCAGTGCATCTGTTATATATATTTTGCTAGTGGCTGATAGTGTTGAACATGACTTGGACGGTTAAAGGCATTTAATAACTGCATGCGTTTTATAGGTTCGATGCTGGATATGTAACAGTTGGCAACAGTCAAAAGCGTTTAAAAATTTAACTCAAAAAATATATTTTTTTAAAGCGAATAAACAGCTACAGTCCGTTGATGCAAAAAAATTACATCGATTTTTATATGAAATAAAAAGAACTGTTCCACTCATCAGTTTCTATTTTCCCCCTTAATTTCAAAATATCCGTTTTAAGTTCTCCAGCAGATTTTATATTAAATGCGGAAATACTATTAATTATTATAGAATAGATTCAGCAGAGATTTTCGGTAGACTTTAATGAAACCCAGCCCTATAATGCACAGTGGGACTTTGTAGGATGTATAAGGCTCTCCTATCGGGTGTTTTTTATAGTGTGATACAACTTTGAGTAGGTATCACTGCTCTATTCGACCACCCATTTAACAGCTGTTAGTTGCTTTTTGTTTAGTTTTCTTAGACATTTTATTATAGATTGACTTACGCCAGAGCAACGCGTGCAAATTGTGAAAATTTTTAATCAAAACAATGGTTCTGATCGTCAAACTTATCGTGCACTTCGTCCATTCAAAATTTTATTTTCCGATGGAGCCCATTTTTGGTTGAATGGGTAATTAAATAAACAGAATTGTCGAAACACCATTACATCCATAGAAAATTATTGTTTGCTGCGCTCTATGGGCTGACGGAGTCATTGTCTTCAAAACCGATGATGGTCAGAATGTTACTGTTTGTGAAAATTTGTATTCCAGATTGCGCCTTGTATGCGCCAGTCGTGCCGGCCACATGGACGAAATCATATTTAAACATTAATGTCATAAAATTTTCTATCCAATAAAGACCGGTTCATTGATATCAAGATTATATTACTATGTTTTATTATCATTTAAACTTGTATCACTCTATAAAAAACAGCCGATACTACGCAGTAAAAATGATTGTCCTTCTCTCCTCATCTTGGCAATAGTTTTCCAGTTCGGTCCAGTTTAAGCAGGTTTGTTTTTCCACTTTAGCCAGTTGTTGGCTACAACCGTCATTGTGCTGAGTTGGCCGAGCATTATAGAATTGTTTAGATCCGCTTTTATTGTGGACATTAAAAAATCAGCCTTAAAAAGAATTGTGTGTTAACAGCTCCTGGTTAATATGATTGTGTTTGTGGTCCGGTCTCTTTAAACTGTCTTCATTTGACTTTAATTGCCCTTTTATATATTTTATTCGCTTTTCTGTTGGTTTTTGATTTTGTTTTTCTTATTTCTTTTTTATTATTAATTTTTCTTTTATTGCAGTTGCATTTCTTTCCTGCATTAAGAATAATTTCATTTTGTTTGTTGTGTAAAAAAAATATAAAAAATAAAAATAAAAATAATATATATAAAAGTGGGAAATAAAACTTTTCTTTTGCTTTTTTTTCTTCCACTTCTTGGCTGGTTTTTCAGCTCATGTTTTGTGATTCCCTCCATTTGCAGAGCAGTTGTATTTACATTCTTGTAAGACGAAACTTTGCCCAGTCCTTTTTGTCATTCTTTTTATTTTATTCAAGTTTTTATTACCAACATTATAATGTCGTATATGAGACATTGTTAGACAGCCTTTCAAGTCTTGCCCTCATGCAGTAAGAGGACATGTTGAAAGAGATAATCACAATGATGATGAAGATAATGATGATGGTGATGCAGTTTATCTTCAAGATGATTATTTTTGCCAAGAGTATCATGCCTCAGTTCGTTGTACAAGTTTGCATTGTTTTTTCTTTTCTCTTCCACTTTTTTCTTTTCCTTCAAATATCTTTCTTTTTATAAAGTAGCATGTCTAGTTTTAGTTATTTGTCGTTTTGCTGTCATATTATGCAAATGGGATAATCGTTATTAGAGGATAGTTTTTTTTTCTTTCTTTGTGACGTTACAACACTAAGTCATCATGAAGGAAGTTGTTGTGGAAGAGAAGTAGAGAATAAATATTTCACATTTATTTGTTTTCTGTTGCCTTCAGAGTTTGTTGCATTCGAAACGAGAGACGTGCAAATAATAATAGGGAAAGGAATTATTTATGTGTTATTTAAGAATTAACAAGATTTGTAAAAGACAGTTTGGAATATTCCAACAAAATAAGTCCTTGAGAGTTGGAAAATAAAAAAAACTGCTTTGATATATAAAAATAATAATATCGGTGGTTAAGTAACACACACAAAAAAGAGGTATTAAGTCTGAAAATTTGTTTAAACTACACAAACAATAGCCCTGAATCACTCAGAGAAAGTTCCTTCAGAATTTAAAACGGCATACTGCCATATTAGGCAAAAGGTTTAATTTTATTTTTTTAATTTCATGTGTTTTTGCACAAGATCTTTGTTTTGAAAGTGTTTAGTTTTTCGGTGAGATATTTATAGAAAATTTATATTTGTTGTTAAAACAAACCAATTGAATGTCTTTTAAGGTGTTAATGACAACAGGAGTTTCATTTGAGAAATATCTAAAGTCCTTTTAATAAAATTTGCATGAAATTCTTTCTACATTTAAGTCCTTTAAAAAAGGAAATTGTAAAACAAAAATTCAATATAAATGCAAGCAAGTAAAAATATTCATTTAAAATTCCCTTAAACAATTTAAATGTTATTCTTCTGGCACTCAACAGTAGTAACATGTGCTGATAATTTGTTTTATAAATTTAAAATGGTGCATCAGTGTGTGTGTGTGCAAGTGTGTGGAAGTGTTTGTGTATGAAATGAGTTTCACCAGTTACCGACAAATAAATAAAATAGAAAAACCTCTTGTTGTTTTTTTTCTCTTTTGTTCAAAATAACTAACCAAACCTAAACAACATTTTACCTGTCTGTCTGCAAATGTTTTCTGGTCGTGCGTCCAGGTTTTTATGCAAAAACAAAAAGAAAAAAACTTATTTAAAGAGTACTGCAAAGTGTTTTAATGACAATTAAGCCTCCCCCGTACTGCACAACTCTTCTCCGTAAGTACTACTTATGGATACTTTAGAAATTAAAACCACACAGAGAAAAAAAAGTAATTCCAACCAACACATACATAAACACAGAATTTAAGGAAAATTAAACCCACTTTCCCAAGACAAGTACCCTTGTGAATGTGTTTATGTGTGCTGCTCCTTTTTTCATTAAAATTTCATTTGAAAACTAAATGTTTCTACTTGTATTCATGTTATAAAACAATTTTTTAAATTAGTTTTTGTTTTGTCCTGTTTCGGAGCCAAAAACAAAAAAAAAAAGATGGATGCTATAAAAAAAAATTACTGCTTTCAACAGAATCCTATTTCATATACTTTTTCCCAGAAATTCAACAGCAATTCATATAAACTTTACTAATTTAATTTGTGCTCTTTTTGCTACACACATTCGGGCATCTGCAGTTTGTAGTGAACACTACACGCGTTGCTCCTCCCTGCGCAAACAACTAACGAGCACATGTCAACGTTTATTTTAATATAATTTTACTCAAAAACCTTTAAAAATATATAATGAAAAAAAGAAATTACAAATTGATAAGCTAAAAAGTTGAAAAGTTGTTTTTTTTTAAGAGGGACTGTTTATTTATTGTACAAAAAGAATGGTTTAATTAAATTCACCTACACTCTCGTTATTAATTTAATTACAAGTTGCGGACTGAATATTAAAGTAAATTTTATTAGTTTTTATTTCATAAAGGACCTCTCATTCCTGCTCTCAATGAGAATTGAAGCGGTTACTTAATTTTCATTAATCATACGTACTGTTGAACCCGAATAGAAGAGTATCCCACCATGTTGTCATGGTGGGGTGGGCAAATATGCCACCACATGCTGTAACTCACCCCTTGAGGAATTTTAATGAAAAGTGTATGAATTCCCTTAAATTTCCCGTTGTCGTGCAATTAAATTATTAAGCAAATTTTCACTGTTCCATTATCAAACGAACGTTAAATATTTTATTTCAAAAGGGAAATACACGAACGTGATTCTAAATACAACAAACTAATACCAACACACACGCACACACTCACACTTGTCCTTTTATTAAATATTATTTAAATGTTTGTTATTGTTATATGAACATCCTGTTTGTTTTTATTATCAGCTAAGCGGATTGTCACACATGTAACTTTAAAATGCTCATAGAAAAATAGTTGCCGCATATTTGCGAAAATATATTGAAAAAAACCCAAAATCCCAGCGAATTTGTTGTGATTTAATCGATCACAAGTGTGCAATAAAAATTCGCCAAAAAAAACAATATGAGTAACAGTTTTAAATTGCTTAAGATCTACGTAGTCCTAAAAGTCCTTTTTTTACTGGATGATGTTACTAAAAAATATTCTGCAACATGTTGCAGGGATTGTTTGAGCCATTGCAAGTTCACTGGGTTCAAGTGGTGAATACAAATTAGCAGATTTAAGCAAGAAAAACAAAACTTTTTTTAGCTAAATTATTATTATTGTTTTCAAGAATATTTAATCCATAAATTTTTTTTGTTTTTGTTGTTGAAATTGAATTTATATATTTTCAATGTTAGAAATGCAATCAAAAATTTAATTGTTGTGTAGCATAATAACAGATATTGTTCTTTGGGAAGAGTTGTTTGCACAACCCCTCACACTGGTAGGGAGCGTATATGAATCAGCCATTTATTTATATAATTTTAAAAGTTAGATTCACAGCAATTTTATATATGCAAATTTAGTTAATTCCAAAAACAAAACAGGCAAGTGCAGGAATATTTCGCTGAAAGTTTTAGAGTCATAAAGCGGGGGGTGTTTTTAAAACAACATGGACAGTTTACAGGCAAATTATATAGAAGAAGGAGTGGAAGAAAGGAGTGTTTTATGTGACCGTGACTGTTACGAAATTAATATTTCTGTTGTTCTTTATTATTTAATAATTCTATGAAATAGTTGATGTTACCAACAATGCAGATGGGAGGCATTGCAGCCTCCAACAACTTTATGTTTTATTTTATATTGTCAGAATTAATTAACTTTTAATTTTTTTTATTTCTCAATGAACATAAATAAAGGTTTTTTTCAAACTATATTTTGTCACATATATTTCTTTCAATGCAGAAAGTTAGAAAATTTATTACAATTCCCAGGAGAGTGTATACGTGTAATTAAATATTTAACGGAACATTATTATCTTCGAAATTCTGTACAATCCCATCAACAGTTCTGTTGTGTAGTTTGTCAATGAGTGATTTATGAAATTATTCTGGTTTGTGATTAAAAACAATAAATTTCAAAACGATTATTCTGACCGATTTTGGCAGAAGTCAAGTTACTGACTTCTAAATTATATACTGCAAGATAATAAATAAAAAGAGAAAAATAAATTAATTAAAAATGATTAAAAAACCATTAAAAACAGGTTTGAAAATTATCCTACAACGACTGTAGCAAACAAAACACAACTTCTTCTCTCAACAAATTCTTGTTTTCAACTCCTTTTTGTGTCTTAATTGATCTTCATCACACATCTGGGGGCAAATTACGGCATTCGATATCGATCGAAATTTGTATATAAATTATATTGAAGCTTCGGTCGATATCGAATGCGGTAGTTTAGCCCCAGACTTTCATATTTATCAACAACAGAAATGATAATGAAAAACTAGCGGCTTCCGAGATCAGTTCTGCTGTCCTGTTCAAAGAATTAAGTTGATATTTATTTTCCCTTTGTTCTTTGGCATATGATCTCTGAATTCCTATTTTCTTTTAGTAAAAAAACCCCCAATTAAAAAATATCCACCTATAAAAAATTAAGGCTCTTTAGCAGGATGCTGCTGTGGCTGTACGAGTCCAATGATCGTGCATTCGATTCCCAAAGTAGCTCTCACTTTGCGATCAGTTTTTGTTATTAAAATATTAGGAAACTTTGCGATAAGACTTACGAAAAATTCAATAATTTAAGTAAATGATTTGTACTTCTTAAACTGCAGTTAAATTTTAGAACTATTGAGTTTGAAAATAAATTATTTTTGCACTCACCCCGATTCGATGGTTGCACATCTGGAATAGAAAAGAGAATACGTGAATATCTTCATTTATAGGAAAATTTACAAGCAAAATTTATTTATTATATTAAAGTAATTAAAACTAAAATTTAATGCTAAGAAATTTATTTAATTTTGTGTTTAAATGCCACATGCTTCATAATTCATTTGTGATGAAGCTTTTATTGTATGAATTTTTTAATAGGCTTTTCGTTTTGCTATTAATCTTTGACACAATATTTTCTTTTCTTACAATTCTAAATATAATTAATCATTTTTCTTGCTGTTTCTTCTTATTCAGATTAAAGTTCATAATATGAATGCATGCATAATCATCAGTTATCAATTATTTTCGTTTTATTGTGTTCAAGAACAATAAAATCTTTCAAATAATAAATAAATATATTCCTCTGCCACATTTTGCTTTTGAAATTTCTTTTTTTTCCTGTCATTTATCATTTATTGACAAAACAAAAACTTTGAAATACTTCTGTCGCACACACACACACACTCTTACATGTGCATACACACATGCCCGCAAACATCCTTGTAGTAGAAGAGCAGACATATAGAATTACATGCGTACATGTGTGCCAGTATTGTGAATGATTTCTTTTATTTGAAGATTTCTTAAGGACAATAATAAAGAGACAAGATTATTTATTATATTAAGAAAGCATATCCTTGCATGTGTATGTGTACATGTGTGTGCTTGTGTTAAGGATTAATACAGTTCTGCACATTCTTATGGATTAATATACTCTTGTACTTTATTACAATATCTGTGTCCTTGTCAATTTTTGATATAAAACCTTGTCTGTTACACGATGTATTTGGGAGTCTCAAATAAATTAATGTCACTTGTGATTTGCTTCGCAAATAAACAATTATTTCATGGTTTCTTCACACTAAATTATTGCTGGGAGAGCCAGGAAGCCGGAGAGGAGTATGGAAGCAAATATAGAAAAAAATGTAATTGAATATTTACTGCGAGCAAGACAACAGGGTACTGAAAAATATAGTCTGCCGTAGGTGTTACCAACTTAAATTGGTATCCTCGCAGCAGTGATCCCGCTACTTAAGACACAATGCGAGAGTAGGAGGTCATCCTCTAAGTGCCAGTCTTATTAGTTTGTATTCACAGGATTTAACAAAAATATTTGCAAAACTCGTCAATCCTCAGATATTCTCGTCAATATATAATTTTTATTATTCATGAATCCTATGAATTTTATAAATTATTTAAGATCTTCAAAATTCCCAGCATTAACAATTTGTGCGCTAAAAGAATCCCTTCTCATTTGCGTTTTTATCAAATAAAATTTATCTTAATTTGTTTTTTTCTGTTCACTTTCTACTCCGCTTATTTAAATAAGATTTATTTCCAGCTTTGACTCATTTTGGGGCCAACAAACATAAATATGCATAAAACTTGAACTGCATGCATTCCTGAGAAGAGCTGGAAGAAGCTGTGCGGATGTTTGAGTGTATAAAAGAAATCTGCAAGATATAAAATAAAACATAATAAAATATGGCGCCACTAATGTTTTTGGATTCTTTCCACAATGACCTACTTCGAGTAGCAACAAGAACTTCCCTCGCACACACATACTTATACACAGAAAAGGAGAATTACAAGTGCTGCAGAAAAAGTAATAGCATTATTTGTTAAACATAAGTCTGGCATAAATCCTTTAGCAAGGATACCAATTCTTAATAATTCTTATTTTATACGCTCTTCCTTTTTTCTTTTTGGTTAAGCAAATGCATTTAAATAAAACCAAAAGCTGAAATTATGTCTGCTGGATATCTCCAGCAATTTCTGCTTAAATATTATAAAAAGCTCTTCTTCTTTATTCAAGTATCATGATGATTTGGCAAACAGTTTTTCAAAATTATAATGAAAATATTTGTTTTGTTAAAAGTTGAAGCTAATTTTGGTTTAAGTCAGGAGAGTCAAAAAGTTTTGGTTTGCAATTGAATTAGTTTTAAGTAACAAATTTCCAGTCCTTTTTAGCTTAACTTTAACGATACTAATTAATTAGTCTGCTTGATTTTTTGAAATAATTTTCTGTGATTAGAAGTGCATGTGACTGCATACTTCATTTGGGTTAATACTTAAACTGTTTTAAAATACATATTTTAAACATTTTAATTCAATTTTCTTAAACAGCGTGTTACTGAACTTTCAATTTTATTTAAGCATTAAACACAATAAAGACAGCAGGCTACACGAACACTGACTACAAAAGTCTTTGGTCGTCTCGTAGTCAGTTACTTAATTATTTTTAAAACGACACCACCAAATCAATAACTATGTGTTGTTGTTTGTAGTAGAATTTTCTTCAAACGCTAGTGTAGCCGCTTTCATAAATTTAATACTTTTAAATAGTGTTATTCCAATAAAACATATTGAAAGTCTACAAAATATGATAAGAAATCATTTCATTAGCTTGGAAATATGGTTGTTTCCTTTTGATAATAAATCAATATATTTTCAAGTTTAAAATAATAGAATCTATTTATAGTATACTGGCAACATTGCATCTACTCATTGTCGCTCACCAAAATAAAAATCAGTTTAATTTGGCTACAACCACAAAAACGACAGAGACAACAACCAGTAGCCGTGTCGTTTGTAGTAATAAAAGTTACCATTCTCATATACGCACATGTATTCTATATTTGAAAATTTGTAGTCTGTAGTCTGCTGTCGTTATTGTGTTTAATGCTTTACTTTTAAATTTTTAGTTTAATGTGATACAGAAATATGTTGTAACCAAAATCACATGCTGAGTCCTTATAGTCCTTAATTCACTTTTCCTTTTGTATTTACTTATATTTTATTATATATTTTTTAAGTGGCTGCAGTTTGTTCATGTGAAAAGTAATAACATTCAAATTTAGCAAATTATTTTATTTATTTTTTCGAAATAGACCGCATGGACCGTCATAACAATATTAAGATTGAAACACAACACGTTATATTATAAAAAAAAATTTAATTTATGTCTTTTAAACATAAAATGTTTGAACAAAAAAATAAAAATAAACTAGTAAAAGCACAGTCACACTGGTCAAATATTTGCCCACAACAGCCGAACTGTTAGAAACTAATGCAAGTCCTTTGAAATTAGCCAACAGTTTCCTGAGTCATAGAGTTTCCCATAATATTGGATTGTAAGAAACTATCTTCTACACGCATCTGAATCAAAATATATTTGATTATCATGTAGTATGTGCTTATGCTGCCTTGAAACAATGAATTTCAATTTTATTTCTTTAAAATTTAAAACAGCAATTTTACTTTCGCTACGCATTCGAGTTAAATCTTATTTTAAATTGAATTGCAGCCACTTTCCCTTTCACACTCAACAATACAATCTAAGCCAAAGAGCTCTGCAACAAATCTAATTTGCTTCCAACTTAAGGAATAAAAAAAATACAAAATCAAGAATAAAAGCCAAACCAAAAGAACAGGAACAAGAACAAGAAAGTAAAACAAATTATATAGAAAAAAAGGTTGATACCAGAAATTGAATTTGGAAAGTCTTACATGATCGATAACAAGTGTAAAGTGTAATTTAATATATTAAAGTGCATAAGTAAGTGACTAAGTAAGTGTGCTAAATAAGTGTCAGAGAATTGTCTTGATTTTCACTTTTAACACCAACAGTTTCATTATTGTTGTTGTTGTTGTTGTTGTTGCTCTTGCCACTTAATGATAATAACTTGAGAATTTGAAATTCTCGTCGCCTTGATGAAAAGGACTCGAGCAATTCATACTTTTTTTTACAATTTTTTATAACTTTGAAACTTTGTTTATTTGTGAGAGTTACACTGCATGTTGGTGTGTGTGTGTGGCTAAAATGTAACAGTTTCCAGTTCTTTTTAACTTGTTCCTACATCTTCCCCGCTCATTCATTTGCTGGCAGGTAAAAGTTACACTCTTCATGTGCTACGAAACACCTCAAGTATACCAGAGTTACTTGGCTGTTGTACAACTACAAACACAACAACAAAAAAAGCACGTGTAAGTGCTAGTGGCCGTACATGTCTGTGTGATCAGTGTGCGCGTACGTGTGCATCACGTGCTGACTCTGTGGTGGTATTCAATCACTTAAACATACACGTCTAACACATGTAAACTTTATTAAGGAAAATGAAAACTTAAGTGGACTTTGCTAAATTACATTCACCCAGAAACTATAAATTGTTGTCTTTAAAATAAACTCTGCTACAAATTAAATAACGCACAAAGTGTGCGGAGAAAGTTTCTTTCTAAAACCTCTTGCGTTTTTGTATTTGCGAAACCTCAATCGCCCCAACCCCCCCAGCCAACGTTGTAAGAATGCGGTGGCGTGTGGTGTAGGGTGTGTGGCGTGGCTGTGAAAAATAAATCAAACTTGTAAAGTGTTAATTAAGAAATTCGTAATTATATAATTATTTTGTAAGATGAGAAATGGAAGAATGTACGAGAGTATTCAAGTTGTTGCGAAAACGTTGTTTGGAAGAAGAAACAGGATATTTGTTTTGTTTTATGTAAAATTTCTATTGCGGCTGCAGGTTACAGTGAAGGAGAGTACTGTACTCTGCTCTAGGAAATACTATGCGGCAACTGTGTGGATCAATCAGATTCATCAGATTGAATCTCATTGCTGCCGGTTGCTTACTTTTTTTTTTAATTTGCTGCCATTTTTATTCGAGACAAAAGTTTTTGGTTTCAATTTTGTTATGAAATCATTTTGTTTAAAGTGTGAACTTTTTTTAAACTCTTGTGCAGCTAAAAACACATCCAATTTGCTGTAGCCAGAGTTCACTGTTCAGCTGCACTTAACAAAACTAAATCACTTGCAGGCGCATTTCAGCCATAAAAATATTATTACTGTTCTTACGCTGATGAGTTCTGTATTCATGACCTTAAATTTTATATCCTATAAATCCTTAGAATAACGAATTCATGCTCTTGTTTTGGAAATCCATAGTTTTCATTCAAATTCCATGTGCGAATCCTTTTGGGGCTGTTGGTTTTTCCAAACGCAAAGAACAAAAAAAATCTGAGTGGCACTTTATAAATAAAATACTTGCGAGTTGGATACTAAATTTCATTTATAAATTCTTTGTCTATTGAAATGTGTGTTGGCATGTATATATATATATGTGTGTGTGTGTGTGTAGGTATATTTGAATCCTTTTTTTATTAAAGTCATGTTAACACTTTTTGCTGTGTTATATTTTCACGTTATTTTCAAAATTGTTTGTGACATATTGTTACTGACTAAAACACACACACACACAAACACACATATATATATATATATACAAATACACATACATGCACATGTGCACTTAATCACTGGTATGACTGTAGTATAGTGACACTTTCACACAGGCCTTATTCATATCCATTTATACAGAAACACACACACACATATACACATACAACTATAAGCCCAACACTTTAAAACATCACACAACACAAAAGGACTATTATTCTTTCTATACAACCAACAATAAAATGATTGATAAATTGCAAATACTTTTTTCTCTTGCATCTTCCTTCTTTTTTTTTCGAAACTATTTTTATCTATTTTTATTGTATTTCAGCTTGACATTTTGTTATAAAAAGAATTTATTTTAGTGTTATAGCTTTTTCCAAAGCATTATTTTCTCTATATGTTTTTTTCCGTTTCGTATTCAAAGCACCTAGAAAATTGTATGTGAAATAAAAAAAAAGATATTAAATAAATAAAAATGTGTTCTGTAAAATAGCCACACAAGAATTTTAATGGCCAAGTCCAGAGATTGTTGTGAAAAAAATATTTATAAAAAAGAAATCTATTTGATTTTCAAATCTAGTTAATAGACATGCGAAAGTCCTGCAAACAAAAAGGAGGTGAATGGGAAGGCAGTTATGGGAAATAAAAATTAATTCAAACTTGTCGAAGGTCTTGACTTTCTTAGACGGCTTAGAAAAGAGCTGCCTGTGTTTAAGAACTTTGGGACACGACTGTTGGTTTTCAAAATTATTATTAACCTAAGACTGATTTAATAATCTCTTAATAATTTTCAAACAATTTATGTCCTGCAAGTGTCGTAAGATTTTTGTAATACTACTTATCTATCACACAACAAATAAAAAAGTCAATTAAGTTTTTTTTCTCAACCATATTTTTAATAAAAACATTTGTCTTCTTATGAGATAAACATCTTTTATTTACGAGAAAATAATGTTATTTAACCACAAATATTATACAAATTTTCGTTACAAATGGTGGCTAAAATTATTAAGGCAGGGGAACAACAGCAGCTACCAAAATACGCCAGTGCAGTAAAAGGCTGCAAGCAATTGTCATTGAAATCAGAGCGATTCTTGGGTAACAGATTTTTATAATGAGAAGTCATTTCGAAACCATTGAATGCCATTAATTCTTATTTGAACAACATGTTGATTGAAATCATGCGACTTCAATCAATTCTTGTACAATAATATGGAAGTTATTTTTAAGAGTTTCAGAAAGATTAAGAAATATATTAGAATAATTCAAATCAGTAGTGCTATTCTGTGGCTTTTATTGAGATAATTGTGTCATAAAATATATATAATAAAAATTTACCGATTTTTCTGGTCTGTTAAATTCTGAAGGTCATTCGAAATTGTTTTAAGTCGATTTTGTTATGTTTTTAGTTTTCGTTAACAAAACGAATATACATTTTTTGCTATTAATTTTAACGATTTGACGCCGGCTAATCTAACATTGGCTAAGTTGCTCGTTCGTAGCCAGAGCAACACCAACATAAAAAAAGCTGGGATTATATGGACTTGATTTATGTTGTTTAAAATTACTAAAAAGTTGTTTTTTTTTATTCCTTTTGTATTATGACATCTCTGCAATCTTTTACAGCTCTGCAACATACAGCCGAAACAAGCAAGAGAAAAGAAAACACTTTTATCTTTGGGTTCACAAACAGATTTCCAAAAAAAAAAAAACAACAAAATGTTTGCATATAAGAAGGCAAAATAAGTGTGCAGGAGTATACAAAAACAAAACAAACAAACAAACTCACCAGCAAGCAGCCAGCCAGCCAGTAATCTTTTACCAAAATGACACCTACTTTGTTTGTAAGTGTGCTGTGAGATTTAAGCTCATACAAGTACGACTTCCGTTTCCCTTAAAACACATTTAAGCAAAAACAACAACAACACAAATAAGCAAACAACTTAAATAACGGCAAGAAAAACACAAGTCTAACAAATACTCTCCCACACACGAACACAAACACACCTACACCGGCACACAGTTTCTGTTGGTATAAGATTTTTCTTGGGCTTTGCTTTCGCTTCTGCATACACAAACACTTTCGCACACACACACACACACACACACACACACACACACACACACACACACACACACACACACACACCAGCTGGTTCGTATACTTTTTCAAAATTTATGTGTTTTAATGGCGTCTTCAAAAATTACAATGATTTGTCGCCTGATAATGTCAACATGTTTGCACCAACCAACATCACCAGACCCAACACTACAGCACAATACGCACACACACATACACACAAACACACATACACGCTTATTATACAACCACAACTATAATAATGTCTGCTGCAGAATATGTAACAATGAAAAATTGGGCCTGTTTAGTTTTCATAACAACGAGAGTCATTTTTTTAAAAAAGTTAAGAAAATGAAATTGTGCAAAAAATATTCAGAAAGCGGTTTCTTCTTTGTGTTGTTCTCTTCGCAACTCTGGTTTTACTTTCTTTTTATTCATTAAAAATAGAAACATTTAGCTATTCTTTTTATCTTTCTAGGCAGACTTTTCTTTTTTGAATTTCCAGCGGCTTTTTTGTATTCGATTAATTCAATTTTGGGGTTAGAAACTATTAAGCGAATAATTAAGCAACCGTAATCTTAGCAAATAAAAAAAAATTGTACATCAAAAATATTTATTTGGCAAGTGTTTGCTTAATTTATAGGCCCACATTCTTTTGGTTGTAATGAAAGTTCATTCTTGCAACCTGATTGCCGCCAGTGATTAACACTTGTGCTAAAAAAGCACAACACCGAGCCCTACTTCATCGGCCAACTAGCAGGAAATATAGGAAAATTTTGGTGTCATGGGAAAAGCCTCTATCCGATCCACTTGCCTGCGTAACAATAGGCCCACAAATAGGGTTCATGCCAATTTTTTCTTCCTGTTTTGTTGCTGTCATTCGTGTTCTTGGAAATAAAATATGTGATTTTGCAACTCTTATAGTTTCCAGCCAACGAGCGTAATTAAATCTCTGCCTTTTTCCAACAGAAATCTCTCTACATCAGTAAATCTACAATAAACTTATTTCCATAAAACACACACAACATGCGATATTTCATTATACGGTTTTATATTCATCTCCTAGACGGTTGCGAAAGCAAACGACGAGACTTGAGATAAAATCAAATTTGTAGTTAATTTTAATGTAAAACAATACACGTTTGAAGTAACACTCGACTCCCAGTAACGAGATATTAAATTTATTGTTGTTATTATTGTTATTTGCTGTTTAATACTCTGCAGTCCTGGTGCAAAGTTGGTCCTGTTCAATCTGTGAGCACGAAGAGCTCTCAAGGAAGAATGAAATATAATTATGGGCTAATGCGGTAGTCTGTATGCATGTCTTGACGTTTATTTATCTATTTATTTTTCTGCTTGTGTGTGTGTATGTGCTTGCTACACACAGTCTATGTATTTTGTTTTAATTAATATTGATAAAATCTTTTATGCTTTTGTTATTAGAGAATGGCTCTAATAAGAGAGTTTATTGCATTAAAGTTTGTTAAACTTAAAGTTTTATTGAGGAGAAGATGAATTATTGAAGTTGGTGGAAGGATTTTAAGGTAAAAAATGTTTAGGTTTTATTTCTAATTTTTATGCGAGTATTTTTCAGTTTGAGTTTTCTAGAATTTTAATAATTTGAATATTTCATTTCTGCGGGAAAACTCAAGAGTTGTGTCACTTCAATTGAAAACAAAATTATAACAGAAATATCCTGTATTTGGAAGAATTTTTTAAGGATCAATAATTTTAGTAGAGTTTAACACTTAAAAACTGAATTTTATAGTTCCGAATTATAATAAAAATATGTTAAGATATTATGTTAAGAATTATAATAAAAATAGTTAAGGCGTGTTCTTTTGTAGAAAAAATGTAAAATTGTTTCCCTTTTTTTTCTAAAAGAGTTTGACAACAGAACTAATTTTTTGTAAGGAAAGTTGGAATTATTTCCAATCAATTCTTTATTTTCAAATGCCTTCAAGTTGCCATGTTCTATACAAAATTGTAAGAAATGCAACATTCTTTTTTAAGAAAAATTAAGCAACATTAGAAACACATTTTTGTACCGCAAGAGAAAAACTGATTTTCAACACACAATTTTTTCATCTTTTTTTACAAAAAAAATTTATCCAATTTTTGATTATTTAGCAAAATTTATAACCAGTGAAAAGTTGTCATAAGCCGTGTATTTATTCTGTTATAAAATTTTATTTAAAATATTTTAAGCCGAAAACCATGTCGTTGTCATATTAAACCAATTTATATGATTTGTTGCATGTGGCACATACGAAAACATGCCCACATCCTCTTGTAGTTTTATGATTTTGTAACGCCAAAATACATTCATTTTAAATTTGTTAATATTCAATATTACAAATAATAAAAAAAAATTCACAATTTCCTTTTTTTTTCCACCAGCATTTAACAGATTTTATGGTTGAAGTGAAAAATTCGGTTAACCGCAACTTTATTTCGTTGGCAAAATGCTAAATACTTTTCTAATTCAGTATTTTGGTTGTAACAAATAAAAAAAAAAACATTATATTTCATAATAAATTAAACGCAAAACTATGCAACAGTTTCCGTGTGACATCTGAAACAAAAGCGCACATCAAATCGGAAATATTTTCGATAAATTTATTTGAGAGCAAAACGTTTTATTGAATCCCAGCAAATTGGATTAAGCGATAATTGGAATAACCGCCGTTTATTCTTATGTGAAATGTTGCAAATACAATAGCGGAGAGATGTAAATATTCCTGTCAGATAATATTTTTGGGAAACTCAATTTTCTAACAATTTTGCGAAAAATTGTAAAAGATTTAAAGATTTAATTAAAAGAGAGTTCTCTCAACACGTTTTTAGAAACACATTCAGGCAGCGAATAAATGAAGACTTGAAATAAAAATATGTTCATGCAGTTGCAGGTCATAGCCCAGGCGTTGTTTTGCTACTCCTTTTACTGCCATAATATGGAACTGATTTGAAAGACAAGTTGGATCATGATGAAGTTATTTGTTGGCAGGTTTGCTTAATGTTTATATAATTAAAATCGGTTCAGTATTTCTGAACATACAAGAGCTTTAATTAAGCCGTCTATCGCGCTAGTGATGTTATAAGTCAATCCAATTTAGTATTTAAGAGCTAGACGACAAGTAATGGAAGGCTGCACTCTGCATGAGCGTGGATTAATTGTGACAAAAATCATGCAGACATTCAGAAGACTGTAGAGAATATCGAGCCTGTATTTGCTGATATCTCTGAGACTGCTGAACACTTAAATATATCATGTGCAACGCACTTGGGCTCCAACAGACAGACTTTACAGGGAATTTTCATGAAAGTCTTGTACATGTTCAAGAACAAAATGTTTGAAGTGCTTTAAATAACAGATGACGACCCCTGGTCTCAAGTGATTTACTGTAGATTCACCTTTAACCTCAACACTTGAAGATGCTCTTCATCGATTTGTCTTAACAAACTTTTAATGTTTCAGAACACGAATCCCCCACATTTTCTTTACTTATTTTCAACATTCTTCCTCTGGCCCCACTGTTACCAGCAGCATCCCCCTCCTTAAGCGAATAGTCTCCCGCATGCGATTAAGACTTCATTAACATTTTATTCAAGAATTATATGCTTCTCATAATCGCTATAAATAAATGATTCATGTTGTCTAACGAGACCGCTTGTATCGAACGATTGTTTGCAATGTCAGACTGTGCAGGACTTCCAACGTTTCCCCCCCAGTTCTCTGCACTTGGCCACTGGAATCTTCAACT
Source organism: Linnaemya vulpina (assembly GCA_963675445.1). NCBI lineage: Eukaryota > Metazoa > Arthropoda > Insecta > Diptera > Tachinidae > Linnaemya > Linnaemya vulpina. The sequence goes on along the minus strand of OY776279.1, from coordinate 81,601,254 downwards.
TTTTATGCAGATTTCTGTGCTCAACTTCAACGCAATTTGTAGTCGTCTTTTTTTCCGAATGTATTTAATGTTAAGCAAATTGCAAGCAAGTTTGCATGAAATAAGAAAAGAATTAACACAAACGCTTGAAGATAAATTAAGAGAAAAAACAAGATGGAGCGAAAAAATTATGGTTGAGGGGGAGAAAATATATTAAAAGTAAATTATAAATTATCATAAATTGATAATAATGAAGGGAAATAGAAGTGAAAAGAGTAGCGCTGAAATTGCAGAGAATTGAAAACAGAATTGCAGTGTTGCCATTTGGCCGTTTTTTGGGGTATTTTTAAATCCTGTTTGGGTGTCATTACCATTTGGCTGCCCTTTTTAAAAAGGGGAACCTGTTTTTACACTTTTTCTGTTACTTTATATTCGGCTTCTCGATGGTTTTCGACAAAACTTTTTTTTTATCAAAAATTTCTGCTTTTTTCCAATTATTGTAAGAAAAAGAATTTTTCAATATCTTTTTCTTGGGGTTCTTACTTTCTGTTAAGAGAGTTTTCGATTCTTAACCGGCAACACTGGCTGCAGAGCTTAAGTTGAAATTTTTACAGATTTTCAAGTCTTTCGCGATTTGAAATAATTATTTTTTAGTATAAATTTGTTGCCCTATTTTTTGAAAAACTTCACAGCATAACAAACTCTTCATTAAACATTTTAATTTTTCATGCTGTTGTCCCATTCTAAATATAACGATTGCAATTATTTTTTTTTTACTTCTTATCTTTCAGTCGCTTTATCTTCATGGCGACCATTTAATTTATGTGTAACAAAACAATTCATTAAGCGATAAGACGTGCTATTATTTTTATTATAATTTATAACTTATTTTTAAAGTGGTTGTTAATTATTTATTTGCTTGTTTGCATAATATCCTTTTAAGTTATCTGAACTTTAAACTTTGCAAGTCAGTTGTTTATTGAGTGCATGTAACATCAGGAACTTCATATAGTTTATGAATTTGTTTGTATGTTTGTGTATGTGAAGTAGACATACAGCAGAGTCAGCATAAAGGATTCATTTATGCCTGCGCCTTTGAATGTTTGCTCCCGATTGAATCCTTATCAAAAAAAAAAAAAACAGATCTCATTATCACAAATATGTTTCAAAATATGGCCATTAAATGAATAGAGAAGTTGAAGAAATTTATTATTTAATAAATATTTGTCATACTCTTCATAAGTCCTGGCTTTATGCCTACCAGACCCAGACAAATTGTATTGTATTAATCGTCGGATAATTTCTGCGCGACATGATGAATATTCTAAGTATCAAATGGAAACATCTAACATTAATTTAAAGTAGAACAGTAAAGTTTTCGAAAGCCGCTACACTTTGCCATCAGTACTCATGGTTGTTTCCTCTGGTAAGGCGACTAAGTTTAATGTCTATTATCGCCGAAAATTTCATGGGAAGTATTTAAAAAAGCTATGAAATCGGTGCAAACAGGATCAATAATGGCGGTAGCCAATTAACTAACATAATTTTTATTTTTTTTTAATTTAACAAAAAAAATTGCAAAGAGAAAAGAAAAATTTCTAGCACTGCAATTTATTACGTTTTAATTTAGTTAAAAAAAAGTTTTTAAAAATCTAAATGGAATGACTGATTGCGCGCCAACTTGTTGGTTTAATTTCCGTCATCTTTTCCTTAATTAAAATAACTTCTTGTTGACCTTTTCATACTTTTAAAATTAAAGTTTAAGAAAACTTTTTTCTTTTCTTTGTAACAGGCTGCTCGGCAGTCTCTTAGAATACTTTATAAATACCGAGTGTCAAGTAAAATTTAAGAACCGTTTTTGTTTAGGCCAAAAACAGTGACTTTAAGATATCCTCTCATGCAAACCGTTTCCTTGATTTATAATTTATGTCTCCGTGTTGGAAACAACTCCTAAAATATTTTGTATGTTTTACCTAAAAATGTTTTCAGCACTTCCTTTAGCAATCTGTGGCCATTTCAATAGTCAGTGTGTGTGTTTGTGTTTCCATATAAAATTCTTTAAACTTGTTTTGATAAACAGGGATTTTTTAATGTTAATTTTTCACTTTCCTACGAAAATATTTATTTAACTGTCAAAATCACTTGTACACAATTTCAAGCACTCATTCATGGCTGCTTTTTATTTATTATTTTTAAATTTTTTCTCTGGGGCTATAAATAAAAATAAGTTGACTTTCTTTTTTCACCCACTGCAGGCTCTGTGAAATTTACTTTGTTTAGGTTTGTACATTTCGTTTGTCGTTAGATTTGCTGCAACAATTTGAATATGTGAAATTCTATTTTATTTACTATTAATTTTTAAAATATTTTGGAATACATTTTCCTGAAATATTATTTTTTATACTAATTTTTGTTAGAGTTTAATATAAGCTTCAATAAGAAACGTGCAAAGGGACACGACTGGAGTAGAGAGTTCTGGCAGTTCGTTGCTGTTTCATTTATTTTCTTTTCAATGAAATATTTTGAGTGAATGTGGTTGATGTCTGGACTATTATTTTGCATTCTTGCTGTTCTATACTAAAAGGACTTTTTATTTCTTTTTTATATGATATTTTGCATTCTTTTTTATTTGCTTTTTATATGATATTTTTCATTTAAAAAAAATGAGGTCAAAATTTAATACAAATTTATGCTAAAACTTGTTTGAATGTGCAAGAAAAATTCTGTTTAGGCAGAATGAAAATAAATAAAAATAAAAATATTTATTTAAAGAACGAAGCAGAAAATTCATAGAATTTTGATTTATGTGCTTGACCTTCAGCTAAATCAGAAGCGTTCTCTGACAACTAGGCAAATACGATTTGATTTAACATAATAAATATGCCAACAATCACGCAAAAAAGGTTTCAATTGTATATAGACTTGAAGTTGTATAAAAATACCAACTTGTTTTACTTATCATTGAGTTTTGTTGGCTTAATAAAATTTATTTGCTTGCAAACAGCATCACACTGTCTCTAATTAGACACAAATTATGAGTTAATTGCTGAGAATCTATAGCAAATGACAAATACCTGCACGATTAAGACAAGTTAATAATTTGGAAAATTTAAGCTTCACTTATGCTGCATTCTAGCACGCAGACATGCTCAGCTCTCATATATAGAATTCGAATGCTTATAAGGATATCTTAAATGTTTTATTGTTCATCTGCATGCGTAGCTGTGTGTGTGTGTGTGTTTGCGTGTGTTTGTGCTTTTTAAATGCCTCAGTGCTGAGTTGATCATATACTTCAGAGTTTATGAAATGTTAAGCATTTCTAACACATCAAACGTATAATTAGATCACATTTAACATTTTACTTTGAAAACATAATTAAATATGCAAATCTAGCATAACATCGAAACTATAATGCATACGGCAAGACAAATACACACACACACATATCTATATATATATATACTCAAATGCTCACGAGTACATCTGCACACATACATGCAGTTATTTATTTGTAACTTCAACACTTTCTTACGGTTGAGAAAACACACATTCCATTATACAAATACTCACACTATCAAATAAGTGGGCTTATGCACACACACACACACACACACATACATACACATTAACACAATTGTTTTGTAGGTATTAATAAAACCATAATCGAGTAAAAGTTGAGGTTTTTCTTTTTTTTGCGCCATGAAAACTCAAGACACAGAAACAAGTCACAATCACACCTTCACACGACACACGAGAGCGTGTTTTTAAATTCCCTTAACCCTTTTGCCAACCAGCGTTTTACTGCTTGTTAAACACTTCAATTAAGTGTTGTGCAGCAGGTGTAGTTGGGAGTATATGTGCGTGGATATCTACGTATCTGTTTGTGTGCGTGTGTGTGTGAATTTGCTGATGTGTGTTGTGTTTGTCTATCGTTATGCTGTTCATATGATTCCAAAAGGTATTTAAGGGATTTCGTTAAAAGCTGTTGTAAAAAATTTGCTTACGGCTTTGCCGCTCTGCTTGCAGGTTTTAAGTAGTTGCCGTAAATGTGGAAAGATTTTAAATATTCCATGTTAATAAGTTTATTTGCATGGGAGTTATTAAGAGCTTTTAATAATTATTTAACTTTTTCTTCAGGTTGATAATGAGTCAGTTGTATTTTATTTAAATATTTGACTTTCACTTTTGAGAAACAGATGCAAAAGTTAAATACATTTTGAAATTGTTATTGTAAAACTAAAATGGCAATTAGGGAGACAACAAATGACATCATTTTAATCTAAGAGAAAACTCAATTAAGAAGAAATTAACATGTTTGATTGCAGTGAAATCGTAGGATTGTTATAACAAGATCTCATCCATAAATCATATCAGAATATGTCATACATGTGTTTGTGGTACAATTTGAAGTATTTTAAATATAACAAACGTTTAAAAAGCTTATTTATTTCAAACTATTTCTTTGCGTAGTTGAGCAGAACGCTAACAGCTGGACACATATTAATTTTATTTGTGTATAAATATATCTCACAATTAATTGTGGTACATTTTTTCATATTTCTTATTTCACTATTTCTGATCAAGGATACTGAATTCTAAGGAATTTTCGCGTAGATATGCAAGATATAAATAATTTTGTTATATTCATCAATTTTTTTTATAAATACGCCATGCATAGTTTTTGTAGTACACTTTTAAGTGTTTGATCGTCCTTGAATATTAAAATTTTATATCTACCTGGACAGGTGTTTTTAAGCCGATATGCACAATATAAGAAAATTTGTTAAATTCGTATGTTTTCTATAAAAACACGCTACAAGTGTTTTTATGGTACACTTTTGGGTCTCGCGGCATGTTTCAATATTAATAAAACTTATTTGGTTGGATGTGTTTTTTTATGAAGACAAGCACAATATATATTTTTATAAATAAAAATATAAACTTTAACTAAATGGATATTTTTAATAATCAATTCCTGGCAAATTGATAACTCCTACCGTAAAAGTTGAAAAGAAAAATTATTTCCAATACTTTTCGTTGAATATTTTAGGATAAAAGTATAATATATATAAAGAATATAAAGAATAAAAATTAGAATCACAAAACCAATAACTCTTGGATTAAATCAGTTAAATGATAAATAAATTTATATATAAATAACAGAGCTTGTTTTATTTTTATATTTAATTGTTTAAGAACAACTGAGACTTTTTGAAATTATTTATTATTCATTATTATTGAAAAGATTTCCAGCAACTTTTGTTTTCTTTCATATAAATTCTTTGTTTCCTTTAAATGTATTTATATTTTGTTATTTCTCTGCTTAAAAACTTTTTGCTTAAACAATTTTAATGAGTTTTCCAACTTGTCTCAATTGTTGAGATTTTAGCTGAAGCAACACCAAAACTAAAACAACCTTCAGTTTAATACGACAAAAAAAAAAAAAAAAAAGAAACTTAATTTTTTTACTCAAACTAATGACAACGAAAGTTTGTTGTTTGAAACAGAAAAAGAAACAGAAAAACTAACACAAATTCTAACCCCTTGTAAAATGAAAAGATGTCAACGCAAGTCAAGTAAAAACAAGCAAACAAACAAACGAGCAAACGAACGAGATGTGTTTTACGTAAACGAAGGTCATCTGCATAAAGCAAAAAGTATTAAATTAAATAACTGAAAATGTTTCCTTTGACAAGAACTTTAAAAGTGCCCCCTCCTAAACAGAAACTTTAAAATTGAATCGAAAGCAATTTAAGCTTTAAGTCAAGTTAAAAGCTGCAACAACTTGTAAAATTTGGTTTTAATTTTTTGACGCAACATTGAGTTTTACTGGCTTATCTTGTTTATTGCATTATTCATTTGCTGGAAGTTTGGATGAATGATTAGATGGAAATTCATATGTTTTGTGTGCTTTTGTGCATTTAAGTTGTTATTTCAAACACACACAAACACAAACACACGCACACAACAGCAGCACATAAAACGCATTTACCCAGCAACTGCATGCATAAATGATTTCAAGTTTTGTTGCATTTACATGCGAACATGCTGCCAATACCTGCTGCTAACCAAGATGCCAGCCAGCCAACCAGCCTGTCTGAATGCCTGCCTGCCTGCCTGCCCGCCTGCCCGACTGACTGCCTGCCAATAAGCCACATGCACACGTCCATGATCATTTGATATGCAGAGGCCTTGTATGGATTTATTTCTTTTTTTTTGCCTTCTTTCTGCCGTTTCCTTTTCATCTTCTATGTTTTGGTATAATTTCATTTCCAATCAATTTTCCATAGACAAACCATCGGTTATGTTTGACTGAGTAATCAAGGAAATTGCTAGTGAAATTTAATGCATCTGCGTTAAGATTTTTTTTCCCATGTTATTTTGTTTTTAAGTTATTAAACATCATGTCTACCATCTATTTGATGTTCTATTCAAAGAATTAGAATCTGTTCGTTTTCGTTTTGGTTTTGAGTTGAAAATGTGTCCATGTCAGGCAGGTAATTAATTCAAGTGTCATTGTTTATTGATATTTAGTCGTCATTGTCTCTCTGCAATAAACTTCTTAATGCACTTATTGTTTTATAATCTGCATTTTTCTTCTCTAAAATATATTTTATGACATGCAAATTTGTGTTTGTTTCAGGACTTTGTGATTCTTTTATATAGTAAATAAGCACAAGTTTTTTATATAACGCAGAGAAATTTCAATAGAATAAAGAAAATATTTACAATTTGTCACAGACTAAGTTTTCATAATGCGGCTGAATGTCTGTTTTTTCAATAGTTGGGAAGGATTTTGCTTATTCAATGTGAAATTCGGGTTTTAAACGGACCTCTTAAGGACTCGTTACACAGTTAAAACAGGACTTGAGAGTTGATGAATTATCGTTCGTAATTTAAGCAAATTTTATTAAAAGAAAAATACGGAGTTATTTTAATAAAACTCATCGAGAAGTGTGGTCAGTTGGAAAAACATGTGGCAACTGAATTGGGGTACTGGAATAGCTCTTAGGATGTCCAGGTTGTTCAGCTTTCGATTAATTTTAAGAGGGTGTCACCATGTCTATTTGTATGTGTGGGTGTAGGTGTCACTCTCTGTGTATGATCCGCTTATGATTTTAAACTACTGAAGCGAGTCAAAGCGAACTGGTGGAGTTCTGAGGAGTGTTCCCAGGCATAAATATCCTGTCAGTTTGAACCAATTTTAATCACTAGATTTTATAAAATCCCAAAAAAATTTTAAATAAATATATTTAGTTTTTTCTTTATAATATTCAATAACTTTTAAACAATCGGTTCTAGAAACTTATCAGTTCTTGACATTAAAAAACAACAACCATTGCAAATCGGATATCAATTGTATAATTTATTCGTGAGATATTGTGGACGAAGAAACTCGAAGAAGTTCTTTTTGAATTCCAAAATTTATATATCTGATAATTTGGTATTCTTTATTCTTTTATAATAATCGGAAACTACATCAACTGGCTTATCACGTGAGAATTTTCGGATTCATTCTAAAGTTACAGCAGTTGGAAAATTATGATGTCAATTCGTTTGAACAGTTTTTATACAATTAAGTGCAGCCTACAACTATAACAAGCGTAGACGAGTGGTTAACCCTTTAAGATTCCTGTGGAGCTCCTCAAATGTAGAACCACTAAAAATATTATTCCTTAAAAAACTTTCTTAAATTAGCGAAAATATTCTCTGAGTTAACAACTTCTGAATAGGAACCCTAAACTTTTATCGCTATTGAGAAATGGATTAAAAATTTATCTCATAAAATTGCACATCTAACCGTCAGTTAACACTTTACAAATCGTGAAACATCATTAAAATTAACATTCTATTCTTTTTTTCCTGCCGCAAATCGTCTACGTAAGCAGGATTACATTGTGCAACAAAGTCTACGAACTTAACAACACTCTGTTGTAATGCAACAATCTATCAGATTGTATTATGCTGATGCACATGCACAACAGCTGCACGGGTTATTTCATGAGCAATTGCATCACAAATCGCTGGCAATAATAAAGTAAAAGGGAGATGGAAAAAAGAGTAAAAAATATAAAATCCTAAAAATCAAGCGATAATGCAACAAGACAGCCATGCAACAATAAACTATTATGAAATGTAAACATGCATTCATGCCAAACTGCAACCTTACCCAACCATCTTCCGGTGAATTTGAAATACTCCTACACACACACACACACCGACCTCATAAAAAAGCCCTGCCATAAATTGAAGTATGAAAAAAAACACCTCTTACTCGCAGTAAACATTTTATATTGATGAATTATAGCTGTACTAACACCCATTTACCTTCAGAGTGCTACAAAAAAATATATATGCAGCAGATGAAATCTATTGAAAATCAATGTTGCGAAAAAAATTTATTAAATTTGAAGGTGAAATTGTGAGTTTCCCAACAACAATTTCAACGTATTTGCAATATATTCAATAGATTTATGCGGGGAGATGTTGTACGATATTTTAATTTGACATTGATAAAGTGATTTTAGAATATTTTTAAGCATTTTCCATGCAACATTATGCGGCGTATGAGTGTTATTGATTTTGAAATCGATATTAAGTATACGTACGTGTGGCACAAGTGCGGGAGTGTGTCAGCACTTCAATGACCTGATATTTCGCTTGAAATGGAGGGCGACATTAAATTAAATTTAATTTCTATTGAAGTGCTCAGGTTAAATAGAAATGAGTGATTGATTTTAACGCCCTCTGCAGGCTCAATTATTGTTAGAGGGTCTTGTAAAACTATTTTTATATTTTCATTTAGTAATTCAGCTAAAAGACGTTACAAAATCAGTTACAGTTACGAAATTTTAGGCTAATTAATGCTGAAAAAGCTTGAACATTTAAATGCTAAAGCTGCTGTCACTTTCAAGCAAATATTTTCCAAAAAAACGTAACCACTACATTTTAAAGACAAATATTTTAATTTTGACAAATTTTTCTGGAAGAAAAACAGTTGCCAATAACATGGGATTCCACGCCAGCTGTTAATTATTTAAGCTGTTAATTTATTAAGTTTTACTTAGGAAAAAAGTACTTAAATAAAAATATTTATTTTTTGAACCGCTTTTTTGTTCGAATATTGGCCAAGTGTGACCATACCTGAAATTTAATTTCCTTTATTAAAAAATATATATAAATAAAACATTTACTTTTAGTTACAAGTTACCAGTAATTTTAAATTAATATGCCAGTCGTGGCAACTTCACTCATGGCAGTCAAGTTCAATGAATGTATTTTATGATTAACACTAATTGCACGTCTAGTGCAGCGGCATGATAATTTTTAATTTCTGTTATTAATTTAATAACTACGAAGAACTCTAAGTAGGCGTATATCGACTGTAGCGGGGCATGAGTTCAACAGCGTTGCAACAGCCTTTATAAATAAGGAAAAACCACCACACAATTTTCATATTAAAACACAATTAATTAAGTGTTTTGAATTTTAGTTTGAACTTGAAGCAAACTTTTCAAGGTCTTATTAAAAAGGAATGATTATAGTGCAGGCAAAGGAAAAGTAGTGAAATAAATGGAGAATAAAAATACGTGGAAACCTGAGTTGCCAGGTCTTCAACAATTTATTATGAGAAATGTTTCTGTTAAATTCTTTTCAGGAAGAATATTTTTTTGGGTACACACTGTACCAGTATCAAAAATTGCGACGAATTTTAGATAATTAATAATTAAATTACTGAAATGTTTCAAGACGAACCGATCATATACAATTTGTAAGCATGTTGCCTGCAATAAAATTATTTTCTTTGTCCTAAAAAATACAACAATCAATCATCTCTTAATACCCAGTAAATTTTTTAAATTGAAATTACAGCCATGAGCCAAAGTATCTGCTACTATTTATGGTCACTGGATATTATAATTTTCTCATACATTCAACATCTAGTCAATGGCAAAATATTGCACTCTGCCGCACAAATAAGCTGGCCATTGTTGTCAGACTTTCTCCTTTCTTCTCGCTCGCTGTCCCTCTCCATCTTCTATTTCAAATGCTTTTGACTATAATATCAGAGTCATTTCTTTCTTCCTTGTTGTTGTTGCTGTAAAACTTTACTCTATTGTTAAGCTATAATATGTGGTAATTGTGGTCAGTCCAACCGGCACGTGTGCACTGGATCAAAAAGGAAAATAAATAGGAGGTAGAAAATTAAATAAAAAATTGTGTTCTACAACAAACATAAAAATTATACGTCAATAATGGTTTGGTTTACATACTTGTCCATGGCTGTAACAACAAAAAAAAAAAAAAAAGAAAAACTTAATTGTTTGCCCAGGAAATTGAGCCAATCAATTTCATTTGTAAGCTTTTAAAAATAGTAGATAAAAACTTGTATGCAAGACTTTCATTAAATAACAGATAAAATAAAACTACAAATTCAACAAGAAAATCTAAGGATATTCAAAAATACTAAAACATTTTAAAGAAAATTCCTTATACAACATCCTTTAAAAGCCAATTAAGTTTTAGTTTTGCGACAGAGTTGAGCCTGCTTCACTGACAAGTATTTTCCAGGATTTTAGCTAATTCCGTGTGTTGCTTTACTTTAACTTAAACGCGCTATAAAAACTTTATTAAATTTTAAAATACAAATAACAAGATTATAAATTGAGTGGCAACAAGACGACCACTACATACTCCAACTACAGGCCAATCAGGACACGATTACGCTCATGAGTGGCCGGGACCAGCTACTTGTTGGACATAAAAACAAATTGCGAATGTTAAACAGATGTTTAATAAACCTTAACAAGCCTTTTATAAGACAGAAAAAGAAAGAGAAAAAAAATTATAATAATATATTTTTCAAGTGGCACGAAGAAACGCTATTAACTTGTACGAAAACTTATTGGTCTCGCATGCCCCATAAAAAAAAACACTATAAAATCAAATGTTTTTAATAAAAATAAACCAGCGTGTTATTGTTGTGTGGCAAAAGGGAAGTGGAAGAACAGCACTCACGTCAAGCGGAAGCAAACGTTCTTGTTATAATCTAATTTGTGTTGTTATACAATTATTGGCCGCTTTTGGCTAAAGTCAAGCAGTCAGGCTGTCACACACACAAACACACACTTGCACTAGTATATGAATTATTTAAAACGCCATATTTAGCAGTTGAGTTTTATATTGTGAACGTGTGAATGTGTGATTATAAATTTGTATTTATTTCTTTGTTTCTGCTTCTCTTCATTATTATTATTATTATTATTAAAAAAATTAACACCTCAACACATTGTCACAGCAACTGTTGTTGTACACGTTAACATGATGAACTCACATTTCATAAACTCGCAAACATATACACGCACACACATACACGTTTATATGATAATGGGATCGTATTATTTCTGCATACAACTGTTTTTAATATAAAAATTAACTACACATTTTCAAATTTGTATGCTTATTTGCAATAAACGTGTGTGAGTGTGCGTGTTAGTGAGGTGTGTAGGTGAGTGAATAAATTTGTTTATGTCAGAGCTTGCGTTTGAATGAATGTTGGCTAAATATCATGCTGCGTGACAATGAGACATTTTCATACACAAGAGTTACCTACCGCGTGTACTTATCATGAGCACCCATATAAATATCACATAAATAGGCAGTACACACACGCACACACATTCACTTAGTTGTATACGTAGGTGGCATAAGCAGTTACATAAATATTAAAGACTGTCTCAATTAAACAGTGGTAGCAAACAGGCATTGAAAGATTTATACAACTACAGCCGTATGCATAACAAAATAGTTGTCATCAGTTGGCAGTTGGAATCGAGAAGTTTTCCAGATAATTTGATTTTAAAAAAGCTGTAGAGTTCTGTAAAACTCATGGCTCCAAATGCGGCTCAGTAATTTCGTTTTTTTGTCTAAATTGGCAGCAATTTTGAATACCCACAGATTTGGGCACATCCCGGACTGCGTCTAAATTATTTCAGGCCACAATCGTGCACAGAAATTTTATTAATACCGACACAATGGGGCGCATCCCAGACAACTTATAAATTATTTTAGCCAATAATCGTTTACTAAAATTTGGATTAAATCCAATAAAATCTTTTATTAATGGATCTGTAAAAATTACATTATAAAAGTTTTGATTTCAAACATATCTTTTTGTCCCACTGTCGTTAGACTTGCTGTTTAATGTGACTGCAAATTATGTTGTTGACGCTGCTGTTATGGCAATTAAATGCAATTTGTTTACTAGTTTTGTTAATGTTTATGTTAATATTTGTTAAATATGAGTGATTTTCGTGGTAGACAAGCAAATATGATGTTTGTTTCTAATTAAATATGGGGCTGGTCTGGTTTAAGGGAAACTCACAAACCTGATAGAAACACAAAATGCTTGAATATGACAAGTTTTCGCTTTTTTTATAACAAAAAAAAAAACAAAAAAAAAAAACAACTGCAAAGGAAAGAGAAAACGTTAGAGATAAATTAAATAATAAAGTGTTGATATTATCGGCAAAATAATAAACAGGCCCAGACTAGCGTAAAAAGCATTTGCATAATACAACTGACAGCAATAATGGCAAAGCATACAACAATAACAACAATGGCAGAATATTAATGATTCTGTTATAGATTTTTTTCTATGCAGTTTATTAAGGCGATATGGCACAGCACACTAGCACACAGGCGCACACACACACACACACACAAGCCCATATCGTAACACACATTTGCTTAGTTCGCAGTATCACACTAAAGTGATGCTGCTGCTGTGGCTGCTTTTTTTTTCTATTTTTCTGCAATCTTTGGCTGGATTTGACAAAGCAACTGACTCTATTGTTCGCTTCGCTTCGGTTCGGTTCAGTTCAGTTTTAGTTTTGTTTAGGGGTTTGTTATACAACGTGGCCTTAATCCCAAGGCTCCGATAAAGCAACAAAAAATATTTCAATACAACATATACAAGTAACAATAGGAAAAGCACTAAAGCAAATATAACATAGTGTTGTAGTATTGGTGCAGCACAAGCAGCAGTCAATGATTCGGTTCAAACACATACTCACACACACACACACACACACATACATGCACATACAGCCAAACGATTGTTCACGTTTGTTTTGCTGTTATTTAAACAGTGAAAGTGTTTGTTTAATTTTCCTCTCGCTGTTGAAGATAACAAAAAGAAAAACTTTCTTTCTTTTTTTTTTTAATAAAAGCGTTGCTGGTGCCTGCTGCCTGTTGTCGAGCAAACTGTTTTGTTTTCTTCATACAACAAATTAATGGTAAAACAATTTTACAATATGTTTTGTTGATTGTTTTTTAGTTTCTTTTGTTTGAGTGTTACATCTTCTTATCGGAGTTGTTGTGTTTTGTTGTAATTTATTACGGACTCTTATGAACCTGCCAAAAAGTGTGTTAATCAGCATAAATAAAAACTTTTATAATGATTTTTGCTGCATGATACAATGAACAAAAAAAAAAAATGGCAGGAGAAAGTTTAAACTACAAACAGGATATAGAATTGACTTTCTTGCAAAAGGGTTTAAATTTTAAAAGGCCTTATTCTTGATATAAATTTTGTGCTTATAAGCTGCTTATAAGACAAATATTTTTTAAGAAATTTGTCTTATAAGCAGCTTATAAGCATAAAATTATGAATAAGACCCAAAAAGAATATATAAAGTTGGAGTACACAACAGAAGAGATAAAATTTTTTTGAGATTGTCTCAGAATTCTTCATGTTAAAGTTAGTGTAAAAACCAGGCAACCAGCATTCGATGTTGTTCGAATTTTTAATACAATTCAAGCATAAATTTTAAATTCAACGCGGCAATTTTAACCCAATTTAGGAAACAATTCTGTTCAGACATAAAGTTTTTATGCTTTCGATTGTTTTACAGACACTCTAATTGCTTTATAGCTAATATTTAGCAAAGGCTTATAAAGCGTATATAAGACATATACGAAAATATATATAAACAAGTTATTTTGAAAGGAAATTTATTGGATAAAAGAGGCCGGGTAAATTTAACTAATTTAAGGATTCAAAATAACTCTGCTCCTATTAAAAGTCAGTAAATGCCACATGTAGGGTATATGTAAAGATAACAATTTGAGCCCAATGAAATAAAAATTTCAAAACTCTCACACTGTTACTTTAAGCTTCTTATTATAAACATTTCCTGTAGCAACAGCATCTTCGAATTGAGAAACAATGAAACAACTGCAAACCCTGAGATATTAAAATTATTCAACTGACAAATTATGGTAATTTCAAGATGGGTTTCTCTCACACTGTCAAATTAATTTAACAAATTTATGACTTCTTATCACGAAACGAACAAAAATACTGACACAAAATGGCAACAAAAGCTAAACAAAAGAATGTACAAACGGCTTTAATAAAGCGCAGGACTTTTAGCCATTTTGTCACAGGAACAGAAAACAGCCGCATCAGCATAATTTTTAATAAAAATGTAAAGAAAATGTTTGATATTATTTTGATAGTGGGTTAATTCAAAAGGAACAAAAATTATTTTTAATTATGTAAAAATTTATAGAAGAGAATAGAAAAAACTTTACATATTTGAAATTTAAAAAACTCTAAAAATCTACCTTCAGTTTGGCTCGTTACCTTATTCTCGAAATTATAATTTCTTTGTGTGCTGTTTTCTCGAAAATAAAAAAAAACCTGGCCCCTGCTTTGTCATGCCTCAAAGCATTTGTGATACAACAGGAAATAACGGCCAAGAATTTAAAATATTCAATTTAATTTTCATTCCGTTGGCATAATTGCTGAAACGCAACCGCACAGAGATCCACAGAAACATGCAATCAATGATACTGTTGTTACATTTTTGGCTGGTTATTGGAAAATTGTTTGACAACAAAACGTTGCTGTTTCCTCTTCCAGGTCATGCTTTCAGCCAACAAAATGTTTGTCCTGTAATTATGGACATGTCCTTAAATGAGAAAAAGAGGTCAGTCAATTTCGTAATAATTACAAAGCAATTTCAAATGTTATGGAGTTGAAATATTTACATGTCACTGCTTAAAAGGATAACAGCGGTGATGATAAATATGATGATGTTGTGTGTTGCTCCTGGGACAACAAAAAAAAAAGTTGCCGTGACCACCATCAAAAGCAAGCATTCAAATGTATCTGCTGAAAACTGTCATTTTGTAGCTAAAAGTCAACTGAAATATGTTTGACTTAGAAAATTTATGAAACCCTGTTCACATCTACCAAATATTTCACGAAATAAGCGTAAGAATAATTTCTGAGTTTAAAAAACTGTAACAGAGGGAGCGAGAACTTGCCTTTTTATTTCTAAATTCCCTGTCCTCATATTTAACAATATCTCTGGATTTCTTTGGGTCATAAAAACTAACAAAAAAAAGTAAATTTATAACAACATAAAGCATCCATAAATTTATGTTAACGTATTGTCATTATTTTAGCGCTTAACATCACATGCAGTTCCAAACAAACGCTCATATATCCCTGCACAAGTTCTCACACATACCCTGACATACATGAGATCATTTGAATCTTCGCAAAAGTCCTGTTTAATAAAAAGGAAATGGAAAAAAGTTGACAAATATTTACAGCGAGCAGACTTGTATCAAACGTTAAATGCTTTAAAGAGAGTAACCAAAACACACACACACACACACACACATATACAGTTCAAAGTCAAAACACACGTTACAGATTTCTATATGCGTGTTAAGAATTCGATAAAATACAATGCATTTGAAAGGATGCAAACAATATTTCTAGAAGTTGCTTAGCTTCAGGACTGAAGACAGAAGGCAATTTAATTCTTGTCAGAATACTAACGAGTCATAAATGGCTGCTCCTGCCCAACATAATCTAACATAAGAGAGTAACTGTTCGAAGAGAAGAGTAACTGTTTGAAGGCAAATAATATCTAACGAGCAACGAAGTGTTTTATATGAAATTCAATTAATATGTTGTTCGGACATACACGATAATTGAGTTTATCATAATTAACATTTTCAGCTCAATATTCCATTATAAATTTCAATTAGTTGTTGATCAGTATTTATGGAAATTCAACATCAATTGAAATATTAAATTTACACAGCAGTTGTTTTCGAAAGCCTCTACATTTTCATCATCAGTACCCATCCATATATTTTGCTTGTCATCAGTTAATAGTTGGATGTGCTAACAATTCTTATTTATACAGAATTTACTAAAAAAAAGAGAATCCGAGAATTATAACGATCTGATTTCAGCACACTTTAAATCTCAATGTTGCCGTTTGATTGCTCTCTTCATTTCTTCGTTTCTGAATTTGTTTCCTCTCTTTTACTTAAGCAAAACAGTTGAGGTTTGGCATTTCTTAGATAGAACAAGTCAACGTTTATTTTATAAGTCTATGAGTACAAAAATGTAACACAAACCTTATAAAAGATTTCCTTCTTTCAGACATTTTATTTCGTCAACACCACAGAGAAACTTATTAAAAGTGTAACTGTAGTTGTATCAGTTGTAGTTGTAATCACTGCACGAGTGAATGGTGGCAGTAGCGGTAGAGATGTGCTCGTACTGGCAGCACCTGCAGATAATAGCGAAAAGCATGAAGCACTTGAAAGCCACTTGCACATCTACAACAATAAACAATTTATGTTGTTGCAAAAAGCCAAGTATTAACTTGAGCGTACGTTTAACAACAATAACGGCAACAATAAAAAAAAAGTATAACAACAAAGACATTCTTTAGAAGTAGTTAATAATATTTTGCCATAAACTATAAAATACGAGTACAACATGATATTTAAACAAACAACAACGCACACACACTAGCACACTTTAGAGCCACACACGTATTTGAACAATAAATACAATAACAACAGATAATAAGACCGGGCTAACACAGGAAATAAAAGGTGGATAAGTTAAATTATGACACTAAATCTTTAGCAGGCAGCATGTGTGTCGGTGTGTGTGTCTGAAGAGGAACGTAGTCGTCCTAAAAAAATAGTAGGCACTTTAATGGCAATAAAAACGTGTTTGTATTACCAATAGAGAGAACTGTTTGACACACTCTTTTCGCCCATTGGCCATAAAGTGTTGATGCAGTGTTGCATTTGCTATTTTTGTAGAAAAGCTGTTGGCTTGTTTAGAAGTCAGCTGAGCTGGTGCACCTGTTAGTTGGAGGCATGGATTGTGGGTAAGTAAGGTGGCTAATATGTAAAGAGTATTTTATCATTTTTAATTGCAGGTCAGACTTGCGCAAGTTTACATACATAAATAAAGATAAACTGCAATACTTACATCACCCACTGTCCGGTGGAATGCAGGCAAATTCCCTAAAAGATATAACTTTCGCATTGTTTTAGCTGAGAAATTAAAATTTATAAAAACAAGGAGCTAAACCAAACGCTCAATTTTTAAATAAAATAAAATATGTCAAAGAAAGGGAGAGATAAACTAAATAATTATTTCTTTGGAACAGTCTCTGAAGTAGCAAAGAAACAGAAGTGATTGAATAGTTGGGCTTGAAACAACTTTTCATATAACCCTCGTGTCAACAAACGGTAAATCAAAGTTGTGTAATCACACAAGCCAACTTTTTCACAAAAACGATCTTAACAGTACACAAATACATAAACGCATGCAAGTCTGTTCCGTATAAAAGCACAAACGAACAAGTCATACTGGATTATCAATTGTTGCCAGTGCAGCAGCAGTTGTGGGTCCTGCACTTTACGGTAGATTTCCATGGCCCAGCAGCCATAAACTGTTTGTGCGATGTGGTATGTGTCACATGAGTATGACATTTGCTGTTGCATTGTTGCTGCTGAACTGTTGTTTCTTATATAAATCATAAATCCTGTGCGCTATATTTTTGCCAAACTAACAATGGCCGAGCTTAAGTTAAATCCAAACCATGAGCAGGTATGGCCAGCAGAAAAGTACAATAAGTAAAATCCCTGTTACGGCAACAGTCGCCAGTCAATAGCAGAACAGCAGCAGTACAAAACAAACAAACGAAAATACTCCTCGTAACTGGGCTAACAAAACAATTGCAGGCATAACATTTTGTCTCGTCTGCTGTTGTAATAGTTGCTATCTGCTGTCAGTTTTAGTGTGACACCATAAACACATCGCATTTAAGCTGATTTGTAACAAAAGATTGTTGCAACAATATTCAGCATGTTTTTGTCTATTGTGTTCTGCTCAGCATATGACCGCTTATTTACTACGATTTAAGCCGAATTGTCTGTCATACGTTGTTTATGTAGACACAAACTTAAACAGCAGGTTTTAATGAAGCAAATAAACAACAACATTTTACTGAGAATTTTTTTATTTTTCTTATTGAAGGAGTGGGAGAAAAACGCTTTACCCACTTGTGAAGGGTTAATGAGGAGTTAAAGAAAAAGAAAATACTTGTTGTAGGATACTCTGGCTTTATTAAATTAAAAAAATAATATATATATATAGTAATTTTTTTTTTATCAGCAACAGGTTAGGCAACAAGACGTTCTCAGGCCATAATAAAGTAGAATATTTAAAGGGATCTAATCCTATTTATGGAAGTATAAAGATCAGGTCTTCTTTAAAAAATTTTAGTTCATAAATTATTCTCCATTTCTCTTCTTTAAATTGATGATTTAAAAAGACAATGCTAAAACATCTGAGAACGGTCTAAGGGTGTTTTCTTTTCTGGAAAAAATGCAAAATTTTTTGCACTTTTTTTGAAAAGTGGAGCCAGACATTAAACACGACAAAATGATCCACAACAGTTGCTTTTTGTCCTACACGAGGTCATTTTAAAAGTGTATTGATTTCTTTGCAATTTGCAACACCCTATAATTAATGAAATAGCACACAAAAATTAGTGACATGAAATAACTTTTTCTTCTTCAGATTAAAAATTTCAGGAGTTGTTATTTCTCATTAATGCAATTAAATAAATATCACTATCTTTTTACATCTAAATGCAATAATTTGGTTTTATTTTTCAAGGTTAAATATTTTCCCAATTTCATTAATGACATGCTTTGCACATGTGCGCTCGGTGTTAAAGGGTATCAACAATATTGATATGGATAATAATAAAGATAATGACAAAAATCATAATTAGCGCTGTCAAAAAAAGAATGGAAATTTCCAGCAAATGCGTATTGAAAGGAATGTAAAAATAAATGAACAATCAGGAATGTTGGGGGTACAGATAAGTTAAGGGCTGCTTGGGAATTTCACTTCAAACATAAGACTTGATAATTTATCTAAAATTTCATAATTTACTACTTCTTATTTTGTTATAATTTTGGCTGGAAACTGGTGAAGTGAAAAGGATTTTATAATATTTCATGGATAATAGGATATCCTCAAGATGTTTAAAGTTTTTTATTTCTAAACTCTTCTAGTTTTTTGAGCTCTTGTCAAATAATAATATTTAGAGAATATTTTTAATCTAAATATATTATTTTAAGTGATTTATTTTTTAAATTTCATTGAATGATTTTCATAATACTTTTATTCATAAACATTTTTCACATCAAATAAAACATTTAAATTCCTGAAGAAGTCTCCCGAAGAAGTTACGAGACATCAAGAAGGTATTTAAAGATATAAATCAAATTAAAGACATAATATTATCTTTTCATTTCTATTTTTTGCAAATCGAATCTCTTAAGTGTCAAATTTTCGTCAAATATTTGCTGTCACTTTTTTTTAGTCAAAATTTAATGCTTCTCGCTGAATTCAATGAGACACAAAACAATTGTTACTCCCAATAAATGCAGACGTATAATTTCACACATGTTACCTTAAATATACGATTCTTTAATACACATTTTAATTAAAAATTGCAAAAAAGAGCAGATAAATAAAAAAGCATGTGCAATTACATGTTAAAAACAGAAATGTTTAAGTGTAACCTTGATGATTATCCTGTAGTTAAAAGCGCACAGGCAAAGTGATGCAAGTATGCAAGCGTGTGTGTGTGTGTGTGAGTGTAAGTGCATTTGCTTACACAATAGTGTCACATGTTTTTCATTATTTGTCCTTTCGTTGACAAACTTTTTGTCCTTTAAATTTGTTCCTTTTGCCTTTTTTTTGTTGAACATGTACATTTCAAGTTTATGCCTAAAAGGTTGACAAATTTGTACAATATCCTTGCACTCACACACAGACATGCCTCGGAATCTGCAAAAACACGTTTATTCGAGTATACAATTATTTACATTCTGCTTGTGGATGGGGTATAGTTTTGTGGAAATTGCATGTGTATATATTTCATAAACATTATGACAACTCACCTTTACACACACAAACACACATGCAGCCACACACAGACACACACACAAACAAACAAACAAATAAAACACAAATTTGTACGTCTGCAAGTGTGCTGAGAGTGATGAATGCAAATCAACATCATCAGTATCATAATGTTGCATGCTCTAGTTGTTGATGTTGTTGTTATTATTGCTGGTGATGAGCAGGATAATGATGATGACCTCATTAAAACATGAACAAAGGTAAATATCTGGTTATAAATACTTGCAACGTATCCTCGGTGCACTTGCCAGACAATGCAAAGTGACTTTGAATGATGAAGTAACAAGTGATGTTGTGGATTTGGTGAGTGCAACGGAGGCAGCGGGATGTCAACAAATTATTCAGCAGCAATAAACTGAACAAATATTTGGTGAGTCAATAGAGAACGTCTGAGGCAGAAGGATCGGGGCATGGCTCCGAGTTGTTTCCGAAGCTTTAGCTGACAATCTCACAAGTTTTACAATTATGGAAGTAGTGATTTGATGTGTTTTTCTTGTTGTAGTCAGATCGAGGGTTTTAATTAAAATCTCTGTGAGATATATAAAGGGTGATTTTTATAGTGGCATATAACTTTGAAATGGAATAAAACAGATGCATTTTTTAAATTGACGTGAAATTTACTTTATCCAAAAGATAATCTTCTGGCATTAAAGTCCTAATAAGGCTTGTTGAATATAACCACGGGCTGGGGTGCAGTCTAATCTGGAGGTCCAATTTTTCATTATTCTTTCCAAGACATATGAGCGCATGTTGTCCTCCAAGTTGTCAACCGTTTCGAGCTTCACATATCCCCACATACAATAATCTACCGGCGCTGAAATGCACGACGTTGGAGGCCAATTTACTGGGCCTTAAAGTAAATCTATGCGGTTACCAAATATTATCTTATATGAATCGATTGTGGCACGATTGTAGTCGCGCTATCTTTTTGAAACTGCTGCTCCTGGTTGTTCTATTAATTAACAACAATCAGATTATTTTATGGCTTTAAAGGGATCACCATTGAAAGCTTTTTCGTCACTGGCATCGTTATTATAGAAGGAGGATCCAATGATTCCACCAGCCCATCAAACTGTCCCTGGATATAACAGCGTCTAAGCAAACACTAGAGGATTATTATCACACCAAATCCAAGATTTTTGTTTATTGACGAGTCATTTCAACCGAAAGTGAGCTTCGGCGCTAAATAGAATTCGCGCGATACGTATTTCGAATAGAACCAGGATTTTCAAAATAAATTTGCACTATTTGGAGGCGTTAATCAGGCCTCAGTGTATTCATGTTGAAACAACAAAACAAATTAAAAATCAATCAATTGACAGTTTTACACCACCATAAAAAAAACACCCTTTACATGTAAACATAGAACATCTTTTCAGATGTGAACTCATTCAAGGCTACGCCACTTACATTTAAATGGGCATACTCTCTTAGAGCCAATTTCGTTGGCAATAACTATTATTGCTGATTTCCCCAGCCGGCTCTTTTAGCCATTTTCATTATAATCAAACCGAGTGTTAACAATTACACAAGACGCTCTGTACCTTGCGAAGGTATCGAACAACTCCATTGATGCTGAGTTGAGTCAGATTAAGTTTTTTTCACTTCCTTAAAGGAACATATTTTTTATTTTTTATATTGATTTATTTTTAAATAAATTCCCCCAGTTTATTATCATTTTATTCCACTATTTATTAGCAATTTGCAATAATTTTTTTTTTTGCATAATCATTTACAGCACAATTTGTCGATGATGTGTATGAAATTTTATTATCATCAGTGGCAGCCAGCAGAAACATTTAAGAAGAAAAGGAAATATGTTCGGTGTTCTTATACTTTTATAAAAATATCTTTATTGTTGTTGTTGGTGTTATTGCTTTTGCAGGCTAAAAATGAAAGTAATTTTATGCGTCATTGAATTTTTGATACGAATTTTATATTTCTCATCATTATCATTATCGTTATCGTGATCATTATCATCCTCATCCTCATCATCACCATCGTAATCTTTTCCTTCATCTCAGTCAACCACTTGCCTACATTTCCATTTTATCTTTAAGTGAGCCTTGATTTGTTTGCCGTACAGTTTCCGTTTTCCTTCCGTCGTTCTCTTTTTGCATGTTTCAGTTGAAAACTCTAAAAGTTTGTTACTTTTTGCAATATAATTTGTTAAGTGAAAAATGAAAATATTGTTAAATGAGAAGTACGAAACAATAGAGATTAAAAATATTAATACTTAAAATGGAAAAGCAGATAAAGCAAAAACTTATGAGGAAATAAGTAACGAGAATAGCAAAGAGAAGCTGACAAACCGATAACCCAGTAAACAATTGTAAGCACTGATTAAATTGGCTCAGTTGTCTGGGAGGAGTAGATAAGGTGTGGCGGTCAGGGAAGTTTTTAGAGGAAGAGAAGGTTTCCGGGCTGTGCTTTTAGAACAAAGAGGTAGTACTGATATACGAGGTTTGCTCACAAAACTACATCCATTTTCAAACTACACAGGCATCATATTAACACTTTAGCAGACCATTCACTAGATCGTTGATTAAAATAAATTTTTGTTCGCTGGTTTATTTGGAGAGAGCTTAAGCGAAAGTAAAGAACTTCGTTTTACCAATAAATAAAATTAGTTTTGTTTTGTTAACTTCAATAAAATTTAATTGCTTATGAGACTTTAATTCGACCGTAACTAATTCTTACTTGAATTTTATGCAAAAAAAAAGGAAGACGAATAGCCGAGTACTTCTAACATTTGAAGCATTTTAATGAATTTCATTGGATTATTAGATTCATATGGATTGAAGCAGGCAAAAGAAGAAGTTGGCCGAGTTCAAAACATGTTAGCGTGTGCAAAAATACAAGTATCATAAGCATACGGGGCGGGGGGTAACCATGGCATGTGGCAGCCTTAGGGGATTCAATCCACTTTTGGTCACACAAAAGGGTGGTTTATCTTCTCTTATCTTTCATTCGTTAAGGGTTGTACTGCAATTTGACACGCTGCATGTGGTGTTGTGTGTGCGAGAGAATGGCAAATTTGAACAGTTGTTGACAACGTTTACAACAATAATTTTTCATGGTTTTTAAGTACGCCAAAGGTATTTTATTTTGTAATAAAACTAATAAACAATTTAGTAAGATGAGCTGTTTTTTAAGATATAAAAGTCTTGGTTTTTGATAGCACGCAAAATAACAACAACAACCAAGAAATTGTAGCAGTTGTGGTAAGAAACTTTAAAAAGAAAGTGAAATGTGAGCACGATAACCGGAGAGATTTAAAGAATTGTTGGAGGAATTTCTAGCAGATGTACGATTTGTCTCAAGATTTTTCTCAAGAGTGGCAGAGGAATGCAATCAAATAGCCCGAATATTATTTGTGCCCCACCCATAAAATTAAACGTCTAAAATTAAATGTTTAATTCGTTAAAATATTTAAACTTTTATTACCATCCACCCATTCATCCTTTCATCCATCTATTCTAATAAAAGTTAATTAAAGCGACCGCCAAAAAATTCGAAATTGTCGGCAAAATCTTATAAAATTTATTTTATTACAAAACCCCTCATTGGCAACGAAATTGTTTTCAAGAAAAACTCATTTTGCCAGAGAATCGTAAAAAATATTTCCAAATATTTTAATGCCAAAAAGTATGGGAAAAAATACGTCAACTTGTTTCCCATTTGCCAACTGACAAATGAAATTGACTCTTTTCGACTTAATCGCCAATTGTCAATATAAACTTTATTACATTCCAGGGTTTCTATACGAAAGCTTATGACGTTATTGGCATACGGGCACAAACTGTGTGTGTGCCTCTAACAGCAGGAGGAACCTCGTGTTTGGCCATATAATTTTAATAACAATTTTTGCGCGCCAATTACACGTAAATGTTTCATTGAAACATGGCATTTATTTGGTCATTTTGGCTTACTTTGTTTTTTTTTCGGCTCTTTGCTAATGCCTGGATGTTGTATTTCTGTTCAAATGCGCCTAAATGTAGACCACATAAATATACTGTTAAATGTCATGCACTGTGCGTTTAACATAAAAAGACATGCACGCACACACTATTAAAACGTTTTGTTGCTTTTGCTGTTGTTGCTAAATGTGTGTGTGTGTGTGTGAGTGTTTGTGTGTTGCGAGCTGAAGCCGGAGTACGAGTATAAACCAAATTATTGTCAATTTTGTGGTTGACATGTGCGTGAAATCACCAACACTACGTACAAGTACATGTACTAAATACTGATTATAATGCATCACTTTTTTTACTTTATTTCGCACAAACACACACACACACATACGCATACCCAGAGTAAATGGAGTGATTGTGTGTGTGTGTGTGTAGATATTTTTAAATTGGTTTGGGGCTTGTCTACATGTTGGTGGCCTGGCAATAATAATAAAATTTCACTTTTTGTTTTCGGTTAAAAGTGTTTTTTTCTTTTCATTCACTCGCATCCTGTTCCCATCTCTGCACAAGTTAGTACGAGTATGTGAATTGTTGCTATTGTCGTTTTGTTTGCTGACAGTTTTATTAGCATTTTGTGTTAAATGACAGGACTTGAAATAAAATGCTTGTACGAGTTTTGCTTAATTTGAACACAACGAAATGAATGCTGCCCGTTTTAATTTCTGACAACTGCGTTCCTATTTTTTTGCGAATAATTTTCTTTTTGTTACGTTAATTGGTTTTACTGCAGTAATTTGACAACTGGACCCATACCCAACATAAAACGCCGGAAAAGTTTACATATATTCCACATAATATTCGCTAAATAATTTTTAATTACGCATAAAATATTTTGTTTAACGCGAATAAATTTTAGCAACAAAATTTTCGCCATTACAAATTTCTCTACCACAGGGGCTATTCAATTTTAAACATAAATAATTTTTTTTTTATTTTCATTGGAGTTTAATTGTTGTGTCATTCATTTTGAATGTATTTTCATTTTATTTCATCGTTTTTTGTTGTTGTAATTTGCGAATTGGCACAAAATTAAAATCTAACAATTGCATTCATGTTTATTTCAAGTGATTTATCATTTGAATCTTAATTAAATTTTATGTACAAAATAAACTCGTTTGCTGAAATGATATTAAGGTGGAAAATAGAGAACTAATGAAAACTGGCACAATGAAATTAAAAATTAAATAAATTCTAATGCAGCGAATGTAAAGCGAATGACATAAAAAATAATTTCAAAGTGACACTGGGAAAAGCCAGCAATTATCCGAAAATGTATTGAAAAATGTGTGTTTGTCTTGTAATTTAACTATAAAATAATCACGTATGATTTTTTGTGGATAAAATAATAGTTTTGAAAATTTATAATTTTTATTTAAATAAATTACCCTCATGCAATAACGAGTGCTGTAAACCTTGATGAGAAGAAGAAATAACCCCACCACGAATTAAGTTTCACACTCATCTCCTTCTGCGATAAATTCAAGTGTCGAAAATCTCAAATCCTGTTTCACTGAAATTATTTTCATTCATGTACTTCCATCTTTTATGCACGTACGAGTACATATTTGCTTAAAATTTCCCCCCTCCACATCTTCACAGATGCAGATTATTGAGGTGTTTATTCCAACGGCATTCTGCTCCCAACATCGATTTTCTTCAGCTCTCTGACGTATTTGTCGAGTTGAAGCGTTTCTTGAATCTCACACTTCCTCAATCATTTTTTCACTTATTTCTATAATAAGAACACGTGGCCATTATATTTGCATGTATGTATAGATGTGTTTGTGTTTGTGTGTATGTGTGTGCGTTGACAAATGATGAACTGCAGTTTAGTTTTCATTAATACTTTTTATAACTTCTCCTTCAGCTTCTTCGTTGAGTACAGCCGAAGCGCAGGATACAAGACTAAATCGAAAAGGAGTTTCAACAACAGTTTTTAATTGAACACGCGACACTTGTCACAGTGAACTTGTCATAAGACACGTTTTTCTATGCAAAATCACTTGTTAAATTGAAAAACGTGTTGCAAAAGGTAAAAGAAGTTGTGAGCGAGGGCACAACAATGACATTTAAATAAACTACTAATTTTATGGTTCACTGGCTTAACGTGTTCGAAGGCTTTTGATTGCGGCCCAAAAATTCATTCAAACCAAATTTCTGTTGCAGATAAAATCAAACAAATTTTCTTTGCTTTAATTATAATAATAATTATACAACATGAGAATGCAAATTGTTACCCGATTACATAACAAATATTTTCGCATTTTCTGTGTTATCAATTTTTGAAATCATTCGCTTTAAATTGGGCTTTTGTTGGGATATGATTTTTAGGAATGTCGTCATTAGAAAAGATATTTTTTGTAATTTGATAATATTTTTGGCCTTTGAAGTCTAAACCACCCCTTTTCTTTGTAGCGAAAGAACAGAACACAGTGGCATGTGATAAAAAACGTTGTGAGACCATAAAAAAGGGTGGACAAAACTTGTTAATGCCTGCCAACTTCAATAGAAAATTAACTCGTACCCAGCAGACACACAATTAATATTTAACTCAAACACGATGTGTTTGAATGGAGTGAGTGCCAGATCTAGAACAGCTACAACAATAAATCAAGCACAATTCTAATGTCATTGCACTGCATTTATTAAATACCCATATTAGATAGCATATGAATATACGAGGGTGGCTGGCAAGTCATTTGTTATGATAAATAGCAGGGAAACATTTCGTTGCTGCTTCAAAAACTTTAAATTGCAGCACATGTTTCGTGTTTTTATTTTCTTTTCAAACAACTAATTTTGCTATTCCGAAATCTCTTTTGTATTCCATAATTTCTTGGCTGAAAAACTGTATTCCAAGACTTTAAACACTTCTGAAACTGCTCTCGAAAATGCGTACAAACGTGATAGCTTTTTTGTTGTTGCTGAAATTCATATTTTGCTACAATGATGTTTTCAACACGTGTTGCATATGTTATGCACGAGTTGTTTATTAAACCTACTCACTAATACAAAGATCTACAGACCCACAAATACAAACCCAGACACACACACACACATATGAAGCGACAATAGGGAACGAAATGAAAGAGTAGAGTTGAAAAAGACAAGATTAAAACGGAATATTAATGTTACAGCAAACGCACTTAGTCATTTTGACTTAAAGCACACGACAACACATACACACACACAAACACATACACCCACCCATAACCAGTAAACACAGCAAAAGAGGGCTGCTGCCTATGGGTTAACTTTTATTGCACATTATGGCTTAGAGTTGTTCAGTGCAGTGATTTGAATTCTCCCAGCTTTTGCTCTACACGTCGTGTGTTGTCGTATTAAATTTATTTCAATTGTGATTTTGACAAAAGCTGCTGCATGTGTGTGTGTGTGTGATTGCATAAACAGGAAATTGTTGTGTTTATATTTATATTTATTGTTTGATTTGTTATTTCTTGTATTGTTGTGTTTATTTAATTTTCGGATTATTGTTTCATATTGTTATTTTGATAAGTAACGAGTCTGCACAATTTGTATGTTTAATGTTCAGCGAGCGTTTTGTTTTGTGCAAAGAGTTTCAATATTTGTGCACATACAAATTCAAAGTTATTAGAAATATAATTAAAATTATACTGATTTTTCTTTCTATATTGTAACGGATTCGCCGGCGACATAAAGTAAATAATAAATACAGTGGCCACCAAGAAAGCAACACCGTTTCGGTAGTGGCGCTCCAATGCGTGGCATCAGTTATAATTTAAGTAGAAAATTTACAATTGTGACACTTCCTCCTGAGATTCCAGGAGAATAAGATCTGAGTATTCCCTTGCATACATTTAATGACGTCAAGATGGTTGAGTTTTAGAACAGAAAGGCTTCTAGGGACATGAATGGCATACGAGCGTATAAGAACAGATTCGGCCTTGGAACCAATAGCTTCACTTAAACATATTGATATTCCCTCAGTTGTGCTGTGAAACATAATCAAGGAGTGGGCAGAGACAAAGGCAACAATCAGGTGGTCAACAACATGTTGTGCCTGTAGGATATGCAAAACTCCTTAGCCCTCAGTTAGCATCGCTGGAACTAAGCAGCACTCCTGGTAGAAGTCTTGACCTGGCACTGTGCGATCGGGTATATTTAAGAGGCTTTAGGCTTTCCCTACGATGGTCGCTGCAGACGACACAAAAAAGGAGTCATTACAGCATCTTCTCTGTCCCTGCTTGGCGCTACAGGAGCGTATTCTTAGACGTAAAGGATCTCGTTTAGACAGGGCTATCAGGGCAGGCCTTGTGAGAAGTTCTTGGTGGTTCTCAGGAATCAGAAATTCATTTTTAAGGATTGTGCAAGGTATATTAATATAAAATTTAGTAGCGAAAAAAAATATTGCCAAATTACAAAGAAAACTAATTTTTATTTCATTAGGAAGTTGTAATAACCAACTTCTCTATGAGTTTCTTTATTTCACACTTCAGCTGAAGTTATCTTTTTTTTATCATTTAATTTAAGGGTTTTTAGTTTTTTTTAATATATTAATTTTTTATTATGTTGGAATTAATTTGGCATTTAAAGGCTTTAAAAAATATCTCAATTATATTCTTCATTCACATTTAAGTGTCACTGCCACTGAACTTTTAAAGGTCGTTTTGCAAATTAAACAAAAAACAAAAAAAGTGAATAAATAAAACCCGTAAAAAATCCCTGACGTCTGGGCATTTAATCAGTCTGTAATTTGATTAAACACGATCTATAAAATGTTTAAAACATAAAACTGAAACACTTTATGAGAACGTATGCGAACATCAACGCCAAGCCAAGTATTTGTTTTTTATTCTCTTGCAGATAATGTCTTTTTGTCCTTCTCTTTTTTGTTTAAAATTTCTTTTATTTACGTGTTAACAAAAACGCCTTGTTTGTCTGCAAGCTTAACTGAAGTAAGTCAGAAAATTTAACAGATAAAACAGGAAAATGCTCTGAAAAAATTAAGAGAGAAAAAGGAATTTACAAAAATGTAGGGGAAAAACTGGCAAAAAAAATATATGCATTGAAATAAATGAGAAAATGCCAGACATTCGGGTAAACACAGAGGAAAACGTGACAAAAACTTTTCCGAATTTGCGGCACAACTTTCAACTTAAATTTGCTGCATTTAAATATAAAAATAATTTTGCGGTTTAAAAAGAAACATGTTTTCTTCAATGACGTAAGAAGTCTCAATTAGTTGGCCTTAAAACTTCCATTCATAAAGCTAAAACACTATTTCATATTCAATAATTATTTTTATTGGAAATAATTTTTATTTAGTACACAAGCACCATCCCCTGAGTGCAGGTCCCATTCAAGAAATTAACTATTAAAAACTGGATGATATGAATATTATAAATATTTCGCTACAATTGTTATTGCAAAACACTGATCTGAGCAACACAAAACTGAGTTAAATTTGTGTGAGTCTCGTTTTCGATACCCTGGTATTGTGATTATAACAACAACCAAAACAACTTTTAAAATTCCTCGAATGTAAAGAAGAATAGTCAGGTAAAATGGATTTCATTCCTTCAGCTTAAATATTCTCCTGCTGAAGTTCTTGCAATAATCTCTTGACCTTTTCACTTTTTTGTATGACAAACATTGTTTGGCAGATAATTAGTGCAAAGTATTAACCTGGTTTTAAATGAATCTCTATCTATCTAACGAAAGGTTTGTGTGTGTTGCTCTTGTCTCCAAGAAGGTAAAGAAAGAGCGGAGGAAATGAAAAGGTGCAAAGCCCCTATAAGTATGCTTTTGTATACTATCTTTAATGAGGTAACTGACTGCCAGACAGCCAGCGCGCCTGTCTGTCTGTTCGTCTGCCTGGTTGGCTGGCTGTCACAGCGACACTCAATTTCTTTAATTTTCTTAGAATACTTTTAGTCTGTTGGCTGGTTTTTCGTTTTCAAGACTTTTTCCTAATTAACTGTTTAACCTTAATTAAGTGCATGAGGGTAAGAGCGTCGTACATTTTCCAATAGCTGGCAAAGAAATTTAATCAAACTTGTAGTTTAGTTGAGTGCTATTGAGTCTCTGTAATGAGTTGAGGTTATAATACCCTAAACTATTTTGTGCTGACTATTAAGGCGTTGCTAGAAACCAGATTAATTGGATTTCGTTAATAATAAAAAAGAGTTCAAGTTCAAAAGCCTATAAATATCTGGCATGCCTTTTCCAATTTTTAGTTTGCATTGATTTTAATTGAAGCCTTTTATTCAATTCAAGTTCAGCCCTTCTGCTCTTCCAGTTTTATTTCAATTCAAATGAATGTTGTACAAACCAGAAGAGGAAGATAAAAGCAGTTAATTAACACCTAAATTTAAATGACTTTTGAAAGAGATCATAAAACACAAACGCGCCAAAAATATTTTAGATTTTCCCCTCCTCCCAATTGAAATGTTCGGCACAAGAAGCGAGTTGCCGCAACAATATTAAAGGGTTTAATTTAAAGCACTTTGACAATTTTGTAAAATTCCAAACATAAAACAGTCGCATTTGCTTGTGACAATTAAACGGGAAACATCTTTTACAAAAAGCAATAATTTTTAATAATTATGTGACACAAGATAATTAAGAAAACATTTTGTGTAAATAAATTTATGCAGAAGAGATGAGATCAACAGACAACAAATGGAACCCTTTTAAAGACAATTAAATTGAAATAGAATTTCGGAGAGAAAACAAAACAACAGCAAGAACAACAATAACATACAAAATAAATTTTGAAACAACTCTTGTCATTTGTCTGCGCTTTTTGTATCAATTGTAAATTAATGTCCTTCGCATCCTTGGCTGCATGTGCTGGTACTTTTATTGCTGCTACACTGAAATGTTTCCAAGCAATTATAGCAAAAATTTTTATAAAACTACAACAAGTACGTGTTGTTGTATGTGTTGAAAAAGTTTTATGGTTATTGTTTAAAAAAGAAAAAGAAAAATGTTTAAACAACTTCCGAAAAAAATTAGTTTGGCTTGATAAGTGAATGTTAAAGGGTTGTTTGTTTGTAAACTCGGTACATGTTATTCTGTATTGAACTCTAGTCCCCCAATTATTTATCTCCATACACACTAACACATGCAGAGGAGTGCCTGAGTATGTGCTCGGCCATGCAGACGTCGTGGCTTAATGTAGGATATAGACATTTTTCATTATTTTTGTACGAGTGCATGCAAACCGATAGTTTGATTTTAGTTACACACTTCGAGTGGTTTTTTCGAAAAGGGCCTAAAAACCAATTTCAAATATAAAAATTATGTGTTCAAGTTCGTGATTTACCGAATCATGTCCATAGATCTGAACAATTTGTTTTGATTATGACAAATAAATGGTGGTCCTGCCAAAATGGTCGATGGTGGTGGGCATAACTGCGACGGAAAGTGACAACTTTCAGGTCTTATCTAATTTGCATTTACGCCCTCATAATTTTCATTAGCCAAATTTTTCATTTATTGAATAAATGAAATTGTCAATTGAGGCCTTTCGTTCATATCAACAGGACATCGGAAACTATGCCAGGATTCATTTCGACTCCTTGTGCCATAACACTGAATCTCCAAGTTCAATTTGTAGTTACAACTCTGTCCCTCTCTCTCTCCTTCCAATCCTTTTTTTTTTGTTCGTGTGTAATTTTTTTAAAATTTATTTATGTGTGTTGCTGTTCTTCATGTAGTTCTTTGATAAACAAGTTTATTTATTTTTTTTGTGTGTGTAGGCCATAATAATTGCCTCATGACGGCTGCAAGAGTATGAATCGGTTATTTAATATTTTCATATATTTTTTTCATATTTTAAATGTTGTTTCGTTTGCACAAAAGCTGTTGACTTTTGCTTTTCGCCAAATATTCTTTTACAATGCCAACATAACCTCACTTAACAAACATATTTGTAGCGATGTATCAATATGCGTTAGTATATGTGTGGGTGTGTGTGTGGGCAAATTGCAAAAGGGTCTAGCCAATATGTTGTGCTCATACAGCAGAGTGTAGTTATTCATAAGGGTTTTTATTTCATTGTTGAGGATTTTCTTGTTTCCAATAAAAGAAATTTTTTCTTTTCCAAAATAAAAACTATTTTTTTCTTTGGCTTTAATTTGTTGTTGTTTGAAACTGGCCAAGGTTTTGGCTATTGCCAATTGTTTTGTAATTTCACTTTTTCTCTGCTGTTGTGTTTGTGTTTTTGTCTAAATTGTATTACATTTTCTTTTTTGATTATTTTGCCAGGATTTTATTTCTAATAGATGTCCAAGCGTCAGCTCATTTTTATTGCCTGTAGACGTGAGAAATATTCACTTAAAGTTTGTTTGATTATTTTGGTTTGTCTTCTTTTTACGCAATTTAAAAGAAATTATGAAGCCCGTCATATACAAGTGAAGGCCTTTAAGCAAAGGATTTAGTTTGTTTCCATTTAATAGTCAAGGGTTGAACGAAATTATACTTCTCGTTATGAAAACTAATTATAAGGCCGGTTATGTGGTTCAACAAAGAGTTGATTTTACTAGAAAATACACTTTCAAGAATTAATTTTCTTCAAAAAAATTCACATAAAGTAACTGCCAATCCTCACACAAACTTTTTCTCTATCGTCGTGTATAAAGAGACAAGCGAACTGTACTTAATTTAGCCGATAATTAACAGTAACTTGTTTATGACTCCCACGTAGGCCATACACCATCAAATCCTCTCAAATATTTACAAACACCTGGAGACATTCGAATTTCTTTGCAACAAGAAGCAGCCACCAACAAAGAAAGAAGTGCTGCAAACAACAACTGACCGCAAAACTACAACGCCTTCTTGGCAACATTTATGTGGATTAATCAAAATATTTACTCAATAAAATATCAAATCCAAAGTGCTGCGTTCGTGTGCAACTATTTGGGATTTACTCGTTTGTATGGGTTTTCTTTGAATACGACATGCAGCAACTGAGGTGGCTGCCGCGTTTTTCCAATTTAAAATTAAATTGAAAATGAAATGAATCGTTTTGTTGTTCGAGTTGTTGTTTATTTGTTTCAGCCAACGATCCAGGCACAGGGGAGCATTTAATTCTAATTGTTTTGTTTGCTTGTTTGTTAATACTCTCATGGCCGAGAGCTGTATGTGTATGAAAAGCATATAAACACACACTCCCTCTTAACAACAAACAAACGCACACACACACACACACATACACATATATAAAAATTAACAAGTATTGAAAGACACAACACATACACACCTGCAGTTTTGTTTAAAAACCTGTTCAATGTAGAAGAAAAAATGCATAAAACAACAACTGAAGAACAAGAAAATTTAGAATCCGTAACTCTACTAAAACCAGTTCGACAACAATCTTAAGTGCAACTCATTGCGGTTGCACAAAATTGAAAATAAACACACACGTGCGTGCAACCCTATTTTCTACTGCAGGCAGGCAGGCTTTGGGAAACAAGAGAATGTGTGTGTGTGTGTAAATAAAATGAGGGAATCATACGCAACAAGAAATGGAAATCAACAGTTCAAAGTTTAAAAACAAAAGTAACGCAAATGAAATATATAATTTTTTGTATTAAAAAAACTAAAGAAATAATGGAAAGTGTTCTGTAAAGTGTGAAATAAATCTAATTAAAATTTTAGGGGAAACTTCAATTCCCAGATGTCCTCTAAATGGTCGCAAGTCGAAATATTTGGCATGACTTCTTCTGATCCAACTTTCAATTTCTCAACTTTCTCTTGTCTATCATTAAATAAACTACAGATCCTTTTCACAACTCTACTTAAGGAAGATCAGAAAGATTTTGTATCATATTCTAGACAAAAAGTGAGATCCAGTCTCCGGTATCATCGTCTTAATAGTCAATTGTCCTGGCCACGGCTTGGAAGTAGTCTAAAATAAAGGTCCAGTTTTCTATTACTTTTACAAATTTATGTGACCGTATACTGGCGAATTTTGTCTTTCAAGTGGTTAATGGTTTCGGTCTAATCGGCTTAAACTAGAGACTTCTTATATCCCTCAGAAAGTAGTGTAGCGACGTAGTTCCGAAACATAAAACGTTGTGGTTGCCAAATGCTTCCCTCAATAAATCAATTGTGGTGCTGACTGTATGACATGTTGCGTCGTTTTGGCTTTTTTGGGTGTTCAATTGATGAACAAAAAATTGAATCACCATGACATTACACCTCTAACCATGGATTGTAAAGTTTTGACGAGCATCGCTGTTAAAGAAGTACGGACCAACGAGTGCACCAAACAGTCAGTTCTTATGGATGTAACAGAGTATCAGCTTGAGGGACTACCAGCACTCCACACAGGGCAGTCTTTCCAATGACGTGTCCATTCTAAAAAAAGGAAAAGTCCCGCAGTATAAAGAAGCCATGGCTATCAAAATAAATTTGAATTATCTGGAAGCGTTGGCCAGAAATCAGTAGTTTTTTGCTGAAATGCCAAACCACGCACTTCACAGAATACACAACAGACATGCAGTAGGGTATTTGAAAGCAACCAACCTCTACACAAAGATAAACAAACAATAAAGGAAATGTTATTAAAAATACAAGGATGAGTTGCTTGATAAGCTTTTAATAAAAATAAAAGCAGAATAAAAAAAAAATCCACATGAAAAATAAACAACAATATTGAGGATGAAGTAGAGATGATGAGGACGATGATGTAGATGATGATAATTTAAATGGTGCCAGATTTAAATTGTACCCATAACACATTGACACGCGCACACACGCACTCATATAAACGTACTCTTCTTCAACTACTTTATCAATAAGGGAAAGGCAAACATTCAGGCCAGCAAGAAAACGGTTAGAAAAACGTTCTACATTTAAGCTAAAGCAACAACAAAAACAAGCCAGCCATAGATAAAGAAAAAAATTAACAAAAGTAGCTTAAGGGTCTTAAAAAATAAACAAATAAATATGAATGCACCAACACTCACACATACGCAGAGTAACACAACCCTTTTTCAGCAGCCAACTCGTACTTGGATTTCTTTTTTTCCTTCTTTTTGGTTGATGAATAAATAAAAATATATTTGCTTTGCCTTTAAAGACTGCAATAAATGAAACAAAAATATGTACTCGTTATGCTCGTGTTTGCAAAACAAAACACTTTGATTTGAAAGTGTCTGAGGATGTGTGGGCGAACGTGCGTGAGTGGTTTAGTTGATGTCCTTTATTTGGATATCCCTCTTCAGAAAAAAAAACAGAAACACATTCACAGACCACACAACGTCTGATTTACAAATAATTTGCAAAACGATTTGCTGCTGTTACTTTAACTGCAAAATTTTGCAAAGCCAACAACAGTAACAACAACATTAGAAACCACTACCAACAGCAACCAACAAACGGAAGTGTGTGTGTGTGTAGTCAAGCCACTCCGTTCTCCAAATACCCCAACAACGAGTTTATGAAACGACGCTGTCCTCGTACATTTGCGGCAAGAAAACATTTGTAATTGTCCTTTGGCCCAGTGGCAATTTGAATAAGAAAGAAAAATGTCTACAACAACAACAACAAAATCAGGTCTTTAACTTGTATTAGTTTCATAATGAAAGTGGCTGTTTAGTAAATTGTAGCAGCAGCAGCGGCGGCGGCGGCGACAGCGGCAGCACTTCGCCTTATATTTTTGTTAAAAGAGGCCAAAAGAATCTTTTATTTATAGCCCCAGAGTGCGTGCGCTTTCATCAATATTTGCTAAAGACCAATTCACTGTGAATAGAAATTTCCCGTTGATTTGTTATTTCTTCTTCTCTATTCCACAGAATTTTCTATTTCAAAATACACAGAAAATATGTGGAGGGAATATCACTGCAAAGAATACATAATCAAGAAGTAAATTAAGTTGAGGAAAATAAAAATTAATGGCAGCATTTTATGGAATAGAATAAAAACCAAAATAATACAAAAAGAAAAAAATCCAATAGCAGCAAATTCGTTTGGAAAAAAAATCTCTTCTTTAGTGTTGACAAATCAAAACAACAACAACAACAACAACAACGACAACAAAAATCATATTCAGGCAGGTTTTGTGGACGATAAACGGGTTTGAAATTTACAAATTGTGAATAGAAAAATTCTGTCTCAAACATTTTATCAAAAATAATACTTTTCAGTAAGAAAAGTTATTTCAATTTGAAAAATCTTTTTCTTTCTTTTATTAGATGAAAAGATCCAAAAGATATTTCTGAATTAAAAAAAAATTAACACCAAAAGGGCTTCAAAACGAACAGGGTTTCTATATGAACAGGTTTTCTTCAAATCAAACCCTTTTCCCACACGAAAACATCTTCAAATCGAACAGATTTTCTAAACGAAAATTGCCTTCATATCGGTAAAACTTTTTTTGAGCGAAAAATACTTCCAAATAAGAAAACAATTTTACGAAAAAGTACTTCAAGATGAAGAGATTTTCTAAAGGAAACAAATTTTAGAATCGAAAAAAATTTTACATTCAAAATGTCTTCAAAACAAATAAATTTTTTTCTCTATGAAAAATTTCTTCAAAGGAGAAACTTTTTATTTTATCGAAGACAGTTTTTTCATCGAAGCTACACCACGAAAGAGTTATCTTCTGAAAAAATAAATTTCCTACAAGGAAAATTTTTTAAATCGGAAAAATTTCCATGACGAAGGTTGTACTCAACCCAATAAAAATATTTTTCCTGTAGAAACTTTGCTGCATCTTTTGTTCTGAACTTGCTTTCGATTTAAGGATATTTTTCATAAACAAATCCCGATCTACTTGAAGCCATTTTTCTTCGGAAAAAATTTATTCAATTTGAATGATAATTTCGTGTAGAAAAATGACATTTGCTGCGAGAAAAATATCTTCCAATAGAATAAATTGTCCTTAAGAAAAATGCCTTCAAATCGAAAAAGTTTGTTAATAGAAAATATTTTGCAAATCAAGTTCATTTTGTGCATAAAAATATATTTTAAAATCGGGTGAAATTTTTGCACGAAATATATTTTTATACGAACACCTTTTCTAGACTAAAAATTAATTGAAAACGAAAAAGCTTTTACACGAAAAATGCTATTAAATTCAATAAATTTCCAAACTAAAAATCAATTACAGTCGAAAAAGTTTTTCTACAAAAAGTGTCGTCGATTTCAATGAATTTTTGCGCATTCAAATTGTCTTCAAGAAAATTATCCTCAAATCGAGGATATTCCCCAGATAGGAAATTTTTTCAAATCAAAAAAATTTGCAGGACAACGAATTTCCTAAACCAAAACTATTATAAATAGAATATCTTTTTCTATAAAAACTGTCTTTGAACAATTTTAGACAAAACTTATTTTTAAGCAAAATAATTTTCTACAAAAAAAAAAAAACAGTTGTAAATTAAAGAAAACATTTAAGATGAAATATTTAAAAAAAATTTCATATGAAAAAGTTTTTTTTTTTTTTTGGAATGGAGTGTATTTTTTAAGCGAAAAAATCCAACGAAACAAACATATTTTTTAGACGAAATATTTCTTAAAATTTGAAGAGTTTTAAAACGAAAAATTGTTTCAAGTCGAATACATTTTCTACACGAAAATATCCTTCAATTCGAATAAATTTTTTGCCAAAAAAAAAGTCGCCAAATAGAACGCATTTTGTTTAAGAAAAATGTCCTTGAAACGAAAGCCAGTTCAGAACAAAAGATGTCCTGGGATGCAGCAAAGTTGGTACAGGAGAAATGTCCTTGAATCGAACACATTTCGGAAACAGTAAAAATCCTTTCAAATAAATTATTTGTTGTATCGCTGCTGACTCGTTACTTTTCGTGAAATTTAATCAGCATTTGAATTGGAAAACTTATCTTTTATCCCATCGTTGTCTGTTCGATTTTTGGAAATTTCAGCCTCTAACGAATTTCCTATTTTTATTTTGATTATTTTCCATTTTATGATCAAACATTTGCCGTAATCTTCGGTTTAATCTCCCAAATAACTTCTTATCCACTGACTGTGTGTATGTAAATTTCCATTTCTTACGCCCAACTTCGTTTAGTTTTGCGTCTTCTAATCGAACTTTCTTTTTTTTTTTTTTTGTTAAATAATTTTTATTCAATTTTTTTCATGCAATAAATTTTTATGTGAATTGGCAAACATTTGCCAAAATTGTATTCGAAAAAAAAAAGAAAATGAAAGAAGAAAAGAAAAAAACTATTAAAAGTGTCCATATCAGTTTGCAACTTTTATATATATTTTGCTCTCCCCCCCTTCGCTTTTTTCCTAAGCGTACCGTAGGCTAAAGCGTCCTTTTTTCCATACACGATAAATTGTGCCAGCAATTCGTGGAATAAATGGGCGAGAGATATCTCTGACTTTATGTGCGACAATAATAAGTTGAAAAGTGGTTTTAGTTTCGTTTTTTCTTTCATTCTTTTCGTTTTGTTTTGGTTTTTTGGTTAAATGCTTTGGCCGTCTATCTTGGAAGCCTGGACACACCCTGTTTTCCTTTTTTCGTAGGGCAAAGTTTATCTATTTAACGCGTATTTCTTGTTCAATTCTTTCACAGTATCACTTTGGTAACACACACACACACTCCTGTTTGTGTGATTACCTCGAGTTTGACACTTTTTTTGTTTGCTTTTTTGCGCTGGTTCGCTAACAAACAGTCCTTTTGAAATGTGACGCCTATTTGCTTTAAATATCCTTTTTATATTAAATTCGCAAATAGAGGAAAAATTCCAATAAAAATCTAAAGTTTTTCGCTTGACTTTCAAAGGGTTAGAGGTGTTCCAGGGAGAGAAACGAACAACGACCAACAAAAAAAAAAAAAAAACAGAAAACCTTCATGTTGTGCTACTTCCTTGCGGTCCTGCGTGGATTTAATTGTGATTCTGTGGTTTTCTGGTTTCGTTATCAGTGACAATTATAATTTGATTTATAGAAATTTATGTATGTTTACATTTATTGGTCGGTGTGTTGAATTTGAGTTTGTATTTGTGTTTGTATTCGTTTATCTCCATCGCCCTTTCCTTTGTAACAAATTCGAATTGTCTTGTGTTGTTTGCGGTTAACCTTTTTTTCGTCACCGAAAATCTGTGCAAATTATTGGATTAGTTTTGCTGAATTGCAGGCAAAAAATATTTGATTGTGACAAGTGTTGGATACATTTAAATGTACACTGCCATTAAAATATGGATTGGAGCTCATAAATTAAGTTGATTAAATGTTGAAGCAAACTATTGAATCACAGAGAAATAAAAAAAAATCTAGCATTTTCTCTGCAAATGGATCTTGAAAGCTGAAACATGGATGTTGAAAGCACCATTAAAAATAAATCGTTTACTAGGAAGGCACTTAAGTCACGATCTAAAAGTCCTTTGGGGACAATAAAAAAAACGACCATAGTTGTTAATGTGTGCGTCATGTGCTGATCGTTTAAAAAAGATCCTGCCAATTCACTTGATGATTTTTTGCGTGTTTTTTGAGACGAGATGTCTGGTGTTTTCGTTGTTAATTTCGTTAACATGATTTTATTTAATTTTTATTTACACAAGAATTCTTTACAAAATAGAAATATTTTTGAATTTCAGATTATTTTGTAATAGAAAATATAAAATTTAAAACATGGAAAAAAGCATGTAAATTAAGGCTTTTGAATTAATCTGTTGAAGAGAATCAAATACCAAACATGATTTTTAAATCATCATGTGAATTAAGTGTCTGTAATGTTCTGGTCCTAAATATGGAAAATATTTTATATCTCTTAATATAATTTATAATTTACTTCAGTTATTGTAAAATAAATTTCTAAAATTTGTTTAACTTTCATATAAACGAACATCAGTAGAGAGAAGAGGTTACTTACCATTTTTGGTGCAAAAGGAATTGTAGCATTTATTTAATCCTGAAAAATAAAAAAAGAGTATTTCAATAATCCTGCAAGTAGTTTAAAAGGATTTTTCTATTTACTAAAGTTTTCTTTTCTTATTTTTTTTAAATATCACACAAAATATTTTTTGGTGTTTATTCGCAAGGACATTTCATTATCAAAATCCCCGAGAATGAAAAATAAACTGAAACAATTGCAATTGGACTCTCAAGTCATATCAGCAGCGAAATCATCATTGACAACTGGCGAGAGTACCCTGGCAAATCAAAATATAATTTCCAAGATTTTAGATTGGAAACAAAACATCACAACAGAGACGACAATGAAAACTATTACGACAAACGAAAATAAAACACCCTCTTCCAATTTATTTTCATTACGTCAACCATGGGAAGCGAGGAAAGAACAACAACAACATAAAATGCAATTGTAAAATTGCAACATCATCTATAATTTCTTTTGTTTTCTTATTGTTTTTATTGTTATTCTTAAACCATTTTTGTGTTGCCCTTTAAACATGTAACTGCTTGTAATCATACCCACAATTTTTAAAATATGTTTGCATGAGGAGTTGGGAAAGTGAGTGAGTCTCGGCGTGGAAGACAAGCAGGCCTTTGCAGTCTCCTTCCACCAGTTCCTTTTTTTGATTTAACAGCAGAATATTTTGGTTCTTTAAAAGAAACACTTGCTAAATATCACTCAAAATATTTTAATAATAAAGATTTCAGTGGGATAATATTTTCTAAAATTTATTTACTTATTATTACTTTTTTACTTTATAAAGAAACAAAGTGACTGCAAGAAACCACTTTTTAATGTTCTTCTTGAAAAAAGTGTGATCATTAGCCGTCTCTAATAATCGGATTTAAAATAACCGGTTGTAGAAAATTATAAAAAAAAGAAAATAATAAAAAGTACACTGACATGGAATAAATATTTTGAATGCAACCACCACCTTCCGAATGCAGTAGATGTTGTTGTTTTTGTTACATGAGACAGCCACTGGATGAGTCAGTCAGTCGTTGAATGGCAGGGAATAAATGAGCATTTGGGATTGATGTATAAGTGAGTGAGTGTGTGTGGCTTTGTGTACATAATGTAACAATTTAATTTTTATTTTTAGTGAAACTCGATCTTTAATGCTCATTTAAAAAAAAACTATATTAGGGTAAGACTGGGCGTTCTTGTATTTTTTCCTTGTGAATAGTTAAAATATTTCAAAAGCGAAATCTGGTCATAGTCAAGCCACAGGCTGCTCACACTGAGTTATAGCCTCCTCAATTTATAGTCGCACGAAATCATGGTTCAATCTTAATCAAGTCACATTTCAGTCATGGCAAAGCCATACTTAAGTGATGGTTGCTTCACAGTCAACAGTCATAGCCATGGCGTAGCCAATCATAGTCAAGCCCAAATCATTCTAAACTCAAGTTATAATCCACTAGTAATCGCATAATAACTAAGTTATCATTAAGTCATAAAAAAGTCGCACACAAGTCATAGTTAATTTGTACTCAAGTTATAGCCAGGCCATAAGCAAATCTTAGTCACGATATAAGCAAGTCACAGTCTATTCACAGTTGTTGACCTGACTATTCATAGTCATGACAACGAAGCGTCAGTGTATAGCCGCTGTCAGGCCTAAGTCAAGGCAGTGTCAAGATCCAATTTGTTTAAGTGACAACCAAGTGGTGAATTGGTAGCCAAATCATACAACAAGTCTTAGACAAATCACAGGTGTCTCTTAGTCAAATCATAGCGCAGTTGCAGAC
The DNA here is from genome assembly GCA_963675445.1 of Linnaemya vulpina. Lineage (NCBI taxonomy): Eukaryota > Metazoa > Arthropoda > Insecta > Diptera > Tachinidae > Linnaemya > Linnaemya vulpina. The sequence goes on along the minus strand of OY776279.1, from coordinate 81,559,329 downwards.
AGATCAAAGTTCAAATTCATAACGAAGTCATTGAAAGTCAGATAATATCTTTAATTCCAAGTCATTATCAATTAAAAGCCAACTCTTTAAAAAGCTAAGGATGAAGTAGTTGATGTTTAAACGAGGAAGCCTGAAATTAAAATGTTGACAGCGCACTCAGTCATGAATATGATGGCAACAGTTTGATGTGACCTGCACAGTTCTGTTTGTTCTTGACCGCCTGTTTCAATGATGAAGGCATAGCACTAGTCGCTGAGCATAGATTGGCACCATCGTGTAATAGAAAGCCCACAATAGCAGCAACTCCCTGTAGTCACAAATTTAAAAATTTGTCTGCGAAAGGAAAAGTAAAACGACTACAAAAAAATCTCGAACTTGTCATCCGTCTCCATCTGTTCACTCAATTCTGTCCCCTACTTGCACAGCTCCAGCGCAATGCTTTGCACGAGCAAAGCTTTTAAACTGAGTCCAGTTTAAGAAAAAAAAATGTATTATCGGTGCTTAGCCAACTCATTGTCGAGTCGTATCGCAGTCGTAGTGAGGTCATAGTCAATTCTTAGAAGTGTTGGTCACGTTAGAGGCCACTCATGGTCAAGTCGCAGGCAACTCATAAACAAGTCACATATAAAACTCATTAACAGCGTACCCAAACCACCAGCACATTAACGTCATTATGAAGAGCACTTCATCTACGAGTACTGGGAAGACGTTACAAATATTTTCTAAAATCTTTTCACTTGAATTGCAACCGTTGATTTTGCTGTTGAGGTTTTCTCTTTCCTGTCTCGTCTAGTGTCACGGGGTTTAATTGCAATAAAAAGTAATCATCGCTCTACCAATTGGCACTACTTTTTCTATCTCATTGTTGTTGTTGTTGTTTTTGTTGCTGCTATCCTTGTAGTTGCCTTTCAATCAGTACCGGTTTTTCTAAATTATTTTGGTTGTTCTACTGAGTTCGTTATTGTTTCCCTTTTTCTTTGTGTATGTGCATGTGTGAGTGTATGTGTGTGTTTTGCTTTGTGTTTGCAATATGTCCCCGGCTGGCAATAATTGTGTTTTTCTATAAGCAGGAGTGTGTGTATGAGCATTTCGTCCTTTTTTTCTTGTTTGTTGTTAAGCACTCGTATTACATTTTTGTATTTATTATTGTTTTTCGTTGGTGTCCTTTTTAATAATAATAATAATAATAATGCTGGTGTAGTTGTTTCTGTTGTTGTGTATATTTTTCTGTTAATTGGTTTTAGTTTTAAATGCTATTTATGGTTGTGTCAAAATGTTCTTGCTGTTTGTGGGTTATTTTATGTACGTCCGACGTCCGTCCTTCCGTTTGAATGTTGCTGCACAAGTAATTTTATTTCCTTCTGAACAGCAACTATTTCGTGTATGAATTTATGTAAATTTTGTCTTTTCATTTTGGTTTTTTTTATTTTTGCTTTCGGTTTAACGTATAAAAATTGTGGGAAAAAGAAACCCTGAAAATGTTTATAATCATGGCTCATGCTGTTGATTTATGTCTGTGATTATGTGAATGCATTTTGCTTCCTCTTCTTTTTTTTTTTTTTTTTTGTCTAAATTGAGGATTTTATTCAAGAAAATCTGGTGTGATTTATGAGATTTTGATTAAATGACTTTGTGGAAGAGGCACTCACGATTTTGTTAAAGTTTTTATATCTATAAATTATTAATGAGATGCTTTTTGTCAACTATTTGTTTCTTTTTTTATAAATTTCAGGTTTTAATTTCTATTTATTGTTTTACAACAATTTTATTGCTGTCATTCCTGTAGTAGGTGCTAAAAGTTTTTACGATTAAAATCAAATACATCATTTTACTATTAAATACATCTTAAATCTGTTTTATTTTTTTCTTTTTATTAATCCCGGTGGCATTTTATGTGTTGGTTTCTATTTTGATATATTCTAATATTTTTAAAACTATGCCAGCATGTGAAATTGTTATCCACAGAAGAGTTATTCGAAATATTTTCTTTGGAACGTGTGTAATTTTATGAATAAAAGAATATAAAATGTTTCCCATTTAGGATTTGTTATATCCCAAGTTTATAAATATAATGACCTATTTTTATATAATTAAAAGATTGATGACACAAATTTCTAACGTTTATAAAACTTATTTGTTTTTTCATTTTAATATAATAAATTTTTGTTTGTCGATATATAATGAAAATTATCTTGAATGAAGATTTAAGTCTTAAGAGTATGAACATATTTCAAACATTTAGGCTGCGGGCCCTACCGCACATTTCTTTACTGATTTTGGTCTTGCAGGCTTGTGTGGAATTTTATGTGCAGTCAGGCTAAAAATAGTCCTGCGAAATAGCAGGTGATATTTTCAAAAATTTTGATTTAAGTCAAGAATCCAGAAACTATCATTAATGAACATCAAACGTCAGGCAAAGTATTTGAATATTTTGATCTCCTAAAATAAAAATGGGATTGTTGCAAATAAGTTTTTGTAAAAGGAATTACTTGCTAAAATCCACAATTAATAAATTGACCCAATTGTTTGCTTAAAGATATTAAGAACCTGAGATTTAATTAACTAAAACAAATCAATTCTCTTTTAACTATTTTCTTATAAACATATAAGATTTGTTTGTATTTGGATCAGCATTTAGGGAACTATGAGAAGCGGAATAGTGTTGAGGGGAAGTTGAAGAAGTTTCTGTGATTTTTTCCAGCAGCAGCAACAAAGCAGGCTCCAGTAATGCGCTCTTTAACAGAGTGTTTTGCCTTCGTTACTAAGACAAACCGACGACAGTGAAAACAATCCTGCATTTTAATGCAGATCAGACAAATTTGATACCATATTTATGAATGAGTGCGAAGTCTAAATTATTGCAAATAATATTTATTATTATCTTCACTGGGGTATCTTTCCCCATTTTTTATCATGTTAAATATTTTCATGTCAGTTACATGTTAAACGATTTCCGTAACTCCTTTTCTTTACATTTAAAGCCGCTGGCTTTCTGTAAACAGTAACTGGAAGATTTGTTTACACGGAGAAAGTAAACAAAACAGAAGCAGCAATTAAAACAAGTCTCGCAAGGAATTACTGAAATCTAAGGCCGGCTGAAAAGGCAACACTAAAAGTAAAGAGAAGGCCTGACACAAATTAACACACACCATAATCGCCTCAAATCAAAGGTCAGCACTAATACTTAAGAAAAACAAACAATTATAACAGTATAACAGTAGGATATGCTCACGAACTCTCTCAAATGTGCTCTATTGTCGTCATTCCCTAAATAGCGAGCAGACAGTGATGAGTAAAATGAACGAATTCAAATGACAACTCGTTGCTCAAACAATTACGAGTTATTACTAAAGCGCAAGACGCGATGCAATACGGTGAGAAAGGCAACTGAGCGTACAATAGAGAGGCACCGTGATACAGAGCGAGCGAGTAGAGCCGTGTTACATGTTGTTATTGTCACTGGTTTAGAGAATATCGAAGCAGGCAAGTGTTGATGCGTAAGGGATGCTTATCATTCACGAACAATTTTTATGTTGTGTGTGATATCAAAACATTGAACTCATCATCATCATCATCAGCAGCAGTAGTGCGAGTATTATGTGCTGTGCGTGTGTGTGTGTCACTTTCAGTGTCTATTGTTGTTTTTGTTTTATTTCTATACATTTCTCGTTTAATGGCCAGCCAAAGTTAAAACTGACGAGTACATAATTCAATGTGTTAAGTGTGTGTTGCTGTTGTTTCATTTCTTTTTTTCTTCTTCTGCTTTCATTTAATTTCTTTTAGCAAGCGAATACATGTTGGAGTCTATTTTCCTCAAAATCGAACAGTTTACTAGCGGTTGTCGTTTAAAACGGATGTTTAACCAACGGACGCGAAAATATTTTATTCGAATGAATATTTCATGCTACAAAAAACGAGGCGTGTAAACATTTTTTAAGACTTTTTCCCAAAAGAGACTGTATATGTGCGTGCTCGTGTGTGTATGTGTGTGCAAGTGCAAGACAACTTGGCAAAATAAACACAAGGATTTTCGCAACTAGAGAAATCAATAAAATGTTGTTTAACAAAACTTTTTCTCATGTTATCGAATCGAGTAAAAGATGAATTAAATTTTGAGTAGACAAGTTCGATGTAAAAGAAGAAACTCAAGTGAACACAGCAGACTTTAAAAGGAAGTAATTTTCCAATATCCGTAGGGCGACGACACAACCCAAAAAAAGCACACGAAGAAAAATAGATTCAGCTCAACACACCAAAGAAAAATCTATACATACACTACAACAAAAGCAACAAAACATCACATTATTGTCTGTGTTTTCGAGTTTTTTGTTTGTTGTGTTTTTTGGTATCTTGAAAAAAAAAAAGCAAAATTCATTTCAGTTACGAAAAGCTGAACTGGGTGACTTTCGGTGTTGTGTGTATTTTGGCGTCAAAGAACTGATGCTGTGCTGTGTTTCAAACCCTCTCTGTGTGTGTATGTGTGACACTGTGCTCATGAATCCCATAACAATAAGACTCCCTATAGAGTAAAATGTTTAAACAAAATTAAAGCACGCTTTAAGGGGCGCTCGTATATGTCTTTGTTACTACCCGTAACTAAAAACAAAAGACGAGAACAATTCACTCTCGAAAGTGGTAACAGCGGCAAAAGTAACTTTACGGTAGTAAAAACTGGTGATGACAAGCTTTTAAACCAAAAACTTAATAAAACGCAGCCGAAAAAACTAAAGTCTACTGAACGGGAGACAAACTTTAATTTGAACGGGATTATTTAAATTAAAATACGCTGTGAAAGTAATCAATTACACACAAATTAAGTAAATAAATACACAAACAGAAAGCAGTTTGTCAGCCTGAATGTATGCTACAGAAAATAGAATTCAAACAATAACACACACACTCAGCCACAACACACAGATTTAAGCCTTTATTAATGGCTACGTGCAGATGTGTGAGTGTGATAAATACTGAGCCCGAGTGCTTTAAAAACAAATAAACCTTTTTGTATTTATCTATTCAAAACACAATAACACTGGCCAGCACAAAACAACTCTCAGCCCAGCAATTTACAATTGCAAACAGCCCGCCAACAATTTAAATGGCGAAAAAATAAATTATAAATTAAAATGCTTGACAAATAATATTAAATGCGTAACATTTTATAAACAAGCAAACAAACAAACAAACAAACAAATAAAATCATTATCGCTTTCAATCAACGGCAACAATAAATGCTTTCAAACGCCAACAACAGCAACTACAACAGCATCAACAGCAACATCATCAACAACAGCGGCAACAGCAACAACAATAACTACAAAAAGTATCATTAAAATAGTTGAAACGAATTGGCAGGAAAAAAGAAATAAATTGCTTTTCAAGCATCTGCATCCGTGCGAATGTGTGTGTGTGTGTGTGTAAATATTTCCATTTTATTGAAATCCTCTTAAAAAAAGCGTAAATATAACGGGGAAAAAAATAAATCGTTGTTTTTGTCAAAATATTTGTTGAAAATTATTGCATTTAACGTGCAGTTCTTGTAGTGCTCGACAAATAGCAATTAAAATAGAGCCAACGCGATTTCAACTCAAACAAAATCCATCTCTCATCGAACATTCGAGCCGTCTCTCTTCTGACGCTTTCGCCATGAGGGGAATAAAATGCATTTAAATCAACAAAATCTTTGTAATCAGCAGAAATAATTGCTCAAATTAAAATAAATAGAAACAAATGAAAATACATTTCCTTTTAGTTCTACTCTGCTACTCTATTTTAATTTCACATTTCAAACTGCATCGCGTACAGCGTCTATTGAACTCTTCTCAAAAGGTAAGAAACATTTAATTCGCTTAATTATTCCTATTAATTGCAACAATCATTTTAAAAACAAGTCTGCGAATATGTTAAAATATATTGTATAACAAAAATAGTCGACCGCATTGTGTTTTGTCGAACATAGAAGACGGAAAACTCTGTCTTTGGTCTATCACAATTAGTCGTAGTCACAGGCTTGTAAAAAAGTTCAAGTTCTATAACAGAGAAGTTCCAGGAATGGTGCGACATGGCCCTTATTCTGTATGTCGCATGTACAGACTAAGGGCCATGTCGCACCATTCTTTGCACTTCTCTGTTATAAAACTTGAACTTTTTTACACAATTTTTTTTACTGTTTAAATTTTTACTTTTGGTCTCGCTTTTGTTTATTAATTTTTTCTTGTACGTTAATATATTGCACGTGTGTTGGTAGCAAATACTCCAGCTCGTTGCAGTGAAGCACATACTTTTTACAGAGAAAACAATTTCTGATTTGGAAAATAGAAATCTTCTCACAAATAGCTGATATATAAAAATAACTGAAGAGGTTTTCAAACTTTATTAAAGAAGTTGAAAATAATTATATGGGCTCAAGTTTAATTAGTACGACGATTATAAAAAGTATTAATAATTAAACGAATATATTGATATTATTTAAGCTTAAGTTTATATATTTTTAATTTGTATTAAATTGCAATTTTTACTCGTTATTAATTGTAATTCACAAATTATTATTAATTATAAAATTAACTCCTAATTTATAAACGATTATTAAAATTAAAGTTGCTTTAAAGTGTGGATTTCGTATGGTTAAAGATCCCTCAAGGCATTCATTAACTTTGAAAATCGTTTGAGAATTTAAGGTCAAATTCGATACCGCATATTTACAAAACAAAATTAAATTTTTATTAAATACAAGCTTTTTTGTTATTTTGGATTATTTATTAAACGAAAAATTATTATTTCGGCTCCAGTTCAGACATGAGAATTAAAACAATTTTTTTTAGTTCGTATTGAAATGGAATATTTTTTGTTATTATTCGAACTTTACAATTAATTATTAAGGGAAGAGTTGTAATTTAAGCTGCAGGTCGAGTGCGAGAGAGATTTGAAATTTGAAAATAGTTTCGAATTTGTATCACCTTTTATTATCTTTCAAGTGCGAACCGGAGGCTTTGAAAACGATCTTCAATTTTTATTTCGCCTCAAATTCGAATTTAAAATTTTTTTTTAATTTCTAATTAATTTGATGTTCTTTCTTGTAATTAATAATACTTTGAGGTTATTTGTTAAGAGAAGATAATTTGTTAAGGGTAAAATTAATTGTAATTAAAGACCACAAGATTAAAACCAACTTTTAATTTGTGTTAAACTCTATTGCTTTTGTTACTAATGGAGTTTCAGAATTGTTTATTAAGGAAAGAATTAATATTTTTGCTCAAGTTCGGGAGGTTGAATATCATTTTTCATTTGCAAAACATACGAATATATTTGATTTAAATTTTTTGAAACTTAAGATTATTCATCACAGGAATAATTATTAATTATTATTATTTTAGTTTGCATTGAATATAAATTTAAAAAAAATTAATAGATTTTATTAAATTTTACTTGTTCCTTGTTATTATTCGTTATTCTGAATTTTTTATGAAAAAGTAATCATTATTTAGGCCGAGAATTTAAGAATGATTTTCCATTTTTTTTAAATCGATTTTCTTTTAATTTTGTAGTTAATAATTTTGGGAAGAGTTATTATGCAGACTTAAGTTTGTTTTCAAGAAATTAAATGTAACTTTCTATTTGTATTGAGTTAGATTCTTGTTATTATTAGAGCTCTAGGATTGTCTGTTAAGCGAAGAAATATTATCTTATCTCAATCTAAAGTACGCAAGCTTATATTTTTTTATTGCATTATTCAAAATTTTATATTATTTATTAAGGAAGGAGTTGTTATTTTGTTTTGAACTCTAGTCCGCAAATTAAACTTTTTAATTCGTAATAAATTAAATTGTTTTGCTTTTATTTGAACTTTCGAATTAATTGTTAAAGAACACGTTATTATATCCGTTCAGTACCTCGTTTCTGTTACTGATGTGGGAAATTCTCGCATCGAAAAACCTAAAAATTATGTTTGTCATGCTCTCTATTGTAGGGTTACCCATAGAATAATATGTTTATTATTATAATAAAAACCGAACAAAAATTTAAATACATTAAGAAATATATTCATACTCATTCTGTATTTCACAGAGAGGCGACAAATTTTTCGATGCGAGAAATTCTCATATCAGTTACAGAAACGAGGCACAGTTTCGACTTCGATATTTTTGATTTGTCTTATTGTTGAATAATTTTAATAACCGTTTGATATTTAAAAGCACTGCCAAAAAAGTTTATATTACAAAATCATTTTGATAAGTGGAAATATTGAACAAGAAAAGCAGATGGAATAACGCAGCGGCTTCGAAAACAGTACTAATCCATTCTGCTAGTTTTATAATTATTAAATTTACTCTTAATATAAATTCGAGTCAAATAAGACTTCAAAATTATGTATTACTTTCAGCCTTCATAACAATTCTAAGTTTTAATTTAACACAAATTCTGGAAATAGAAAAATAATTTATAAATTCACAGTTTTGAATTTGAGCCTCAATAAGAATTTTCTTTTTATTAATTTTATTTATAACCTAAATAACTTTTATTAGAATTTTAGCAAATATTTAAGCAAATTAAGGAAAAATAAAAATTAAAAATGATAAAATTGTTTAGGGCTTGACAATGAAAATAAAACGAAAGTACAGGGTCCCATTATTTTAATATCATTGATACAAATCTTTTCACTAATTTTTCATACGAGATTTATTCCAAAACCGATATGAAACACTAAATTATAAGTATTAAAATATTAAACCGATCTTTGAGATTTTCATTTATGTCCTCTGTTTTTTAGGAAAATTACTAAAAAAAAAATACTTTCATTAAAAATCTCTCAATGATAAAGTGATTTTTTATTTGGCAAAAAAATCAATTTGATTAAAGATATAAACAAAAGTGTTTAATAACAACTCGCAAATAAAAAAAAAACGTAACTAAAACAGTGTCATATTATAAAACATCTTGTATTTTTATAATTAGATCTTAAAGTGATAATACAAGAGAGACATATTGTTTATTTGTTATTAACAATTTAATGTATTTTTTATTCTTAATTTTTTTAATTATTGTTATTGAACTAAAACGTATTAAATCGTTTATTCGATTAGTCCAGTTTTGACAAGTGTTTCCACTAAATCCTTTATCTTCTTATTATTGTTTGCTATAAAAACTTATTAGATTTGTCAATAAATTAACGCCTGAATGAGCACCTGCATTCTTCTCATTTGCACAGAAGAATACAAACGAAAAGATTTTGCGAGTGAAAAGAACATGTCTCTGACAAGAAAAATCCCTGAAACATTTTTTTAAACTACACTTCTATGCCCAAGAATTAAACAAAATTTCATGCATCACATGCAACCTAAAAGTATGCAAATTATATTGCTTTGACCCAGAAAGTATGCTTCAACAGTTCCTCTTCAACTTCTCATAAATAATTTTGTAGAGGCCCTACAACAAAATCTGGCTTAAAAATAATGTCCTTAGGAGATAAAAAATTCAACCTTGAATTCTTTTGGTTGTTGTGCAGGCTTTTGATTAAAATCTCTTCAAAATTACGGGTTGTAAAATTTTAATAATCATCATAAAATGTCATGAAAAACAAATAGAACTATAAAACTGAATTTATTTTTTTACAAGTTTTTTTTTTAAATGCACACAACAGCTAAAGCCACAAATAGTTCAATAATAATAATACGCACACAACTACGTACAACACATGCCTGACACGAACACACACTCACACACACACACATAAACGCAGCAGCAAAAAGCTGAACTGCTGCCATAAACATCTTTTGTCAACTTTTATGCAAATACTCATGCATATAAAGTGAATATACAATATCCTTTCTTTTTTTGTTGTTGTTGTTTTTGCATTCTTCTACAAAAGCTGCTTAAAATTATGCAACATTTTTCTTTTTACTATTCGTTTTGTTTAACAAACCCAACCAGTCATGACATTAAAATATAAAGAGAAAAATGACAGATAAAACGTTTTTTAAGCTTTTTAAAATTCTTTTGACCGAGACAAAAAAAATTTGTCTTGATGATTTAAGAGAATTTTTCATTTTATTATTATTTCATTTTTTTGTGAGGTTGCAGATAATAAAGAATTTTAGGGCTTAAGAAAAAAAAATATGTTGGAAAAAGCTCAAACAGCACGCTGTTCTTCATACGATCATGGCGGTTGCATGGAAACTTGTTATAGAAATATTATTTTTGCATAAACGATAAGGCAAAATGAATGTTGAGGGGGAAAGCAAGAATTAAGCAGCATTTAAATTAAAATTAAGCTAAACTTTATGTATTAAAAGTGTTTATCAAAATAAATTTTAAGAGGTTCTTTTTTTATGAAACATAAAAGAAGCTGAATTTGTTTAGAGTACTGATGATGGGGGTATTGAGGCTTTCGAAAACTCAACGCCCAGGGGTGCTCTGCTGTATAACATAGAAAGTTTAAACGCTGTTCCTTTTCTTTTTTTTTCTTTGGAATTGTTGGCATGTTTTTTGATTTCAATTGAATTTAATTATGGACGAAGACTATCCGCATTGGAATTGATTTAAGCCGGCATCATGCCGATTGAGCCCGTATATTTTTCAGCAGTCGGCTACGTTTTCCGACTTCTCACCAGCTAAAGCTTATCGTATTCATTAACTCAATTCAAAAAATACTTGTTTATACATGAATTCGTTTCTTACTCACATTCAGAGAAGTTCCTCTGTTTTTAAAGTCTTAAAAACTTTTGCCCTGGATTTTTCAAGTGTTAAAACTTTTGAATAATTGAAATATTTAAAAAGAATTATTAAAATTTTATTAAATTTCCTTTAAAAATAAGCTTTCCTTTATCCTTTATCTGGGATATATTTTATATTAAACAGAAATTTATTACTATTTTCTTTGCGAACTATTTTATTGTCAACTGTTTTACTTAAAATGTATTCCCTTCGCTTTTTTCTCTGCTTTAAGATTTTATTTATTTAGCGTTTGTTGAACTCTTGCATGCCGACTGCAATGCGGGCGGAAAAAGGCTTTTGTTTGTGAAAAATAATATATAAAATGGTGACTACTTTCAGACTGCTTGTCTAACATATTAACACTATTTATAATACTTAAAGTGCAAAAGGAGTTTCCTTACGTAACACCTCGAGTGCGCAAAAGAACAAAATTTCATACTTAACATTCGGTCCTTTATTTTTCGTACTCAATTTTACTTTGCAGTTTTCAAAAGAAAAAGAAATCAAGGAATAAGGAGTTTTTCGCAGAGAGTATGCATGAGCATGCATGCATGCACTCGCTGTTAAATGAACAACATTCGCTGCTGCTGTAACTTAAATACAAAGTGCATATTTAGGCGTTTAAAAGGTGTTTTCAAAACACGAGAACATGACCATTTCTTTAACTATTTGCAAAAGTTGCAAGAAGAATTTTTTTCTTTTTAAATAATTAGGGGAGTTTTTTTTTTAAATAAACGCTGCTTAGTGTCTTCTAACGTGGATTTTATTGCGCATTTGCTTTAAAACACTTCACTATAGTCTGCTTAAAGGCTGATATTATTCATTTATTCTTAAGCCAAAGCCGTTTTGCAGGACATTCAATAATTTCAGCCCGGAGGTAAATTTGTACTTTGCACTTTCTACAGTCCAATTTAGGGATAACGATTATTAATCTGGATTTTCTTGCTAAATATTTTCTAAACACTAGCTTTTCTTCAGTGAAACTTGTATTTCAATACTTCAACCACTCGAAAAGTCTTAAGGGATGAGCAGTGGGCGGCACACAGGGAAACAAAAACAATCAATATTTTCTTAGAAATTGTACAATTTGTTGGAAATATCGAACAGTAAAGAAATGAAGACTAAAACTTGTATAACAATTTGTATGAAATTTCATATATTAAATTGAAAGAGCAGCGATATTTCTAACCCAGCGAATAGTTTTTCATTGGAATAGAACACTAGTAAGACAATTTAAATTCAACTACTTCAGATGCCATTAATAATAATAACAATCATACGGTTTTTATTTAATTATTTGTTACAGTGAAAGTAAATAAATTCAGCTACGAATTTCCAATATTATTGAAAACAAGATAAGAGAATACGAGAATTATAGTTGCTACAACATAAAAAATATAAAAATAACAAAATCATATACCTGCATTTATTAGCTAATTTTGAATAAATCTTATTTTAAATTCACTAAAACAAAAGATCACAATGAAACAACAACGTGGACCCTTATTTTGTAAATCACTTTAGGTTAGTGAGATTTATGGAAAAGCACACTTTGGCGTCTTAAAAGTTGTTCAGGTCATTCGAAATTGCCAGCGAGTATTATTCAGACTACATCAAGAATACAATCTAAATTCAATCAACTTGAAAACTTTCACGGAGCTAAAATAAATATTTTCTCATAAAATCTTTTCCATCAAAGAAAATAAATAAAATTTTTATACATAAAATTTGCAACACAAACAAAAAAATAGTCCAGCACTTTATTCCTCATCTACTTATCCAATTTTAGTTCAGAAAAATTCTATTTGAAAATCAGAAAACCATTCGTCTAGTGCAGCTAAAAGATCCTCAATTGTAATTCATTATATAAGAAGTACGAAAATAGTTGACTTCACTGTAAAACGTCAAACAGTTCACGGACAATATTTTGAATGAAACTATTAATTTGGAACTTAATTAAACAATTTCTCCAAAAATTTATTGTTGTGCGTAGCTACACACAAATACCATTTAAGCCATGTAAAATTCAATAATATTAAGAAAGTTAAATATAATGAAAAGTGTACCACAAAAGATATTGAATATTTTATATATAAAGTTTTATTATTAATTATAGGAGAGCTTCTTTAGACGGTACCATCTGTACAAAACCAACCAGTGCAGTGATGATTTTTGCTTTATTTTGTCTATCCAAAGTAGAACAAAAATATTTATTCATAATCCAGAAACATTTGCAAACTTCTTCCTGGCAACTGCTGTCAAACACTGCAATTTAATATTTTTGCTGGGTTTAACCCATTAAGAGTTAAGTAAAACATCGTGCGATTGAAAGTAATTTTCTACAAGTTAAAACTGTAAAAATCATACACATGTTGAGTATTAAAATGTTTAAGCTCCGCTCTTCCTCCCCTTAACATGTTCGTGATTATGAACTGAGTTTTGCAAGAATTACTGGCATAAAAAAGGAAAGAAAGAAAGAAAATACATCAACACATTTGCGTAGAAAAGCACACGACAAAAAAATGTATGTAAAATCAAAAAAAATATATATATAAAAATAAAATAAAACGCTTCCCTGCTTCTTTTCTTACAACCTCTCGCCCCTGCTGAAAGGATGCATTTCACTCCAACCAACTTAAGCAGCAAAAAGTAATTTTCTTTTTCCTGGAAAAAACTGTATGTTAATCCTGGCACGTTGAGTATTCTGGTGTGCTTAAGTTAACTTAGCAACGTTCGAGTATGAATATTCTGGGAAGAAAAAATATCAAATAAAAATGGCAAAAAAAGTGCGTATAAAAGAAGCACTAAAACTTAAAAATGAGCAAAAGTTTAAAGTCTCTAAAGAAATCATTATAATTTTATATACTTTCTATTTATAAGAAATAAAAAAATAAAAAACTTAAATTTACATAAACGTCCTCTACCCCCTTCCTCCTCCTGCGTGTATGCATCAGCAAAAACTTAACTGATTCTTGCACAATTCTTCGCCTGCTACTGGTACTCGCAGTTTAGGAGCAAAAAAAAAAAAAACAAACAAGAACAAAAACAAAAACAGGTGCAGAAGTTGGCGAAAATAACAACAACAACTGCAGTGCTTTAGTTTGGTTGCAAGTGTTTTTTTTCTTCGAACTGCCGCTTGTGTACATGAATATTTACATCCTCACATGTGTTTGAGCGTGTGTGTGCCAGCTTTTTTGACTGCACCCTAAATGTATGCAACAAAAATCATGTTTTAGTTTATGAATTTGTTAAAGAATATGCAAAAACTAAAACACACAACCAACATATTGTTGTTGCAAAATTCATTTTCCTTTTCCTATTTCCCCCTACCCCGAATAATGGAAAATACTCGTCTAAGAATTAAAAAAACAATTTCATTATTTTTGTTTTTGCAACTGTAAAGTTTTTAAGCAGCAAAACATAAAATTCATCGTCTACACATGATCGTCCGTTATTCATGCCCCTGCAAGCAAATATAGAAGACTTGCTGAAAAGGATATTTAAGTTTTACAATTTTTTAAGTAATTCTTTTAGTTTTTTAAATCAATGCAAAGCACTTGCACAAAATATTTAAGATAATTCTAATAAAACAGGATGTTATTGAAGTGAAGTGGAAAATATCTCAAAATGTTTTAGATATACAAGTACCAGGATTGGCAGCCTGGTAAATAGAGAATAAGATTTTTGTTCATAATTTTTGTCTATTGAAAGAATTTTTTATTGTTAGAAAATATAAATTTCTTTAAATTATTATAAAGGTTGGATTTTTTTTCTTAAAAAGATGTTGCATTTCAGACCTTTTTTTACAATTAAGGACATAAAAATTACTGAGAGCTCAAGGACCTGCCAAAAGGCAACACTGCAGAACAGCTTCAATTTACGAAAAATTTTGTTAACAAAATAAGGATATAAAAAGGACACAAGAACGATATTAATGAATATATAAATATTTTTTGGAGAAAATTCACATTTAACTTTACTCTTGAGCCGACCTCGTACATTATATTTTCTAACAAACATGTTTAATAATTTGTGTTTAACAAAATCTTGACTCAGTAGTTAAAATATTTAATTGCTGCTATTTGCACACGTAGTTGTCATATTATGTACCCATAACACCGTCCAGGGTTAAGGATTTATATCAAGTTTGAAAGAAGCGTATCATCTATTTAGAGATTTGAGGTAAATATTTCTAAATCTACTGCCTATTTAGGCGCACAAACACCTAAACAAACTGTCATTTTTCTTAAACAAATAAATTTTAAGATTTTTGAAGGTAAAATAAATTTATTAAACGCTGCTTTATTTACTTGATCAGCTTGATCTAACAATTTATTTGCTAGACAGCTACCAAATTAACACGTTTAATAAAATTTGCTTAATAAATATTTCATTTTTGTATAACATTTTCTAGCAATTGAAATTTGAAAAAAGGAGATTATTTGCCTGTCGTAAGATGTCACTAAAGAACGCTCTGCTGCACAACTAATTTTTAAGCTCAAAATAAATTTTTATATTTTGTTTTTCGCTTTTAAATAATTATGCGACAGTATGGGACAGGCAGTAAGAATTAAACAGAAATAATTAAAATCAATTTTGATGAGACTTATTGTTGGAACAAGAAATTTAGAAAGTAGGATATAAATATATAAATCAAACAGAGGCAATACAGGCACTTAACAATGTGTAGCACCATCGGTTTGATACAATTCTCGTATTCTTTTTCATAATAAAATTGGTAAGACTAGAAGTTGTTACGACATTCATTTAAGCCACCTAGAAAGTGTTACAAAATAAATTCTTAAATTAATTATACGTGAGTACTGATGACAAAAGTTTAGCGGCTATCGAAAACAGCTGTTCTGCTCTGCTAATTGGAATAGTGAACAACTGATGTTGACTTTCCCCTGGACTTTGAAATATTTATCACGTCTTTCTGAATTGCAAACACTTAACGAATCAGACTATCACAATTGAATTTCATGAATGAATAAATAATTCGGTATGAAATACTTAAAAGATTAATAAATGCGTCCTAAATAACCACTTTGAGTAACACAATTTGGAGGCAGGACTCTCAGGACATGCAAGGAAAACTAGTCGTTTGAAATAGTGATACAAGTACTGGCACAATGAACTGTTCACTAGCGGACCTTCATGAATATAAAAGTTGTATTTATTCATTTAATTTGTTATATAATTAACAAGATCAGTATCTATTATTTATAAAATTTATAATTTACTTATGAGCAGCAACATTTCCTATTACAAAACCCTTTGCTGTAGTATTTTGTACCGATACAAAAGCAGCCAGTTTTATTTGAAAATTTGCACCAACTTTTCTGCCTTCACTGGACATGAAACTCTACAATTTATCTTAATGTGTAGTTTTTTTTTTAATCCAACTACAAAAATGTTCTATAAATACAAAAATAAAGGCTGCTTAAAATTCCTTCTGACAACTCAAAATAAATAATAGAAAAGAGAAAAAACAAAAACTAAATGAAAGCAGATCATGGCGAAACATAAACTGTTTAAGCACATCCAAGATAATGCCTGAATTATGCATATCTTGTCATGAACATATATTATTGCCTAATTCCAGGCTGTCATACACAAACACAAACATAATGCTGATACTAAAAGCCTTAAATTAACCATTTAACATCCAGTCAGCGTTCTTGTAGCTGTTTAAAATAAACTTGTTTATAGAATTTAATCTGCAAAAGGAAAAGTTGGTAGTATTTTATTTCAAATCCATATTAAAATACAATTCACGCACACACACGCACGCACACGATTTTCTATAAATAAGCTCAATCAGCAACAAAAGGCTCTCACACATACGCCGCAGTCACAAACACATGCTTGTTAAATTAAAAAATAACAATAATAATAGTAAAATTTGATACAAAACGCAATAAAATACGCACACACACACACGCACAAGAAGAATAAGAGCAAAGGCCATAAAATCTTTCTCTGAAATATAAATACAAACACAAAAAACAATTGCATTTATGCTGTTGTTAACAGCCTGAAAACAGGCTGAAAAGTGAAGAGCACGAGGAAGATGAAAGAAAGGAATAGAAAAAACGCTCACTGGCACAAAATGAATTAAAAGCAAAGAAACATTAAAAAAATACAACAACAAACCAGAAAACAAATAAAAATGAATAAAAAACATTTTACAACTGTAATAAATGAATGTAGGCAACACAAACACATGAACGCATACAAATGAAAAGAGACTAACACATCTTTGAGGCCGTAAGACGCATAAATATAAACCGTGTAAAAATATATGAATACCATAAAGAAGGAAAACATGCAAAAGTTAACAACCAAATTGAAATTCACAGAATCCTGAAAAATAAATAACCGCCAAATGAAAACGAGTGCGTACAAAAAAATCAATTGAGGACTGAGAGCGATGCAATTGGAAAGTAACTTTGCTCGGGTACAAGAACAAAAATGTATTTTTACTTCATTGTATTTTAAAGATGAAAAAAATCTTCAAAATAGATTCCTTAAATTGTAAATTAACAGTGAGTTCACACAACAATTTGAAAAAAGAAATCTTCTTGTTACAATAAAAAACTTGACTTTTATTCTTGACTCTTATTTGAGAGTACAACTCAAAGGCTCCCACACTGACTTGTCTTAAACCTCAAGAGCTGGAAACAAAACAGAGCCAATTCGGGACCAGCAAAAAACGTTTTCTTTAAATAAATTGTATGCAGGGCATAAACACATAAAAATTCTTGCAATTTAAAAACAGAAACATGAGTCAGCCGGGCGCCCCTCTCAGGCATATCACAAAATCCAGTAGACGCAAGTTTTGAAGAGCTTCTGTTTACTTTTATCTGTTTAAAAATGTAATAAAAAGTAATTCATTGTATTTTATCTGCAAAAAAAAAAGAGGGGACCTCCTTAATTTTTATTTACAAAATAATGTCTTGCCTTGTCTGGAAAAGGGGGCCGTAACTGACTGAATGATGGCAGGATGGCCAAGAGGGTCCTGTTGTTAAAGCCAACGTATTGCAAAAGAAACAAAAGAATATATAAATTTTGTTGCTGATGGCTTTTGGCAAATGTCATGTAACCAAAGTAACATTAAAACGAAATATGGCTGAAACGAGACAAGGGAAAATATAAAAAGAGAAGCCAGCTAAATTACGAGCCACTTACAAGTTTGTTACCACTATTTCTTGCTTTTGCAGTTATCTTTTGTTTAAGTATTAATATCTCATTTAATGTGTTTTGTAGATATATAAAAACGTTCAAAATTATTTTAATTTTAAATGAAGCCAAAAATTGGCAGTTGCAATTGACCTCCAGCTGCAGGCAATTAACTGGCAAAGCAGAAGTTAAGCTCATTATAATATTAAAAAATAAATATTCTTAAATTATAACATTTGAATGCTCATTTCGTTAAAGCATAAATAGTTTGCTTTTCTGCCTACAAAATGTGCAAAATAATTTCAAACTTTTTTGAAAAAATTTGCTGTTTAATTTTAGTGAATTCATTTTGAAAAAGTGCAAAAAATTTGCAATTTTTATTAAAAAGTGCGAAAATTGCAGCACTCTTTTCTACAAAGAAACATGGCATTTCTATAAGAAATAAATTTAAAAAGTTTTATATGGAATAAAAAACTGTTGCATATTTTTAGGAACTAATAGGTTTTATTTTATATACCAACTCCATTTTTAGTTTTCTTTTCACTAAAATATGCCGCACATCACAGACCCACTTTCCATTTTACGAGCTCATAAATTTACAACTAAAATTATGCTTGAAACTAAACCCAATTTATTCAACGAAAGAACATGAATGGCTTATTTAAATTCTCCAATTTCTCATTCACTTGACTTTTTATTTCTGCCAACAAAATCTAACTTTCCCATCCGAAACCCTCCTCCCAAACATATAATTCTATCCATTTAATTCCCCAATACCAGCAGAACTTAAAACAACAAAAGATACAGGAAATACAAGAAAACTGTATGAAGCAGAGAATAAGAAATTAAAACAAATTGTATTAAAAGCTATAAAAATCACAATGTTTTTCGATATGTTTCGTTGTAGCTGCCTGCTGTTGTTTAAATGTTAAGCAAAATGCCAGCAAAGGCCAGTTGTAAAAATAAACAAGAAATAAAATTAAATTTTCCAACTCGCACAACATTTCAAGTCGAATTGCGAGCGCTCGTGAAATACTAAAATAATACACAACCAACTACTACTGTTGGTGTTACAGCAACCAGCCGCAAAATATGCAACATTTTTGTGTATAACTAGAGAGAGCCTGGTTTTTTCTTTTGAGGCTTTTAATAGGATTACAGAACAAAGCAAACGAATGGCTTTAGATTAAGATTATGTAAATAGATCACTGTACTAACTGAGCAGGCGAATAGCAAATAAGACTGAGTGAAGGCTGCCTGTCAAGAAGTACGAGTGAAATAAAGCAATAAAAGCAACAACAAAAATATATATAAAAATAGTAGTAAAACAAAACAAAAACATTAGTTTTGTGTGAAGAATATCAAGAAATAAAGTAGGAAAAACGTGTAATAAAATTCAATGGATATTGAATATGCGATGATTCCAAATGATAATATATGCAGTTCAGTTGCTCCTCTCCTTTCATCGCCGCTTTACAATATTATTTACTAGTATACTTTTAGGCATTGACATAAAAATGTAATAAATGCTGAGATGTTTATAAGAAATCGATTTTTATGATGTTTAACTGTCAGAATGTCTAGATTTTATGGCACTGCGTTAATGAAGGCATTTCATTCACATGCTTCATTACGGCTTTCTCTTTATGGAATAAATAAAAATACAGATTTTGGAAATTCAATCAGGGCTACTCACAAGCCTTGGCTGTTTTTATTAAGAAATATATTGACTTTGTTGCTTTACCATTTCTTGGATAGACTAGTAAAACATTTGACGCACGCCAAGTGTCTTAGGCGATGAAGGACCTTTTACGATTGTGCTGAGAATGTGAGTTGTCAATCGATTAAAAATCTTAAATTGCAAAAACAAACGCTATTAAAATGTGCATAATTTGAGGGTCTGCTTTATTGTGACCGAAAAAGCTCAACATATTTTTTGTATTACAAAAGAAAATAAATATCTTGTTCAAGATATATAAAATATATTAAATGAATGTGTCTATAATACTGAGGTTGTATTCAATAGTTCTATGGAAGAAAAATAATCATAAATTATGCGCACAATTTCATTAGAGATTAAAAAATCTTTTGGCATCAACAACATGAAAAATACTTATCGCAGTTTGTTGGTTGTCATCGATAAAAATTTGACCACCTTCAAATGGAACTCTCAAAAAGGCTTCAAATGCCGACATTAAAAATGGTAACGGCGTGGCTGAAAAATACTCTCATTTCACCTCAAATAATATTATTAAAGAATGCTTTAGAAAAGCAGAAACTTATTAAAAATAAATAATTTAATGAAAAGTTATACTCATGCCCCTTCCGTTCTTTTAAGTCTACAGGGAGACTGAAGATATCTGAAGGGTTTGGGGTTCAGCATAACTGGAATGCATTCTTGAGATCAAGATATTTACAAGATCATTGTAATATTTTCTTCTTAAAAATAAAAATATGCCACAAAAAGAAATATTTTATATATTAAAAATACAAATAAAATCTCACATTCCACTCAAATAATTTTAATAATTTATAATATTCCTTCAAGAGCCGGCAAATACAGCAACCACAAATTACATTTTTCTAAAATAAAAATAAGCAAATAAAAAATATTCATTAACATATTAAATCTGCTGTACGATTTATACTCCTTTTCCCCATTTTCCTTCAGCTAATTAAATCTACATAAATAATTTGTTTTGTAAAGTTTTTTTGTTTTTTTTTTTTGTCTGCATTCAAGTAATTTTCGTAGATGATATCAAATCAGTTTTAAACTGCTCCCCCAAACCCAGAAACAATCAACGAATATAAAAGCGAAACAATAACAGGAAAAAAGTATTAAATTACCCAGAAATAAAATGGAAAAAATAAGAGAAAAAAAAAATCCTTCTCATACACACACACATACACAAACAAACAAGTCTTTAATAGAACAGCAGAGTTAATATTTTTAAGGTACAAAAAGACAAAATGTGTCCTATAAAACGACACATACACTCACACACACACACACAAAAGCTCCCATATATTAACCAACAACTTTTGTATGTATGCCCTCAACATTTAAACTCATACATACAAACAAGCAAAATTATCAATTTTATATGCAACATCAAAAGAGATTGTCTAGTTTTAGGAGCAACAATAAAACACCACGATGCGTAAGTGATATGTTGAGTATAATAAAAGATCAACAGCACACATGCATGATTTTTATTTATCAGACTTATACTCGTATGTGTAATAACATGTCTGTCTGTCTGTCTGTTACACATACACACACACACACACACAATGAAAAATGAAAAGTAAAATAAAGCGAAGTTAACGAAAATAAGAAATGTTTTCGTTTATATATTTCCATGACCTCCATACCAAAATAAATTACTTTAGTTATCTATTAAAAACAAACACACACGCACACACACATACACACGCACACATATAACATTCTCATATCTGACTACAATTTGATTTGCTTGTATATAGAAAATTAAGTGAAAAAAAAGGAAAGTGAGTGTGGATGTTTATGCAATAAGAGTCCCTCTGCACACTTTAATACACATGCATGCTGACATACTCACACACATACAGACAAGCCATATGCGTACAAGCACATAAAAATGTAATAGAAAAGAACAAACATGCTCAAGCATGTGGGTGGTGGATGTTACAATTTTAGTTTTACTTTCCTCTATTATTTTTCCATATAATTTTTCAAAGCTTCTATTTTTCTTGGATTTTCTTTAGCAATTTTTATTAATTTTTCTTTTTTTCTCTTTTTTTTGCTATTCGTTTATCAAAAATCATCAAATACCCCATCATTTTCTATTACATTTTATTCTCAACGTTTGCTGACTGCGAGTTTGACTTTGACCATCTTCGATTTTGTTGTGTGTGTGTGTGGGTCTGTGTGTGTGTGTGTGGGTTTCCCATTTCCTTGCACATGCTAAGAAGACATGGGCGCTTCAAATCCGGCAATAAATTTAAAGTCGGCCAAGGACGTCTAATGCGATTGCCTACACTTTGTGTCAGAGTTTTTCGTTTGTTTTTGAAGCAGAGGAATATTAAATTAAGTTGTGCTTCTTTAAGTGGACTTCTGTCCTTTTTTTGTACAGCATCAAATCTTGTGTGTTATTTACGTTTAATAATTTTTATTTGTTATTAATTCTGTTTTATATATTTTCTATAACAATTTCTCAGGACTTTGTTGTGTTCACAATAGCACGTCTAGTGGTCGCTAACATTTTTAATTTGTTATAGAAGATTCATATTTAGTTATTTTGAAATAAATGATTTCAAATGAAAATAGAGTTTCAAAAAGAATTAAGATTTTTAAAATATAAGAAGTTTTAAAATATCTGGTTTTTAATCTTTTTGGCGTTTATTACTCTGGAAAACAGGTAACCTATTTTCACTTCTTTTCTAAAAAGTGGCAGTTTGCGGGAATTTTAAACCCGAAATTATTTTCCGTAAGAGATGTTGGATTAGTTTTTAATAAATTCTCTATGTTGAAATTACAGAATGTTGCCATTTTCCTTTGAAAAGTGCAAAAAATTTAGCATTCTCTTCTAGAAAAGAATTTAGTTGAAGTGAAATTTTTCTTCTTTTAAATTCATCTTGTGGTACATTTTTTATTTCATTTGTACATCTCTTTTTTCCGAAATTCTCTTTGCAACATCAGTTAATGGAACGTGTAAAGTTGCTATTCCCCACTTGTTTTCTTTGTCTAGATTTCTTTGATATAGAGCGTCGCAGCTTTCCATGACAGTATAAATTTCTTACCAACTCAAGTTTTTTCTACAAAGAAAAATCATTAGGATTTGGTGCCTACTAAAAGTAAAAAAAAGTAGTGATAAAAAAAAGTGCTGAAGTGTTGCGGCTTTCGAAAACAGCTCCTCTACTTTTAAAGTTGAATATATCTGACTGATATTGACTTTTCCTTATGCTTTAGAATATTTATTAAGTCTTTTGAATTAAAAACACTCTACGAACAATTAGCCTATAAAATTAATCGAATGCACCCACTCGTCTCAAACAACAACAAATAAAAAGAACCAAAAATCCTTTTATAAAATGTTATCTGCCCCTTTTATTCCAAAAAACGAAACACGTCAATGGTTGCGACAGAAATAACTACACATGCAAGTTTGTATGGAAGTATATGTGTGATTCCATATGTATGTATGTGTGTGTAGCGTGCGTCCATATGTGTGTGCGTATAGGTATTCTGGTTTTCCTTGTTGAAGGTATTACTTTGGCCTTTCGTGATGTTGTTGTTATTGTTTCTAGTTCTTGCCAATGCTTTTAACAAAACAAATGATCATCATAAATTATCCTCTTGAGATTAAGTATAAAAATACCCTGGCATTCTTATATTTCGACTGTTAAAAACACGTACACACGAGCACACAACCAAACAACTACCAAGAAACGCAATATCACACACACACACACACATGGAAATAATGGGAAAAACCGAAATCGTTCAAGTCTCATGAAGATGGCTTAAAAAGAAAACAAAAGCAACTGCCAGTTGTTATTGTTGCTGTTGGTAAATGCTAGAAACGAGCGTCAGAAAGAAAGAAAAAAAAACACTCCGCCACAGACTATGAAAGTGAGTTGTGCTGAACATTCCATGTCTTCTTTATAATTTTATTGTATTTTTCATTTGACTTTTTTACTTAAATTGTTAAATGTTGCGGAGTATTAAAGAAAATGAACACCCACAGTCGACTGGGAAACAACAGAACCCATTCCCACTAGTTTTCCCAAAAGCAAATGATAAAAACAAGATTGCAAGCAAATAAAAACACATACACACAAGCGCACACAATGCACAACAATAAAATGTTGAAACTCCCACTGTTTTGTTGTTGCTAAAATGCTCCAAATGAAGTTCACAATCTGTGTAGTGAATTTATCAAAATGCATGGAAAGAAGAACGAAATAAAAAACCCCCTGTTTGTCAGTCGTTTTTCTTGCCACAACGTATTCTCGGGACGTTTTGCTTTTTCGGCATTTTAGTTCAGTGTGTTTAGCTGCTGCTGCTGCTTCTGCTGCCGCGGCGGCTGCTGCTGCCACTGGCCATTAGTAACGTAGTTAATTTTGTGTAAAGAGAAATAAATGTCTATAGTTACCATTGAATTGAGGTGAGAATATAATCATAAAGTTCTGATTTCTTGTTAATAAAATGAAGGTTTTTATTTAAAAGGAATAGTGGTTGTTGTTGTTGTTGTTGTTGGCTGGTTGTTTGTTAACTGCCGTGAAAAGTTCATTCTCTTTGTATTTGTATTGTTTGAATGTTTGTGTTTTTATGTATAAAAGTAGAGTGACAAGTGGAAGGATCAATTTAAATTTTAATTGTGTAACAGAGATGCATTTAAATTGTTTAACTGCCCGCTAGGAAATTTGGAAAACTCCAAAGAAAAACCAGGAAGTTATTGGTTTTACACTGTTAAACAAAAATTCAGTTCTCATGTGATCTGATCCTTTTGAAACCTTAGGAAGCATTCCTGACTAATTTTAAGGGGGGGTACTAATATGTCTGTATGTATGTGTGTGTTGGAGTGTGTGCAAGCGTGTATGTGTATGTTAAATTTTGCCCCGCTTATAACTTTTGAACGTCTGAAACGTGTAGCGTTCTGACGAACATTTTTGAACTTTAATCTCCTGCGGATTCGAATCTATTTGATTTGGTAGACTTAAAGATATTCGAAAAAAGTCAAAATGTTTTGTTTTTAATAAACTTCCAACATTTCCAACGATCAATTCCACAAACTAATCAGCACTTGAGACCGGGTAGAAATCGGTTAATTGGATCGTTAGATATTGTAAAAGAAAAAAATGCAAAACTAGTGATCTATTTTTGGGAGAACTTCGATATTATATATCTGATCAGTTATTGTTATCGATTCTTTTACAGTAATCGAAAACTAAATCAATTCCGATTGTTTCCTGGGAAACGCTTGATTTGAAAATGAAAATAATAGAATTTTTAGCTCGAAGAACTCAAACGCAGAGAATAAGACAAAAGCCAGAGCTCAAACGTTTGGCGGTTAAAATTGGCAGAAAAATACAAGAATGATCCTTTTTTGTAATATTTTTTTTTTCTTTTATTTGAGATGAAAGGGTTTTCTTTAAATCTATTATTTTCGTGACCGTTTAAAACAATAAGACAAGAAATTGCTTTTCGTGTTTTCACGAACGATTGGAAACTTTTCATTTGAATGCTGTTGATTTGCTTCCTTTTCCTTCTTTCATAATTGATTTATTCACTGACTCTGACATACTTAAAATATTTAATGAGTCTTTTGCAATATTTTCCATATTTTAAGGTTTTTTTTTTCTAATTTATGCTCCTGTTTTCTTGTAACATTTTAAGGGTAGAGATTTCTTGACTTCCTTAAATCACGCAAACTCTCGCACCATTTATTATATCTCTGCGTTAAAGGAAACTTTTATAGGTTTTCGTGATGGCCAATAGAAAAAGAAAAACCTTTTTGATTTCCGCTACATTTGGTTTGCGTGTCTGGCCCGGCAGTTTAAATGAAAAAAATGTGTGTCTGTGAATCTTTAAATTCACAAAATGATTTGTTTTTAATACTTGGAAGCAAATACATTTTTTGCAGCTTTAAAAGGGAAATTATTTAGATATTTTTCTAATTTTATTATTATTTTCAATAACAAAATCTTAAATTCAAGATCTTAACTGAGTATTGAGGCCTTAACACATACACTTTCCCCCACTTGGCCACACCAACTGAATCCTTTTGCTATCGAATTTTATTAAATTCAGCCGAAAATTGTGCTGCATATTAAAATTTGAATCAAGTTAAATTGTATCTATTATCTTTCCATTACAGGCAGTCAAAAGCCAATAGATTTGGTATTGAATTGACCAGTGAAATATTTCATATAATTTACAAAATATTTCGGCCAGCTTTTATTTAAATATTTAATATTGTTTCATGTTGTTTACGGCCTTCAATTGTTTATAAACACAAGCCCATTGAGTGTTGGATATTAAATACCCTTCAAATTTTAATTGCAGCTCTTCGTGCAACATTGTAAACACAAAATTATTAAAATTTTCCAATCAAAACGATAATTGCAACACACAAACGCTTTGTGCGCTATCGCGTTTCAGTGTGCTGACGTTTTGCATGTGTGTTTGTGTGTGTCTTTTTTCATTGGCTTATTTTTAATTTCAAAAGGTTAAAGTGTAACTGCATGGAGTTACAAAATGTTACATGTGGCTGGCAGTTTTCTCGGAAACAGTTTTGCAGTTGTTAATCAGTTATGAAATAATAAAATGTTTGGCCTGCATTTTTTCTCTCAACACTTTAATGCCAGTGGGCCAAAGTGTTGTAGTTTTTCTTTGCAAAATTATCATCAGTGCAAACTGTTCTAAAAACTTTCATTTTGTTTGCATCAAAATGTTTATAAAACCAAAAGCTACAGACACACACACACACACACTTAAGAATGTGTTTTTCGTTGTAAAGTGTGTCATTTCAAACTATTCATGCAGGCAAAGCTAAGCCTAAACAAACTGCTACATTTAAATGTGCACGTGTAAGTGTCTGTGTGTGTGTTTAATAACAATATTAGTGTTTTAGTTTGTTATGCATGTGATCTGGTTTGTTCACTCCTCTTCTCATCTCTTCACTTGTGTTCTATGTTTTAGTCTCTTGAATTGTTATCTTTGGGGATTTGGGTCAGTTTGCATATCAAGTAAACGATGGTTGATGCATGTACGCGATTGTGTGTGTGAGTGTGTGTATGTGCACGACTTTGCTTTTTTTATTACAACTTAAAGAAGTGCGCAATAGAAAATTATAACGAGGGTTCCATGCGTTTTTGAATATCTCGGGCACGATATTTAAGAAGATCAATGAACAATTTTGTGCAGATTGAATCATTTCATTTGTGTTTGACAGCCATTAAAAGCCGGCAAATTTGTGACTCTTAATTCAAATATAAAAAAGTGGATTTTGTGCTTCAAATTCCATAATTGAAAACAGGCAGAGTTTGACAAAAGCTGGGGTATCCCGGCGCCCATAAATTTGTATAGCTAAAAGGTGGTTCCCTGAGTTCTGTTCTAGTCCAACCAGACCAAATTATGTCGTAAATTCAAATCATGTCAGAATGAAATACGTGGTTGAAACTGAAGACATCACACCTGAGCGAGTAGATCACATTGTACATGAATATTTGAGCGTGAAAAAGCTATCAGCGGGATCAGTGCCAGATTACACACACTCGATCATAAGAACAACCGCGTGAGCACTTAAAAGGAGTGTTTGGCTAGCTGCCACTTCAACTCGGATGAGTTTTTATCCTTTTGTATAACCGTAGCAGAAATATAAATCTATCAATACAATTCAAAAACCAGGGAACAAAATTAAATAGTGGGTTTCATCAACTGAGCGCCCAGCAAAGAAGGCCAAGGCGGGAGTGCCAGTCATCCAAGTCAATGTTATAGTTTTTTTGATTTCCTGCTAACAAGACCGAATACATAAAAAAAATCAACAAGTTACAGATCTTCTCACGTTTTAACGAAATCGAGTGCTCATCAGAGCTCAATGTTTTCAGGTTCTAGGAAACTTTCCTGACTACTTCGGACAGCCTTGTACTATGTCATGTGACCCACTTATAACTTTTGAATGGGATACCGGTTACAAGCGGGAAATTTGGAGAAAACTCAAAAAAATAAAGAATAAATATATTTTCAAAAGATCATAATCAAGTAACTTAAAAAAATAGCCCTCGTATGTAGACAGCATTGTTTGTGTAGTTGTATTATACTTGCAAATGTATGCGAACAAGAACATCTGTATGTGTGCATCTCGCTTTATGTCTTCATTGCACTTTTGTTGGTCATACGAGTTTGTTATAATACTGGCAAAAGTTTAAAGTTGTTTTACAAAATCAAATCATTCTGTTAAATGGGAAGTGCTTTAGAAATTGTTATTCGATATTTACACTTTTAAGAACTTTGAAACTACTTAAGACGATTATAATGTGGAGCAAAGAATTATTAGTTAGACAGAGGACAGTTGGCAATTGCAGGTTTGATATATAAGAAAATAAAAATAAAAATGCTAAACTAAATGAGAGTTTTAAATAAATTATAAAAGAAAAGTTAGACATGCTGGAGTGGACTCTAAAGAATAGCGGGCATTCACCCACCAGATTTTTCAAGATTCTTTTAAAATAAATTCCAAACTACACGAGTGGCCACCAGACACTCTCAGGACTTTCACGTAGATGAGCCTATTCAGACCTCTGACGAAGTGTTTTTAAAACTTATTGCCGGTATCAGCAATTTAGAAATTGATTACTCTTTTAATTTCCTACCTCTGCAACAGTACCATCAAACCTACTGTGCGGGGACACAATTCAATTTGTACATAATTTTGTGCTCCAGTATTTTAATATCAAAGTCTTGCGAGTTCTCATAAATTTCCCAGGAAATATGCCAGACTTCCGCATTGTGGCGACACAAGAAGCAAAAGAAAGACGATACAGGATACAGATTAGGAAAACAAAATACACATTTTTTATTTGTGCAAACAGAAAAAGTTTTTTAATAATATTTCTATGCTACAAGCAAGGAAGGACTGCTTTTAAATAAAAAGAACAAAAAATAAAGGGGGAATGTTGGATACACTTTTCTTGTTCTTCCTCTCTCTTTAATATTAATAATAATTGTGCTTTCAGTGAACAAACAGCAGCTGGCTTAGTAACCCTTTTCCATCTCAATTATTACTTGCCAGTGATGGTTGTTATCACCAAACAAACATTCTTAAAGAATTCTTATTAAAAAAAATATCTTTTTTGTGTGTGTGTGTGTTATCTCTTCTGGTTGTGGGCTGGCTTTTCCAGGGATTTTAAAGTATTTTTAAACAAATTTTATTAATAAATAAGTTCTTTGAAATATCCTTTTTTTGTGTTTGGTGGCTTTTCATTTTCTTGAAGTTTTCATAAGTCCATAAACTGCATTTATTTGCTTCATTTGTTAAATTTTTATAGAAATGAACTCTTTTTTTCCCCCTTGAACATGTAAAAAATGTTGCACGTTTTTTATTTCAGGCAAAAGTTTAAAAAAATGTTAAGGGCTGGAATTTGCTAATGTCTTTACAAGCCTGAAATATCTACAGTAGCAAGTTTTTTTTTTGTAGATGGTACTGTTTATTAAATTACAGCATAATTTTGGGTGCTTGTTATTATCATAGTATGCAAGAAGGGGCAGAAATGCTATGCTCGTTGTGTTTGGGAACATGATCAATATTATAAGCATTTTTTTCCTTTTTCTATACATTTTGAATTTATAATCTTTTCAGTGTTGTTTAACACAAATTGAGAAGGTGCACAAAATTCTAAATATTAACCTCATGAACTTAAGCTTTGCCTGAATTTACTTTTAAGAAGTACGATAACCCTTTTGCCCATAAGTTTACAACTAAATGGAATATGAACTAATTTAAAGTTGGCTATTAAGTTGAGAGGGTTTTAAAGCTCTTTGGCCCATAGAACTTTATGTATTTTAAATGTTGAATATTAAAAGAGGCCAGCCTGTAAGATTACCAGCCTGGTGTAGTACATAAAAATTGCGTTATAAGCACTCAATTCACTGAATCTTACGTTCCAGGGGAGAGGTTATAAGGCCGCATATTTTAGGGCGCCATACACAAGAGAGTTTCCATGAAATAGAGAGCTGGATAAAAGGCTTTTTACTTGTTGAAATGAATGAGTGGAACATGGTGAACACGCAGTTTCAGCATCAACAGTAGAAACAATAACATATTTTTTTCAAGTATTGAAAGACAAAAATGGATTAAGGAAAACTGATTATTATATATATATTATTTTATGATATTCTGGAATACATAGATGATAATAGTTCTCCCACGATCACATTTGAAACCTTTTAATTTCCCATTGAGGACCAGTATAACTTAACGGATCTAAAGAGGAGCTAAACACTGCCAGTAGTGATCTAGATTGAGTGTCATGCCCAGAAGTGTTTAGAAACTTAAAAATATATCTTCCAGCAATATCTAAAAATTATTTATAAACTTCTTTTTCTGTGAAATATGCTGTGTCTACAAATTTACTTAACCAGTGGAATCTATTTCTACAGAATAAAATAAGTTTTAAGCGCATCCTTCAACAAATTAAGAAGATATGAAACGAGCACATGTAAAGCAAATTAAATTCTGTTTCCCAGCAACTTTCCCTTTTAAAACTTTTAAACTTTCCTCGGTTTGCACAAAAATAGCTCGCAACTTTTATTAAATTATAACTTTTCAACCGCGCATACCATCAGTCAGCGACATTTCATTGACATCATAATTTAGCTCGTGCTTTTTGTTGTGTTTCGTTTGTTGAAATATTTTGTTTGTGTTGCTGCCATTTAGATTATGAATCTTTTTCATTTTACATTTAGTCATTGTTGTTGCCATTTCATACAAGAGGGGTTTGACCTGGTTTTGTCACAACCAACTTGTAGACGAGACATTAACCATGTGGCTCAGACCACATAAATGTTGCCACGTTCTCAAGCATACAATGCCAGTACGTATTCTGTGGAGGTGTGAGTGTTAAACGTACATGTTTTTGTAAATGGGATTGTTGTTGTTTTTTGTTTTTGTTTTTGTAGGAGTATGTAAATGCGAGTGACTGAATGAATGAATGTTTTTGAATAATAGTTTTTATGCATATTTGTTCTGCAAGTGAGTTTGCGTGTGTGTGTGTGTGTGTGTGTAAAACATCCTATATGTCAAACGCAGACATGCATAGTCATTTGACGTAATGCCTATTTTTAGGCAAGTGTTGGTTTAAGTGAAGAAGTAGGCTGCTTGCAGTTTTCAAATATATTTTATGATGTGAAAAAAAATTACAACAAAAATAATGGCATTTAGAAAAGTACAATAAAATATTTGTTGCTACTCCGTTATTGTTTTAAGTTGTAAGAATTCATACTCTCGAACAGACATACAAACAGTCAGTCAGTCATACACTCATGCGAATGCACATTTCATCAGTCAAAGACTTGTTTTGCTTTTGGCTTTTCTATTTATGAGACCATTTTGGGTTTTAGTTTATTTTTACAATTTTGCTGGCGTCTTTTTTTTAAGGAAATGAATGGTTTCAAAACTGCAATTCTATTGTAGTTTCCAGACTTGTTTTTGAAAGCTTAAAACGAAAGTAGCTGGGGAATATTCAGCGGAGTCATAAACAAATCCCTCCATTAAGAAAATTTGTATACTTGGGGTTGATGTTGATGCTTCCAAGTTTTTTTCTGTTTCTTTAACAGAACTTTTTTTATTTTGTGAGATATTATTAAAACGAGAAGTTTATACAACTTCATTTCCTTTTATAATTTCACTTTAAGTTTCATGTATTAAATTTGAAATTTGTAAATAATTAATTTCTTTTCTTCCAGCTACTCCAGTCTTTTCATCTATTAACTCACAACTGAATTATTCCTACCAGTGCCAAACAATACTGAATTTGGATTATAATTACGCTGATTTTCTTACATGATATTATAGAAGGATCTGTAATAAAATATCTACAAAACATCTCTCATCTATTAACCATTACAAATAATTGGAAGTTATGAAGTCATGAGACCGACATTCGATCGAAGCCTCTACAAATTATTGTTCATTATTTTAATAGAATGTAAGTACCAGACAAGTTTTATTCCTTAATTCTTGTGAAATTAAAGATTAAAAAGATATCTGCACTTGAAATTATATTGAACTGCAGGTATTGTCTTAACAAAATAATATAAAATTTCTTTTTGATGATATTTTGAAATGCTAAGGATATCTTCTGCAGGACATAAATTATAATTAACAATTAAACAGTTAAATGACCGCTGAGATTAAATGACTTGTGCCTTTATAAAGTCGTCTAACGATATGTATGTATTGACTATAAAATCTTCATAGTAAAATTGCAAAAGTTCATTGCAACTACAGGATAATTAAACCCCAGTCAACGTCCTTTTCTAAAGATATATTCTTGCCATTGGGAATGCATCCATTGAATGCACTTATTAATTTTTAGCAAAATGAAAATTTTTACTAGATAAAAGCCGAATCTCTAGGGCACCAAATTATATACAAAAAAAGAGTATTTCAGAACTGCTTCGAGGACTGGAACAAATGCCAGGTATTTTGAAGGGGAACATCATAGAATATTACAACTTTAATGGCTCCCAGTAACTTTATTGTTCAGTCTTTCAACTGGTAGACCTGTTGTTATTTCACTTCTCAGAAAGAAAAAAGCACAGAAAAGATAAACCCTACTCATAATTCCTTTCAGAGATAAACAGAATACAGAACAGTTGATGCCTGACTCAACAAGAATTGTATTTTTCGATATGCATGTCCGATTTTTGTGTACATTTTCCCCATATCCTTTTTGTCATTAATATTTATTTATAAGTTTGTAGGACGACTGTGTTCAGAAGGTATTTAAAGTCACATTAAAGTCCTGAGAGATAAAACAACGTGACTGTATGTGTGAGCGTGTACACACAAGCCAAAGACATTGAAGACGTGACCAAAATTCCTAAGCACATTTAGGACTTGGCAGCTTAAGAGTTTTATGATGTCCTTTAAGGCGATTTCTATTACTCAGCCGTTTTATATGCAGGACAGGTATTTAACGACAGCAGCAGCGATAAGTAGACCATTTATTTGTTTGTTTTAGTTGTTTCTGCTGCTGCAGTTTCGAGTAAACAAAACGAAATAAATAAATATGAAACTAAAAAGGATATATCTTAGAGAATAAACAGCAATAAAGAATATTTAATGATGAGAAGTTTTAATGTAAAACCTTTTAGCCTTAAATAGAGCGAGAGAAAGCAGCAAGAAATTAAACTAAAGCGGCGAAATCGTGCTCAATACGTATTATTTTTAATTAAATTCTAATGAAAATCATATCGATTTTTGGCTACAAACTCCATATAAACACATGCTGGCAAAAGAAGAACCAAAAGAAAACAGCAAACTTTTGTGTAACTAAATTCGCAGAAGAAGAAAAGAAGAGAGGAAATAAAAAATGAAACTATACCGCAGCACATATGCAGCCAATAAGCTTAACTTTTAAAGTAAACTTTTGTTGCCAACTACCATTCGCTAGCTGGTTGTTGTTGTTGTATTTTTGTAAAACTTCCGTTTTATTTTCCCCACATTTTCTTTATATTTTTGTGAGGCTGCTCGAACATGTACTCGCCTGCATGCGTGTGTTGTACTCTTTGACTTAAACTCGTGTTCATTTTATAGATTCCGTTTCTTCTACAGCTTTTATTTGCTAGTTGTTGTCTTAGAAAAGAAAACAAACAAATAGAGAGAAAAAAAGGAAAAAAAGTACGCAGTAGAGGCAAACGAAAAGCAAGAAGAAATTTTAAGTTTAAGTTGCTGGAATGTATAACCGCGTAACGGCAACAGCTGTGCCACATTTGCTTATCTCATGAATAACAGTCCTGGAAGACACACATACACACACACACACACACGCAAACATAAATTTCGCTTGCACCAACGCACACACAGACATATTTTTTTCGTACAAGTTTACAGTCTGTAACAGCGTATTTGTTTGTGTGTATTTTGTTGATAGAAAATTTTAACTCGTTGTTGGTGTGTTGCCCATGTTGTTACTCACACTCACATACAAGCTAATACACATACAAGGAAAAAATATATATTCCTGTTCACAGGCTTGTGTTCATTCCTTTGCTCATATCTGTCTGTTCTTATGACTGTTTGTGTGTGCATGTTTTCCAACTGAACATAAATATTTAACATCGTTTGTTGTGTTTCCTGTCTTACCTTTTTGTTGCTTTTGTTTCAGCATTTTTGTTATGTTTCGATAAAATAATGTATCCATAATATATTTGGAAATTTGAAAGCGAAAAGCAAATTTATAATTTATGAGGTGTAAACAGAATTTAAAGAAATGTGTGGTAAAGATAGAGGCTAATGTATCACTTAGTGATAAGAGAATAATAAAAGTCGTGTTTTAAATAATAAATAAATCTTTTTCATAACGATTTCTGTGTTATTTAACGAAAACCTTTTCATTTCCTATAAAAGACTACGAAGATGTCAGAAACTTTTTATGTGGCTCTGCGCTACGTTTTATAGCTGAGCCGCTCAACTGCGGAGAAAATGTTGCCAAGTGTTGAGGCCAACATATTCGAGCAGCTGGTCAGGTTTGGCTCAACATGTGGAAGCCTGGGTCTTGGCATATTTTAGAAAATTATAGAAAAATATATTTATTAATTTAAACAAATTTTATTCAATGTAAAACACTCCGATCAATTGCAATTTTAGTATAAATATAAATCTTCTTTTTAGAAAGATTTTGGGAAAAAAGAATCTGCACATAATTAAAATGTTTGATAATTAATTCCATTCTTTAGCATTTTTAGTGAGCTGATTTTTTCTAGTTGAATTTTTTGTCCTGAAAATCTTTGTGACACCCAACTGCCAAAATAAAGTTCTAATTTCAGGATTCAAGTTTTTTAAAGTGTGTTTTTGCTGGGAAACATTAATATCTCTTAAGGAAATATGTTACATTCTGCTCTAATTCCAGCTCGCGTAAGAGGTCTTGACATACTGTTGAAGTCATAAATATCAAACTGTAGAGGATTGTTTTCATATATTCTTTTCTAATTTATGGTCTTAAAGAAATTATTTTTAGCACAATTCATATATTTGGGAAAAATGTGCTAAAAATAACAATCAAGCTCTGGCAGGCGTCGTTATAAAAGAAATAAAAAGAAGAAACCAACAGAAGATGTAAAAAGGACATGAAAAATAATGTGTTCTGTCTGACGGCGATTATCTGTGCAACATTTGTCATAAGTTAAGCATATAAAACTTTATATTCCTTCTCTGTCTCGTTCCCACTATCCTTCACCATCTCGTTTGCTTGCTATGACTGCTGCCACATGAGTCTGACACAACAATTTATGGGAGTTTGTGTGCTGAGAAACGGGGGCGCAAAAATTGTTGGTGTTAATATTTTTCGCTGATTATTTTTGCATAACTTTCTACACTTTTGTTGCAATAATTATTAAAAAATGAATGTTACAAATACAATTACAAGTTATGCTGTGCCTCAACGGTTATACAGATCTTTTTCTTTAGTCGGTGTAGGGTCCAACAAATCTTAATAATTGGCTGTCTTTAAGGAAAGAGGGGCGATGTGTGCACCCTTGAATATATTTCGATCTTCAATATTGACCTTTTGTTAATCGCTTCTGGCTTAGTTGCTTATCTAGAGTCCTTAAATTCTACCAAAAGTCCTTAATATATTTAAAAACTTATTTTTTAATAAATACTTGACTTTTACGTAGCAACTTTTTATATTGTCAAAGAGATTTGCGTTAAACACATAAAACATATTTTATATTGTTGACATTTGGCCAAATCGCAGCCTTTTTCACTCACATCTCTCTCTAGAAAATTCAATATATTTTTAGTGTAACTAACAAATGCTATTAACCGAAATTCGTGTGCTCTTTTGGCTCCCGGGTTGGCTGTAAACTAATTTCTTTCACTTTTAATTATTTTACATGTCACAGTTAAAAGTTTTATGACATCATTTTATATGAGCGCTTTTAAAGTTTTACGCAAGTATGTTTCCTTGTACACGTTTGCTTCAGTTAAAGTAGTTGTTGTATTTATGTTTTTTATCGTTAATAAAAAATAAAAAAAGAAGTGAAAAAAGGAAAAGTTGAATATATAGTTGGAAAATCCCTGCTAAAACACAAGTTTACCTGTGGAAATTCTTTTTCGCCTGCATGAGTTGACATTTGGAACACAACTACTGTTGGTGAATGGTTTTTGTTGCCTTAGTCGTTCATACATGTAAAACATACACACACACACACACACGCATATGTTGCTCTAATAACTAATAGGTTCTCCTGCTGTAATACTAAAGCTGCTCGAGCATTAGGGAGGTCCTATGTCTTTTTTTAAACTATTTCAAAAATTTCGAAATAAAATATCTTTAAGGATCTCCTTAAACATTTTTAAGTATTTTTTTTAATAATTACTTTTGTTGTATTTTTATATATATTCATATATTCATGATTATAATAAAGGGAAATGCCACGATTTATATGTATTATTGTTTTTATTATTATTATTATTATTATTGTTATTATTATTATTATTATTATTATTATTATTATTATTATTATTATTATTATTATTATTATTATTGCCATTATTTGCTTGATTTAGCCACATTTCTAAACAACTTTTCACGCCCTTCAAATCCCCCTTTCGAATATATGAGTACATCTTTAAAATTAATATTATTTTCCCAGTCTTTCTGTTTAAATATATTCATATAAAAGTCTATAAGTGTGCTAATATCATATATTTTAATTAGTAAAGTGGGTTCATTATATTTAATTACATATTTAATTGCATCTACTTAAAAATTATTTATAAATGTGGGAAAATAATCATTTAAAAACAATTAACAAGATTGATGTCAAAACAATAATAGAACTAAAGCAAAAGTTTTTCTATGGAAAATCAATATTTTGAATCTTTAAATAAATTCTCCTGAAGCCATTTTTAAAAATTAATTCTTCAGGGCTTTACCTCCACACCTGCTAAGAACAAAAAAGGAACAGCTGAAATGTAAATGAGTTATTTATATCACAATTCAAAATAATACATTTAATAACTTTTAATAGAGACGTTGGAGATACAATTTAATAAATCTTTCAGTTTTTTATGATTTTCAATATCCAAATTCTAGTTTTATTTCTCAGTCTTATACAATTCCAAAACTTTCTTAATCTTTTTTATATTCTCTATAAAATAGTGGCACTAGTCTTATCCTTATTTTAAAGCAAACGCCCACATATTCTTTAGCAGCTTTTCCTTAGATAACAATTTCTTTTTAATCTTTGAAAGACATGCTAAAGGCATTACCACCCAACTCAGTTGCCTACTAATTCTTGTGTATTCAGGTAACCTAATTGCTGAACTAAAATAAATGTACACACACTCACACACATGCAGCTACCAACGTTATTAGAAAACGGAGTATTTAATTTGCATAGAGGCCTTGTTAAATGACCTTTTCTCTAAAACGAGGAAAAATAGAAGTAAAATGGTTCTTCAGTTTATAAATGGGTAGGAAATCCATGTCATTAGAAAAATTATTATATTTTGCAATAACTTTTTTTAAAGTCTTTATGATTAGTTGGCTTTGCCTTTTACATTAGCTTTAGCGCTACCCTTTAACGGACTGAAGAATTAACTATCGAATCACTTAAAGGGGCTGAACAGCAACCCGTTTAAATTGTGGTCTGGTTTGTGATTCCCTTTTAATAAAAGCAATTTTTCTATTTATTAATAAGTTTTTTTTTTAAATTTACAAACAAAATGTTTCAAGAACTGGACAAGATTTAAAGATCATCGTAGCAAAACAGAATTTGTTTTGGGCAAATATTTTGTAAACTTTAATCTTCTTTATAAGACCAAAATCATCAATCTGAAATAAAGTTTAATTTTTTATGACCCCAAGAGGAGGAAATTCAAACTCCTGGATATTTCCTCATTAATTATATAGATTTAAAATTCTTAACCTCTGTAGCATGAATGCACTCTTTGCAAGGCATGACTATAAATTAATAAAACAATCTCAAGTGTCACATCAGGTAAAATACATATGGACAACAGACATCACTTGACACCTCGTGCCGCTGCACTTGGAATGTGTGTTTGCTGTATTCATTATTTGTTTGAGTCTTGGTCACTGCCACTGTACTAAATATTTGCATGCCTAATGCTCGCCTCATATTTCGTCTGTGGGAAACAAATTTATTTTGTTTTCCCGCTAAACTAATTTTAAGTAATTATAAGAAACTAAATGTAAGCAATATTTAAATTATGTATATAGTTAAGTGGGTTAATCTTTCTTCTCAAAGCTGAAATAAAAGGAGAAGATTTTCCCAAATAGCATTAAGAATTAAAATAGACACTGGAGCGACAATATGGTTGCTCCATAAATTAATTCTAATAAAAATACTAAAAGGCGGATGCGACAACTAAAAAGTCGCTCGCCAATAAGAAAATAATCAAAAGACGTATCACTTTATTACACCTCAACTCAACAAGGTTTTCTTCAGCTTAGAAACTAAATTATTTCCAGTTCTTTATTCTAAATGCTAACCCATGCTGTGGATTCTTTGAGGAGTCTGGCAAAAGTGGTGCAGGGATAAAATACATTTTTAACTAAATTATTTTTTTTATTATGTTTAAATTCAAAGTTATAAAAATTTGAAATCAGCACTGATAATAATAATAAACATAAAAAAAATCGAATTTAATACACATTGAAAATTAATTTGTAATCCCACGGTTGAGGCTGAGTTTCAGTTCAGTAGTTAAAATGCTAATTTAATATGGTGCTGTTTTTATACTTCAAAGTTTAACACATTGTAAATCAATTTCCTATTCTAAAATATTATTTAAGAGTATAAATAAAATATAAATAATATTCCTTATTTGTAATATTAATGGATTTATTATTAAAAGTTATCATTTGCAGAATTCTCTCTCTAACTCTCTCTCTCTCTCTCTCTCTCTCTCTCATTTTATTATTTATTATTCTCAAAGGAACCTTGAAAACTTTTCTTAAAACCCACTATAGACTGAAAAAATAGTTTTCAATTCGACTTGCAAAAAGGTCTGCGCAGTGAATGCCTGCTTAAATTTACCGCACCATACATATTCTTTCGCATACAAACGTAAAAGATTGTTCTGTATGAACATACAAATTGATGACGGGAGTCAAAGATTTTAGCCAGGAAATTAAGAAATTCTTTTTTCCACGCTCGCAGCACAGCAATTTGTTGCAGACTTTCATTTTACTTTCGGTGACACTAAAAAGTGTTGCCGAAAAATGGAAGATTACACAGCAACCTGTAAAACGTTTATAACACAAACACAAACACACACACAGACACTGCCAATTTAGAACAATATACTAGTAATACAACGCCAAATATTAAAACGTTTTCCCCGTGTTTGTATATGTGCGCTGAGGTGTGTTACATTTCAAAACTCCTTGTTTTGCTTCTTTCAATACTCTCCTCGTTACTCGTATGATGCTGCATGAAGTTAGTTTTCATTACAAATGTGTTTGCCCTTCTTTGTATGTGTGCACAGGTGTGCTGTTTATGAATATTTGTTTGCTTTTTCCGTGTTTGTGTTAGTGGAAATCAGCAGTGGCAGCACCACCAAACTTTAATTGCTTTATTATGTTGCGTGTTGTAAGCGCTGCAGGATATTTTATTATCAGTTGTTTCTTGTTACTAATACATATACGGCAAGTACACAAATACTAGCATGTGATATGATACAGTTGGTAGCAAAACTGGATGATAAAAGAGATACTGATTTTTTAAGCTTAATAATTCTATTAGGGTTTTGAATACAAAGAGAAATAGGAATAGTAATAGATAATTATATTTAGGTTTTAGTGAAAGAACTTTACAAAGGACTTTATGAAGAGAGAGAGAGAGAGAGAGGAAGGAGAAAAGGAAAATTACTGAAAAAATTGCAATTAGCCAAACAAACTGTTTTATGTTATAAAACCTTTATAGAGTATCTCTGCGATAAACACGAAATATATATAATAATAGGATTTCGTAGTTACTTTTAGAGCAAATTCAAAATCTTGTTTCTATGTTTTATATTGCAAAAATAATAGTGTGAATATGTACACAGAAAAACCTTTCAAAACATATAAGACTTCTTAAAATCAGTTGAAGTTAACAAACTAAAAAGCGTACTAAAATAAAATGTTGGATGCATTTGTACAAAAAAATAAATAAACTCAAAAGAGTATATCCTTATCATTTAAAATTGTTTCGAGAGATCTTTCTGACATCCTGTAAATAAATTTAACAGCCTCCTTAAATTTTTACGCTAATTTTCTTCGATTCTGAAAAGAGTTTTAAGCAAGTCTGAGCTATTTTATTACCACTTAAAAATTTAATTTGTGTACACATTTTGCCACATCTCGCTGTATTTAATTGTATTTGTAAATCCTTCTCACACACACACGTCCACACGCATACGCACATGGTGCACAGTTGTACTTTCATGTTGACTTTGGCGGTTTATTAATTGTGTGAACATCCACACATGAGCTCCACTTGAACGTTTTTTATGAACTAGAATTCACAACACAATTAAGTTATAAAATTGGGTGGGGGAGGGGAACGAGATTGCTATGACACACATGTACAAAATGTATTTAATTGTGTTATTCTTAAGTAGTTTGAGTTTGAGTTTTTGATTACGTGTAAATGGCTGTTAATGTGTTTTAATATTCTTCTGTGAGTAGGTATTTGGAAAATGTGCTAAACAAAAGGCCTGCAAAGTAGACTACAACAATACTTGAATGAATAATTAAAGCCATTGATTCGCGGGTTTTCTAATAAAATTACGAGTTTCAAATAAATTCAATCCACTAGTAAAAGAAGTCTGTGAAGTTTTATTTTGAAAATCACTGACTTTTTTCCAACATTTCCTCATCTTCCGCTCTTTCCTCTATGGAAAGTAAAATGTATTTATTACTTTTTTGCTATTTTATGAGCAAAAAAAAATAATATTTCACAAACAATTGTCCGTAAGCTGAACGTTGGCCAGACTAGAGCACAACAAAAGCAACCAACTTACACTTGAGGGCAAACAGAAAATTGGCCACACACTAAATTGCACTCTGGCTCACCGGCATGAAACTCAAGCAGTAAAGTTAAATACACCAACCCACATTCGTATGATTGTAGATATAAATTTACAGAAAAGAAATTATTGAAAAAAAAAAATATAAAAAAGCAAACACAGCGGCAACGAAGTGGGAAAAATGTAGACTGTAAACACAACCACCAACACCTAAAAACAAAACAGCAATTTTCAAATAAATACACAAAATGCAAGGAAACACACAAAAGAAGGAGCTAAAAAGAGTTTCACAAAGAAATAAAAATATTTAACAGATACACGAGGATAGTTATTTGAGGAAAAATGCAAAAAAAATAATTTAATTTAATAACAATTTCTTAATTCAAAATACAAGAGAGTTGTTCATTCTCAAATTTTGATTTGAGCCTGAGTAATTCTCTAAATGGAACTTTAATCTGTAAAAAACATTGTTGCCATCTACGAGTATTTACGCCGATTCAAAAATCCTGAAAATGTTTTAGACGATCAGACCTGTATTTCATGACGCCAATTAAGTGATCAAGAGAAATAAACAGACAACAGCAAAGTTAAGTGTAGTCATCACAAATTATAGACCGATAAGAAAACAGCTTAAAGTCCTAAATCACAAAAAATATTTCCTGCTTAAAAACAATTTATTTGACAGGAAAAGCAGAAAATATTTTGATGCATCGGCCCTTTAAGACTTTAAAATTGCCCTCTTATTCAGTATTTTCATATAGTTTACGGAATAGATCAAATAACTCGCCTGGCAAAAAGTACCTTCCAAAGTAGTCAATGAGATAGTAAATTTCTGATCTGGAAGTAGTGTTTTTGTACGTGAGGTCTATGATTTTTTTAATTAATTAAGGGACTTCTCTGCAGGATCGTGGATGCACTAGACATTCCCCAGTCATTTGCCAACGTAAGTTTTATATATTAAAACAACTGCATGCTCCTGCCAAACAGCGATCATACAATCAAATAATTTTTAATAATTTACACTTGACAATTTATTTTATATAAATTTTTCATTAATGCCTCCTACTAATTCAATTATAGTTTTAAAAATAAGTTTATAAATAATAAGCATAAAAATATTACCGAATATTATTAATTATAAAGAGGTCAAGAAACCAGAAGAATTTATTTATAAATAAAAATAAATAACTTCTAACTTTAAGTAAGTAAAATAATGTCTCGATCAATTATATGGATATTATTTCTAATCGCTTCCTGATAAGTCGGCGACACAAAATAATTGAATATTTTTTAGCAAAGAAAAAGTTGTTCCTCAAAAGCGACTTCCAATTTCTTTCTTTGGTCAATATGGAAATATTGAAACAAGTTCTTGACTTTTAAGTAATTATTTAAACCTACCTCGTATATTTTGCGAAAGATCACTGCATAATGAATTGCATACATGAAAATACTTGCATAGACCCAGCAAACAAAAGCTAATTTTATTTCAGAATAAAGTCTTGTGTTAATCACTGATCCTGAATATTCTCCAGATGCAGGACTTTGAAACCGGATAGACCGAAATAAAATTCCAAGTCATTATAAAAATTTCACATTTTACTATTCACATTTACTATTATTATTTTATTATTATTATTATTATTATTATATTTTTTGTAAATACATGAAACATTCTTGTAGATCCTTTTAAGTTTGCAAGTGTTAGAGGACAATTTATGGGAGCGATTAATAATTAATATTAATCATACGCCCAAGTGACAGACTATTAAATATTTACTGCCTCTCCCACGATCTCTGTAACATTTTTCGCCTTCTTTTCTAAAAACATGCACTTAAAGCGAATTTTGAAAGAAACGCTTCTATTTCTAAAAAACGGAAGATTCCTTTTAGTAAAACTTTTACTTACGAACTAAAAAATATTGTAATTTTTCCTTAAATTTATGTAAAAAATTTAGCATTTTCTCAGATTTGAAAACAACATAATTTTATAGCGATTAAACTGTTATTTGGTTTAATCCAAAAAAAGAAACAAGTCTTACTACATAGTAAAACCAGATACAAATTTTATATAATTTTCTTATGCTAAAACTAATAATTTCAAACTACAATCAATAGCAAAATGAGCTTAAATGTTTGCTGGATTTATACAAACAAGCGCTTACCAACAAAATTAATGTCTTGGCACTTGTAAAATCGTTGAAGAGTAGCACGGGGTATAAAAAAAAGACACAACAAAACACAAACAATGAAATGCCAAAAAATAAATTTTTTTGTTATTTTCCCAAACCCAAACAACAACAAAATATTGCAAAACTGGACTATTGAGAGCAGCAACTCGCATGTGTGTTTGGATGTGGCGTGATTCAACGTGCTACAACGTTGCACACTGCAGGTTTTCCCATTTCGATGTTTAGAGAGCGGCACATGTAACGGAAACGGATGCTCCAACACATTCAAGCGTACACAACTGCTCACATTCGCACAAACACACGGATGAATAACAGCAGCAACAATATAAATTTATATGCAATTCAAATGTAGACATTTTGTTTTATTATTATTTTGTTCTGCTTCTGCTGTTGTTTCATTTACTTAAAAACTCAGTCCAGTGAAAGGAAAAAAAATGTTTGTTTCTCGGTCTGCATGTGTGTGTGTGTGTGTGCATTCAGAGCAATTTATATTTTTTTTCTACGTTGTTTGGCCAACATGATGAAGTTTTTTATTTATCTTTTAGATGAATTTCTTTATTTCCCTTTATGTACTGCAGCAAAATGAAATAAACAGAAAACATAATATCAACGAGCGTTTCTAAAGAAATTGTAATTGTAACAAAGATTTTCACTGGAGATAGCGAATGTTCTAAGAAGAATATAAAGAATTTTAACTGAAGAATGGGACGGCGCACGATAGAAAAGGGTCAAAGTAGTTAGAAAGTAAACAGCATTTCCATCAAACGCTTTCATATTTATTTGCTCTTATAAACTGTGCAAACAACTGGAATGATTTTGGTATGAGTTTGGAATGTGATATTCTAATTCCATGTCTTCTAAGAAAACTATATTGACAAAAGGATAGTTGTAGTTGTAGAATAATATCCTTAAGGCAAGGATTTTGTAGGATTTGCTGTTTTGTAAAGAGTTAATTATTATAAAATAAATTATTTAAAAAATAAGTGGGATACTTTTTCTTTCTTTCAATTTTCCTCTTGATGCTTGTCTTGGTCTCACTCTCTCATTTATATCTATTTTACTTTGTTTAATATTTTGAATTAAAGAAACTTTAGTGACTTAAATTAAAAATTAAAGGTGATAAATAACGACTCCTTAAAGTCTATTTTGAAGTTACCGCGAGCGCGCACAGGAGCGAACGAGGAAGCTCAGCGGTGAAAGTAGGTAACTCTATTGACTCCACCGATACTACAACGGAATGTGCTCAAGTGATATTAAGAAATTTTTAGTCAATAATAGATTCTTCCCACTGGCTGAGTTACCAGTAATTCTCATCACGCATTACAAAGAGGATTCGTTCTTTGACTCAACGGCTCGAAGTGTCATAAACTTCCTGCAGAGCTCTTCCCTGCTACATTTGACTCAGGATGATTGAAATTGAACGCCCATAGACACTGCTCTCGCTATCCTTCTTCCCTTAGTAAAATGTCCTAGTGCTGGCAAAATGCATCGCATATGTAGGGGGCATTCCCTGAGTGCTGGTCCAAGAAAATAGAATTAAACTGCGCATTTTTTTTTTAACTTGTAATTTTAAATCGGCAACAGACAGATTTCAAAATCTTAAAATGAAAATAAACAATTTTTGTAC
This sequence comes from Linnaemya vulpina, assembly GCA_963675445.1. Lineage (NCBI taxonomy): Eukaryota > Metazoa > Arthropoda > Insecta > Diptera > Tachinidae > Linnaemya > Linnaemya vulpina. The sequence goes on along the minus strand of OY776279.1, from coordinate 81,514,864 downwards.
ACACAACCAGTGTACATTTGCCTGCTTAAGAAACTCAACCAGGATCTATGTCCAAACCCACTGTTGTTCAGCATGGCAGTCCACCAGCGACAGTAGCACCCACAGGATTGTTTTTTAAATAACTTCACTCTAATTATAAATTTTCCTAGTTCTTATTTTATTGGTTTCATACTTCGTTTTGTTTTCGTCCTTTTTTAGTCGCTAAAACCCTTTTGATTAATTTGCAATGAAGATTCCTAAAAAAAGGGACCGTTGCTTGTTGCTACTGTCCACTACCTGCAATTGAATATCTTCACAATATAATTCTTGTGTAAACAAACAAAGAAAAGTGAACAAAAACTAAAAGGCAAAAGCATCTCTGGTGCTAACAACAGCCATATTAAGCAATAATTTGTCAATTTTTTCTGCAAACATCATTGTAACACATTTTTCTCTAGATCTAAATACACATTCACAGAATCATATTTAAAACTGTCATATACTTAACAGACTGACTTATCATGTTTGAGGGATTAAAAAGCATGACTTTTTTGAAAGGATATCAAAACCTTATAAAAATAGAGAAGCATCAGCATTAATAACTGTGGGTAGCAGCAAGAAAACAACTGCTGGCAAATAAATACCACGAAGTCTGAAGAGAATAAAAGACTTGAAATTATCACAATATTATGCACATCATGCTCTCGTCATCATTGTCATTGTCATGCTGACTTGCAACATGCAACAATGTCATCATCAACGTCAACATCATCACACCATTCGTAATAAAAGCAAACAAAGAACGAGACGAACGATAATAGTAATCGCACGAAATTAACAACAAAAAATGCTTTATATATTTTGCGTCCTTTTCCTCTGTTGTTCTCTACCCCTCTAACCTTTTCTGTGTTGCTGCTGTTGCCCACAATGTTCCAAGTCACATGATGTCATTTATAAAACTTTTAATATCTCAAGCAAAACATTTTTTGCAAACTTTCTTGATTTATTTGTAACTTGAGCAGAGTAGAAAGTTGGATTCTAATTCAGGTGAAAATGAGTTACTTTTTATTTTATTTAATCAGATCATTCGCTTCAGGTGACCTCAGAGAAAGGAAAGGTCATCTACCCTTGAAAATTTTTCTTCATACACCATTTTTATCTGCTTTTTATTGCCTATTCCAAATATTCACGATCTTTTCAATAAACGAATAAAATTTCATTAACATCTATTTAACCTGGGTGTTGTTGGTTTGAATTTATATGTAAATAATGGCCTTAAGCCGTTTGAGGTGTTCCAGAACATGTCCTTTTACTTTTTATCTTGTAAATTTTTATAAATTTAAGGATAATGCAGAGCCAAAGAACAACTACTTTCGAGAATTCCTATTTTAATTCTGACCCCCATATTCATAAAGAAATAAAATGTATTTTAAGAAAAATTTTTTTATGAAAAACTGTAAATAAATTTTATGAAAATATATAAATAACAACAACAACATATTTTTATTCAGCTGCAAAATTCCTTTGTTTATCCAGCACGCATCTGTTGGCCAACTTGAGCCAATAGGACTTAAAGTTTTTAATTTCATGTTTGTTGTTTCGTTACAAAGAAAGAGAGAGAGAGAGGAAGAGAGTGAAAGAGAGAGGATAAAATTTAATACAAATACAATACAAAAAAACTGTATAACTTTCCAATCCTTTTCCTTCTTACCTCTTCCTATTGGGGCGTACGCAAGCGATTGTAGTCAAGATGAATTTTAATTGAAACTTTCGAAATATCTTGTGGCAAGAAGTAAAACTAAATGTTTTAACTAAGAAAGTGCTGTGTAATTGCAAACTTTTGTGCAGCGTGGTGAGCGTGAAGACCAGACCAGCCTTGATGCTTTTGCTTTATTTGCTCCTGCAAACAAAACATGTGATTCCTTTTAAGACCGTACGAAGACTTTTCAAGTCTCGTAACTACTTCTGCTTAAAGTTTAAATAATTTATTTATATAAATTTCCTTTATACGAGTGTATTTTTACACAACAAAAGATATTTACTAAGAAATAAAAAAATAAAAATGAAACTAAAAGCTAAGAATAGTTTTTAAAAACTATTTGCTCAAGTAAACATTTAGTTTTGCTTGAACAAATTTGGAAGTTGTGAAAAAAATAGGAGATCACAAGAAACCATTAATAAATAGTTCGAACATTTTTAAACTGCAAATAAATAACTTTAAGGACTTTTGCATTCTGGTGGTGCGAAAAGCTGTTAAGTTTTATTGATACAAACGGCTGTTTGAATTTGTGTCTTAAAGGATTTAATAACTTCTTGGTTATCAACAAAAATATTTAACCCATTTCTAGGCTTCTGAGTCTTGCTAAATTACAATATCGTTAGTGAAAGTGGGGTGGGCAGGATGTGCACTTTTCTGTGTTCCACATTTCCATGCTTAAATTTATTTAATTGAGATGACTACAGTCAGAATCGTCATCACTTAAACTCAAAGCCAATCGTTATGCTTCACAGACCCCGTCATTGTTATTTCCTTATCTGCATTGAAAACAATTGAAAATTTCATTTCATTTGTTCTTAAATTCCTTGACTTGGAAATCAACAATCTGTTCATTAATTAACCACTTTATATTTTCATATTATAAATATTTCAACTCATATGAGCGTTAGTGATTTTATTTAACACGTTTCGAAAGGCGTTTAAGTTTGTCTCATATTAATTATTTCTACGAAAACACACCTGGTACATTCTGGCGCTATCGTTGGTGTTGATGTTGGTTTTGACGGTTAAAGTTCATTTTGGTTTATGCTTCAGCACCTTTTTTAGTGCAAATGACAATTAAACTTGTCTTGTATGTGGTTTGGTTTTACAGCAGTTTGTCTGTGTAGAAGAGCATAAACAACCGCATGCACACGCACTTGGAGTGATGCATGTGTGTGTGTGTGTGTGTGTGTGTGTGTGAGGGTGTGTGCTGGGCATTGATGCAGTTACACAAAAAGTAATTATCGCTAAATGAACAAATTTAAGTTTTAATAATTAATTATAATAATAGTTTTAATGTAAATGATTTTATCACAATTTCAATTTATGTAAATTCTGATATAAAAGCAGGCAGTAAAGTTTTCTACGTCGCAAGTAGAAAAAGGAGGTGGAAACGACAGGATATTGTGTGGGAGTCGCATATAAACAAATAATGACCATTTCAACGAAAATCTCCGATTACTTTTCGAAGCAGAATCCTTGAAAAACTATCGTCCCGTTTGTCGATATCTCCAGCCATCGTTCGTTTACATAACATTTACAATAACAACCACTAAATATTTTCAATTAAAATTTAATTGAGTTAATTAAAGTTTCAATTGTGCATAAAATTCAATATCAGCAAATTTTCGCAACCATGAAAACAAACCAAGAAAACAGACAGAATATATATTTCTTCCACAAAATAAACAAAGAAAAACTCGCATGTTTCAAAATTGTGTTGCTGTTTCTAAACGGGTGGGCCGATTGTATTGAAGTTTTAAAGAACAAACATTTCTTTAAAAACATATTTTTCTTCTACTTGAATTTCAACACAAGAAAAGTCGAAAAAACATCAAATTATTTAAAAAAAAATGCTCTCAATTTCTCTATTCATGAGAGTCCATAAAAACGCAATTCTTATCGATCGAAATTGCCAAACCATTCATATACAAATTTCATGCGATGTCGAATGCCCTAATTTGCCCCAAGAAATGTCTGCTGAAAACTCTCACTTGAAAAATTAATATGATAAAATATAACAGACAACAGTTTTAAATATTGAAATAGCAGAGCAGAGCAGTTGTTTTCAAAGGTCGCTGCACTTGATATTTGATATAATAAGTTTCTTCATCTTTGCGATTTGCGATTACAACTACGATTCCGATGATCAGCATAACTTCTTCTTAAGGTCGGCAAGTTGCGTGCAGTTTCTGTTTGCAACAAGTTATGAAAAAAGATACTAAAGGATACTGGATCCAGCCGATGGTAACAAACTTTTACTAAAGTAAAGTGTTGCTTTTTGATTAGTTGAACTAACCAAGAACTATTTAAACAGGTTATGAAATTTTATTTAACACAGACTACTTGTTTAGAAGTTATAGAATTGTATTCACATATTTTCTGCAATATCCCACTGTGCGACGTGGCAATCGAGTTAAATAGTTCAGAAATAAGAAAGCGATTGTATTATATCTATAATAAAATTACTAGTAAAACTTATTTTTAAAAAGTGTTTTAGTAAAACATATTTGATTTTAAAATATTCGATATTCTTTCGACTTTTTTAATGGATTAAAATAAGTTAATTTTTCTGTTATCTGTTACACACGATTTCAGAAGATCAAATCAACGGAATATACTTGCACTGAATATATTAAAAATTCAGCAAATTTTCTATAAATTCCTTTGAGTGTTAATGCAAAAGAGAAAACGTTGCATTAATGCAACTAATTTAGCACATGCCTGCAAGTAAAAATTAGCAACGCCATGAAACACGACACCTTTTTTTTGTAAAACTATTTTAAACACACAAAAAAATGAACTTTGGCATTTTTAACAAGGAAAACTTTTTATCGTGGAACGTGTAAAAATATTAAAACCAACACAAAATTAAAGTCAAACGTAAGCAAAAAAGTCAAACTCCCCCAGGCAGACTTAATTTTTTCCACCCAACCCAGCACATTTCACACACACAAACTGCTCTCCACAAAATTAAACTCCACTAGCAAGTTTTAAAACAATAAAACTGCATGTATTTAAAAAAAAAAAAAAAAAGAAAACAGAAGAAGAGAAATAATAGCAATAAAAAAAATTAAAAGATGATGGCAGTTAAAAAGTTTGATGCTGCGTAGCAATTATGTGGAAAAATCTAAAAGGCATAAAACGCTCATTAGACTTTTTGTTATTATGAAATTTTTTCCTCTTTTTAATCACTCGCAGCATAATTTTTTTCCTTAACGCACATTTCCATCTTTCGTTTTGCATTTGGAGCAGTTCTGGGGGTTTTTTTTGTTTTTGCTAAGAAATCAAACTAGAAAGATTGAAATGAAGATGCTGCAAACTAAAAGTAATGAATTGAAAAGGAGGCAAAGAAGAAGTCGGCGTGCACTGTGGAATAATTATAAAGTTTCAAAGCAAAAAAATCGTTGCCACTGCCCTCCAAACTCCATTCATATTGTGCCCATAACAAATTGAATGTATTCATGTTGTGGTTTTCCAAAAATGTCAGGGCAAATAACTGTAGGAATAGCCTGCTTATCATATCAGATCAGCAAAAATCAACAAACATGATTTAAAAGTATTTTTTATGTAGATAAGAAATAATATAAATATTTTATTTTCTAATCGAGCAGACATTAAAATATAATCTTAAACCAGAGAACTCGTACTGTAGAAATTATTGTCTGTTGAAGTTAATTAAGGCAGACAGTTAATATTTTGATTACAGCGTCCAACTGCCCAGAGATCTAAACACTGCTGTTGCTGCCTTCACTTTACAAAAATTTATTCCAATTTAATATTTTTTATAATTCAAACACTCACCTTTAATTTGACAACAGATGCACCAGCTGAAAATAAATTTAAAAAAATTAAAAATTAATTATATTGAATAATGAAAAATAAAAAGATTTAATTATGTCCTAACAAAATCTACAAAATCATTCAACTGCTCGTATCACTAATTAAAATGTAAATCAACTTGATCAAGGACTTTGCAAGAAATTTATTTCCATTTTCTTTACATCATGGCCCACAGTGTCTTAAGACTTATAATTTCTTAAAAGAGCAATAATTTTTAATGAGTTTTTGCAAAACTACAAACTACTCGGTATAGAAAGATCGTCATTATTTTATGGCAGCGCAAAAACAAAAGATGTTTTTTTCTTATGGAAATTTGCAAAAAAAAAAAAAGAAGAGAAAAACATGGAGAATAAATATTTTTATTTTCACTGCGAGCAGCAGCTTAACTATTGTTTTTCCTGGCATATTGTTTCCGGTTTAATGAGGTATGGATATGTTCATGCATGTATAAGCATAATCAGGCATGCATGCTTGAAAGCATGCATGTACTTGTTCGCAGCGGCATATGTATGTGTGTGTGTGTGAGTGTGTGTGTGCTTTTATTTGACATATAACAGCAAATTTTTTTGTCAAAGTGGCATGAAGTTGAAAAATCAATGCAGCATATTATAAGTGCCTAAGCCAAGCCAAGCCAAGCCGAGCCAAGTGGTGAATAACAAAAAGTTTGTGCCTTCCAACGTGTTTGTTTAGCGGTGTGTGTTTGTGCGAGCCCGAGTTGGCATATTCTAGTACTTTAAGTATGTGTTTGCAATTAATAAAGGCTAAGGTGGCATTAAGATATCATTGTGTATGTGAGCACACACACGCGTGCAGACTTGTAAAATCCCATACACAAATAATTCCGGGCTGGTATTGTGTGCAACTTGTTTTCTGTCTTCTCTTGTTGAAATGTTGATTTTCGAATAGTTTTATGTCGTTTGTTTGCTTCATATTTCTTCGTCATCGATCCACTTTTCTGCTTAAAATGCTGGATAATGAGGAAACTTTTGTTGGAGAAATCGTCAAAGAAATTAATTAAGCAGATATCCATTCATTTATTTTCACCATCTCATAAGGCAGCATTAAAGAGTCTCTATTTAATTTCGATGATATATTTTTTTGTTGTTGTTGCACAAATTCATTGATGCGTAGCTTGTCGTGGATTTTAGATTTGCTTTATTAATTACCACTGCATGATGTCAGGATATGAAATTTGCTTTATATTCAAAGGATTGTGTTTTATTAAGAGATGCCCGTATTCGTCAGCACACTAAATTTTCTGAACCGGAGATTAAATCAAACATATTTGGTGGATATAACAATGAAACTAACGCAACAACGCAAAAGCTCTTTGAGAATATTTAGGCGTGTTTCATAGAGATAAATAATCTTGTGGATGTTCTGAATAAATCTTGGCATAATGACAACGTCATTACCAAAAAGGATTTTAATAAAATGCTATGTAGAGAGAGGGAGAGAGAGATAGGAAATAGTCGACTTATAAATTATTATTTTAATTTCATATGAAGAGTGCTGATCCCAAGAAAAAAAATATGGAAAAACGTGGGCCCTAAAGATCACCTCTATAACTTCCCGCTAATCTTCACCCCAAGACTTTCGCACCCTGATTTTTATGCTGATTCTATGCTTATGAGTTCTTCGACTGATTCTGACATGATACGCAAAGATCGATGTAGTTTTGGATAACTATAAGAGAATTGGAGTTTTTATCAAATCGCGTTTATCGAATTTTTTTCGTTTCGAAATATTTACAAATTCTATAGTTATAGACAGGTTACACACTTACGCAAACATACATATACACACAAGCACACACACATCCATACGAACATGGTGACAACCTCGCAAAATTAGTCAGGAACACTTCCCGGGGACTGAAAACGTCGATATCTAAAGTTGTTGACCTTCTCTCATTCAGAAGCTGTTGGTAACCCAAATCGCTAAAACCTTTGCTGCTATTTTTGTCACCAACAAATCAAAAAAATGTTACGAAAATTTCAAGAAAATATACATTTTTTTCATTTTCACTTCATCAAAGACTGGCACATGTGTGTCAGCGAAATATTTCTTTTTATTTGTTAAAATTCAGACGCGTAGAAATAAGTCAAAAAGAATTGTGTTAGATTTAAAATGACAAAAAATATGTAAGAAAATATATATTTTTTTAACAATAAACCACTTCTAACATCAAGAGAAAATATATTCAAAAAAAACAAGAGTAGAAAAAATAAGAGTCCTTTATGTCCTTGTAATTAAAACTCTAGATATTTTTGAATGATGAATTTGAAGCGCAAACTGAATGCATCATAATTTCCATGAATTCTAAATTTGTTGTTGAGTCTTTTTTTATATTCTCTGGTTTTTTTAATTCTTTATTTTCGCTGTTATAATTTACACTTAATTTACTTTAATAATATATTTCTTAGCACTTATTTGCTTGCGAAATGATAATCATAATAATGCTGCTGCTTAGTTTTTTAACTTAATATTTTTTCTTATATATTTTTCATATAATTTTTTCTTTGTCAAAACGTTTCTTCTTTTCTTGCTGCTTTCTTTCATCTCTGCTTCCAGCTTTTTTTTTTGTTGCGTGAGGATAAATGCGACAAAATTGCTCAAAAAGTTGCTAAGGAAAGTGGTAGTAAAAGTTACGTGATACTTTTTTGTTCCTTTTTTTTTGTTTTTCAAAATTTTGCTCCTTCACTTTTTTATTTATTTTTTATGTAATTTTTGTTTGCATATTTTCGGGAGTGATAACAATTCAGCTCAAGTTTTTTTTAATTTTATTTTGTACTGCTCGACTTGAGATATAAATTGAAAGAGGAAATCGATTTTGTTCAAACAATAAATGAGTCCATGTTGTTTTGATATGAAACTTTAAACAAGTTAATCAGCTTGAAATTTGCGACATTCTGATAGTCAGGAGGTGGCTGCTACTTATGAAAAACATTGTGCCGGATATGTGATTTTTATTAGCCCTTCTATTTATTATTTTACTACTCTACTTTTTGGCTCATGATTTTGTTACATTTCTTCAATCCATTTAAAGATGCTGTGAGAAATTCCTTAACATAATTTTTAGTATTAAGAAATAAATAAATGCTGACAGTTGAGTAGATATAATTTTCAGTCGTCCTTTTTTATATTTTTTGTCTTCTACTTTTCAGTACATGATTTTGTCAATTTTAAATTTCGCCATTAAGACAGGCCGACAGCCATAAGCAAACTCAAGTGTATATATATTATTGAAACTGGCTGACAAAGAGATCAAACTCCCGGCCTTCCGTTTGCTATTAGCTTTTTTGGGAAACAATTTCTTAACAAAATAACTTACTTGCCTTTTTTGTTGGCATGGGTTCAGCCAGTGTTTGATATACGTGTTTGTGTGTGCGTGTGTTTGGGTTTGGCTGTCCAAGAAGTTGACTTGACAGCCGTTCCTTGCAATAGAAAACGATATCGTTTTTACCTGATCTTGATCGTATTCAACTATCGCCAGCTGAGATCAGGGCTTAACATTTTCACCTCTTTCCATCAGATGTTACTGCCTCCAGTCACTTGTCGAAGTGATAATTATTTTAAAAAAGGACCATCTCAAATCAATATTTGCTGTCGTTAGCCAGGACAATTGCCATTTTCATAATAATAATAATTTATACGTTTATAAGCGTCTGTCGACCGCCAACGGCCCCGAATTTGTTTAGGAACAAGTTTGTTTGTTCTAACATTCTTGTTTTATATTAATTGTGTTATAATTTAATTATATTTCTGATTAGAGAACAAATACAACTGCATAAACTCTAATACATTTAAAAGTAAGAAGAGCAAAATAAACAAACTTGATGTTAAACAGAGATAAATAGAAAATAGAAAGATGACAAAAGAAAAACCTTTTCTAAAACACGCGTTAGTACGCAAAAACAAAAACAAATAAGTGCTCAAGAACATGGTCTTTCTGGCATAATTATTTGTATGTGTGCGTGTTACGTTTGTTGTGACAATAAAATGTATGAAGTGTTTGGCATGAGAGCATGTTCAAGGGTTTGTGTCTTTATGCATGTTTAGCTTTGCATGGGCAGATACTTATTGTATGTCAACTGCAGTAAATGTATCTGGTTAAAATACAAACACAACATATTCGTTTCGAATATGTCAGGAAATACATACACAACATTCGCAAATAGAAACCGATACAGGGTGTGTGAAAACATGTTGTCTATGAATATAATTTACCACTTCTTAAGTAACAAAAACAACAACAATGATAACAACAAGAACAACAACTTTAGATTGTATCTACAAGAACGAAAAACCAAATTATGCATTTACAAACATAAAATAACATCATTATGACAGAAACAGATAAACAAAGACACATGCTGATACAAATTATTCCACTCTCTCAGTGTGCGTATGACTGTGTGAGTGTGAGTGTGTGTGCGAGCATGTCTGTGCATGTATGAGCATGTTTATTTAGATATTTATATTTGCATGCGAGTATATGATAATTTCGAAATGTATAAATTATTCAAATAAGAGTATTATTCTTAATAACTAATAAAGTTTGTTTAAATACAACGTTATTGAAATGCACTAAATTGATCGCTATTGAACAGATATAAAATTTATTTTAAATTGAGGTCACACATAATGAATATGTAAAATCGTTTCTTTTAATAGAATATGATTATTCATTAAACTTCTATTTTAAAATATATTTGCCACAGTTTCATATATATTTTCCGGTTGCGACAGCTGTTTTTCGTTACAGTTTTTAAAGCTTCGACATCGTTAATTATCATGCAAACTGCTGACATTTGTTTTAAGCAAAAAAAAAAAAAAATATATATATATATATATATATATATATATATGTATATATATTTTTATAGATCTGTATAAAATATAAAAGACGACTTTTTGTTATCCCTTTTTAGGCTGATGTCAAACAGCAAATTTAAATATAAATGTAGTTTTCAAAAGATTATAGTTTGAAGATTTACACAATATATATATAATATATAACATCCGTTTAGTTTTCTATATCATTCATTAAATGAAATTCGTTCTTTATCATCAACTTACTTGCTTCAACTGTTACGTTGCTTACAGAATACTACCTATTAAAAGCAGAATGGCTTTGGTACAATCTTTGCATCGAAGACAGTTAAGTTTATGTAATTTTTTCTGTGGAGAGCACAACAATAAAAAGAAACTTTGTAAACTTGTAGAAATGTTGCAAAAAAAAGTCCTTATGTGATGTTGTTTTGGGCTTTAGTATCCTTCCATTCTTTGAGCGTATTTTGTTGCAAATTTAAAATCGCAATAAATCTGTGGTTCTCTATATTATTTGAAAACATCTTAAATGCACACACAAATCAAAACACACATTTCAACACAAATTCAATCGCTTTAACTTTAAACTTTCTAAACACTTCGAGATCTTAAGACTTAAAATCTTTCACAATAAAAGCTGTTAGATACCCGTTAAAAACTGAAATTCATATCAGATATTATTGATATGTTTATTATTTCGATTAAGAAGATTTCATCAATCAAATAACACAATAAAATGAATTATCTGATTCATTTCTGTGGCTGTTTTCCTTTTTTACCATGAGCAGAGGTGCTGATGTGTGAGGAAAATGTGGACGTTTACGTGTGAGTGATTTTTAATTAGTTTTCAACACTCATAAGCCAAGGAGAGTGTATTAGTGAGCCACCGTAATATGATATTAATGATATTAATCACACTTAAACAAGCCAAGCGGCAGAGGGACAGATACAAAAACGTTTATGTTTGCTTAATTGAAACGAAAGAAATTTACCAGCGTTATGAAATAAATCTATTGCTTTTAAATATCTAAATTCAAAAATCTTATGATCATTAAGTTCGTTAAAATGGTTTTGTTTTACTGCAAACATTTATTTTCAAATTATTAAAGATTAATTGGATGTAATAAAATATTAAAGATCGCATTAAATCAACTGGTCAATATTTTATCACAATTATTTATTCTGTTTACGCAGACATTTCAAAAACTTATTTACTTTAAATCACCTAATTTAATTAAGTAATTTATTCAAAGAGCTTTTAAATCAAATTGGAAATTAAAATTGTTTTATTTTTAAAGTACTTGTAAAATTTTTATTGCTTTTTTTTCCAATAAAACTTTATATTAAAAACAAAATGACTTTATTGCTCCATATAAAAATGAACACAAGCAAATAAAATAAATTTGAAAAAAAAACTATTTGTATTTACATGCACTTGTAGGAAGAAAAACATTTCTAAGCTCAAACAAATTCATTCTTTTTTATTTTAATATTTATTTTTATTAAAATTCAACAGAAAATGAACAAAAATAGTGCTTAAAATGTAAAAGTGCAACTGAGAGTGGCACTCGCACAAATACTTGGACATAAAGCAACTAGAAGGTACACACAAACACATGCACACATTAATATTTGCGTATAAGTAAGTATGTGTGCTCAGACACATATAGAGATCTCTATCTACTCGCACAAGCACAGGCACATGTTGTAGTTGGTGAAAAATATTTGCTTTTGTTTTTGGCATGCCAACTTCACACTCGCACATACTGGAGTATAACTGTGACTGGGAGACAATTAAAAGGGCCCTCATCGGGGGCCTCTTACAAATCATATAACCTTTGCAAACTAGAATTAGCTTTCAGTGTTTACAAAGCAAAAATATTTAATAAAACTCCAACTAACAGGGAATTTAATAACCTGCTTCTCGCTAGAGCTCGTTTGCCCTTCACTTTTTCTTTAAAATAGGAAGTAAAATGTAGGATAAATGAAGGGTTCGAAATGTACTACCAAATTCTACTACAAGGCCTCCACCTAAAAGGTCTTTAAGCTCTAGAGCAGCTCTATTGCCTCATGCGAGTGCACATATTTATTTACACTCACAAATGCTCGTATGAAACATATTTTTAAAAACTTTTCCGTATCAAAGATTTACATTCTCGCAAAACTGACTCTTCATCCATCTCTCCCCATCAATGCAACTGACTTTTTCCTTCACTCACACGTTTGCTGGCAACATGCAGTTGCAAGCACACAAACATTGCTAGTGTAATACACTCTGCAAGTGTGAGTGTTTATTGGAGTGTCTGTGTGTGTGTGTGTGTTTTGAAATTTCAAAGTTTTCAATGGATGTCCACTTTAAAAATTAAAACTATTTAGTTTTTGATACGAGCAGTTGCTATTTTTCAAAAACTCTTTGCAAATATTAGAAAGAAGTATAAGAGTCGAACAACAAAAAGCAGCACTAAAGCTGGTTTTAACTTTCCATTTAATATTTTCTATTTTGATAAGTAAAACGCATCCCCATTTAAATTGACTGTGTGGATGTGGTTTTACGTACACAAACACCAGATTATCTCGGTTACAGTCTGCTTCATTATTAGAAATAGATTTTTGGAAATTGTTTCTCAACACTATTTTCTAAAAATAGAAATTTCTAATTATTATGAAAATATTTTTTTGAAATTTTTACTTTGAAATTTTATTTTCAAGCTCTTACTCAAGGGGGGGTGCCAGGGATAGTGCTTCACTGGCGATTAGTATTTAATTTTTGTGTACGATTTATGTGTGTATTTTCTACTTGTCCTGAGTCGCAAAATTAGTTGTCTTTAAAGTAAATGATTTTATGCTTTTCAATTAACAACAACTTATTTCCTTATTGTTTAACACCAACAGCGTGTCTATTTATTGTGCTACTCGTTTAATAAAACTTTCTTCTTTCATCTTTCTCCAAAAGATGATAAAACAAATTCATTTATTTATTTTCACTTCCAAAACACCTTCGAAATAGTCTCATATAAAATTGAAACGAAGTGTGTTAATGGAACCCACATTAAAATGCAGTTGAACACGACGTATGAGCAACATCTGTCAAAACACTTATACGCTCCGGTAGATAAATCTCCTCTTTTGTATTCAAATATGTACACACACCCATACACATGCAATTATCTGTGAATTTTGTTGCAGTTTTGGTTAAAACATTTTCCCAAAAAATTTCCAATTTTCATGGATAATCCTGTTTTGAAAGAAGTTAATTTTCAATTAAAATTGTTTCACATGCAGGTGTTGTGCACAAGATTTTCTTTAATAATTTTTTATTATTAGCAAAACTGTTGAAAATGTTGAAATTCAAGGATTATTTTCTATCTATTTTCAAATTGCGTTTAGCTATTGTAGCGCTGTGCCAGCAGAAGCCAATATTAGGCACTTGGGAAGATGCGATTTAATAACAATTTAAAGGAAATTCAATTCTATTCTATTTCTTAAATTTTTTTATAAAATTAATTGTTTAAATATATCGTGCTTTAACCGCAGAAAAACCTGAAGCAACAGAGTGGAGAATTTGAAACAGATCTTTTTTTTTTAATGCAGACAGAGCCTTAAGACTGGCTGGTCAGTAGTACAGAACATTAACAAATTTAATAGAATTTCTTTATCACAACAAATATTTGAGGCATTTAAAATAGTTTACGATATTCTTGATTTTATGAAAAACTAATAAAAATTGTTTAAACTTTGTCCTTTGCAAGTCGTTCGTTCTTCAACTGTTCCATTGACAGCCTGGCAGTTTTTGATAATAGTTTTGCCCTACTTGGAATGCTGATCGTGTCTTTCTGAATCTAAAACTATGAAGTTGTTCTAAAAAGCAGTTGTAAAATGGCTGTATTCTGGGTCAGGGATATGTTTAAGAGTACTGAAAGCTTTTCAAAGAATGTCTAGAAGATATAAAGGATGCAAAAAACGCGCTCATTCCATTTCCCTAATTGATTTAAAAACTGCAATTTATCATGCAGGGGTTTGCTGGTTTGTCTCTGTGCGCACTCCACTGGTACTACTGGAGATCTTGAGGGAACCTTTACCCAACATTTCTTCAGCAGCATCAGTTAAAGGAAAAGCATGAAACTGTCAGTGACTATGACCATTAATTTCCTCTTCGCTGTATTTCTACTCTTTCATATATTGGAAAAAAAATCTACTAACGGATTTTCAAGCTTCTGATTTAATACTAATTAAATTTACTTTTAATCACACATACGAAACTCTGCCAACATTTGAAAATTTCGAACAGCAAAAAAGAAAAACTTATATAAAAAAACATTTAAAAAAACTGCTCGCACAAACAGCCATCGCATAATGGAAAATGCGTTTTATTTTATGGCTTCAATACGTGACATTTTTTCATGTTGCCATCATTCAGAGAAGTTGGAAAAAGCACAGCAAATCTGCTCCAATAATTGTGGAAAATATATCAGAGAAAAGTAAAACAAGTCAAAGGTGACCTCATTTGAAACTGCTGTTAGTTAAGAATAATGTGAAAAATATAAAAAAAATTATAAATTATAAAGTAACTTGAATTTAAAGATTCTTCACACACAATGAAACTGATAAATTTTGCTTGTAAAATTGAGTTCATTTTCATGCTCCTTCCACACAAACAGTTTTTGTTAGATTTTTCTTTTGTTTGGCTTAAATGTCACTGTATGTTTTAGTTTTTTTTTTTGCGGGTGTATTGGTGTTTGTTTCATAACCACAAATTAAACATACTTCATGCTGGAACACACCCACTTGTCGCAGTCAATTTTGCTGCCAACATTAATTTAATGTCGCTGTTACATGCTTTTCTTTTCTCTTTTTTTTCCCCCAACGAACTCCAGGCGAAACAGGAGTACGCGAGTTTTATTATTATTTAAAATTAATGTAGAAGAGCGTAGAGGAAAGTTTTTTGAAGAGTGAGAGTGAGTGGGTGGGTGCGTGTGAACGTTTGAAGTTGTTTGAACAACTTCACTGACCAGCAGCAGAGGGAAGCAGCAGCAGCTAAAACTGACTGTTGAATAATTTTTATTTTTTCATTTTTCATTTTCTAATGATTTTTTTTAATGTTTTGCCATTTTGAAAAATTATTTCTTGTTGTTGTAATTCTCTATATATATAGTGTTTTTGCTTGAAGTCAACTGATAACAGCGTAGAAAAAAAAACATTTAAAAAGCAACTGACAAGAGAAAAGTAAATGATGGTGAAAACGCAGCAGCAAAAACGTGACCAATTTTTATTATTTTTTATTGTTGTTTTTGCTTTTGCTATTTCTCTTAGATACATGTTTGCTTTGCTGTTTCGCTTTGCAGTTTCCTTTTTTCCATCTCTTTGTGGATTACTGGCCTGTTGTCATTTTATTTCTGTTGACCTATTTGGCTGCCATATTAAATTTTTGCCTCGTTAAGTCAAATAATATGGAATATTTTTTCTTCTTATTGCTGGTTGTTTATAGTTTAACTTATAGGAGGGCAGTATTTAATAGTTTTTAATGAAATCAAGGCACTTTTTCTTGAATGGACAGAATGAATAACATAAAACTGCCAGTTTTTTTCTTCTTAAATATGCAGAAAATGTTGCCTTATTTTTAGAAAAGAACATTAGCAAATTAAATTAAACTGAATGTTTCAATGAATAGTTCTCTATATAAAATTTGTACAACTAAAATAAAAAGCCATGGATTGTGCCGGCCAAAGGTTGAGGTGTTCATTACGAAACTAAAACCAAAAAGATTCAGAAAAATTTAACATGAAGGAAATAATCAAACGGCTAAAGAGGGACTTAATGAAAGCCTCGTTAAAGCAGTTAAAAAAGTTACTCTCAAAAAGTATTTAATAAATTTTTTGACCCTCCCTCGTATATCTTTTGTACGTGTATGTTTTCATTAACGTTCCTCTTTGGTGTTGTTCTTTTTATGTCTTCTTTATTTTTTCAACGCTGTTGGGTCATTAAAACATTTATTTGTTATAACTTTTTTTTGTTCCTTGTCGAGTTCGTGATCGCCTGTTGTTTATTTCAAATTTAATGATAAATTAACTTTTAGGAGGATGTTGTTTGCGAAGAAGAAAATTTAAGAAAAAATATTTTCTTTTCTATCTCCAGAAAAAATTTGTGAGTATCTCTAAAGGCTGGGATATTTTTTGGGGATGCATAAAGAGTTTTTGCGATATTTTATTGATTTTAAATAAATTTAATTTTATTATTTGATCTTTGAGCTTCAGTATTAAGCAAATATTATGTTTATTTTTATTAAGAATCATAAAGAAGACGCAAGTTTTAGTCGGTTTGTATCAAATTGGAATTATTTAAGTTTTCATTATCATGATCCTAAGTAAAATTTTATCAGCATTTTTGCCATGTTTTATGTTTATTAGAGTCATCATTTCGGCCATGATGTATTTGGAACCAGAGATCAACAATGAGTAGAGCTTTTGGTATTTGTAGGCATTCATGAGTGTGTATGAGTCATCGACATGAATTCTACAGGATGTACTCACACTCTCAATTATGCTGGTTTATTACAGTCGGTTGCAATGCGATTTCAAATCATGATTCAACTCCACTCGCTTCTTCAATACTTATTGCTGATCTCTGATTAAAATCTCTTGTTTTTCTTA
This sequence comes from Linnaemya vulpina, assembly GCA_963675445.1. Taxonomy (NCBI): domain Eukaryota; kingdom Metazoa; phylum Arthropoda; class Insecta; order Diptera; family Tachinidae; genus Linnaemya; species Linnaemya vulpina. The sequence continues at coordinate 81,497,803 of OY776279.1, read as the reverse complement.
AATTATTTAATTTTTCTTAATTAAAACTCTCCCAACGTTCAAGAATACTCTTACTTTACATGCTAACCATGACCCATATTCCAATGCAGGTGAAATTTCCAAGGTTTAATTATGAATATTTCTAATTATTCCCAGCGATAGAAAAAAAATGATGAGCTGCTTCAAAACAAAAGCTAACGTTGCCTGATGAGCTACAAACCCATTTCTTATGCAAAAACAATTTGTATAACCGCACAAATAAAATACTATGAGGCCACAACATTTAAAAAGCCAAGAACAGGAAGGAAAAGAAAATAACTAAAACAACTGCTCTTAAAACAGACAAATGCGTAACAGATCCTTTGGGTATAGCAGCGAAATAAAATAGAGAAAGTCAAATAAATAATATAAAAAATATATAAAACTGCACATAAAATGCAATCGCAAGCTGCACTGAGAGCTGCAATAAAACAATAAAAATTAGAAGAGTTTTTTTTTTAGCAACTCAAGTCCCAGCGCTTTTTCTAGCAGTGGAGTTGAAGTGGTGTCTGAAGAAATTATGAATTCTTAAAAAGGAAGCAGAATGTTTGTCTTTTATTTCTACATTTTTTAATATATTTTTTAGTTTCGTTACACTCGTATTACTTCTATATTCGCAGCAAGAATTCTCTAAAGAATTTGTGTGAAACTAAGGAAAAGGACTACGCAGGAAAGCGAAGGTTAAGGTAGACTAAAGCACGCTGGAAGGTTAATACAACCTGTTTGTGTGCTATAAAAAGGAATTTGAAATAAAAAGTTTAAGTGATACTTTTAAAAACAGATTTGCCAGCGGGAAAAATGGACCAAAATGCAATCAACTTAATTAATATTGAGTTTACAGCACAACCGGCATTAAATTTTATTTTGATATTGAAACAGAAGGCAGCCACTAGACGTTCAATAAATTAAATATTCTTTGTTAGTTGGCTGTACAACAGCCTACAATAGAATTGTAATATTTTTAATACAAACTAAACGAGAATTATATCATACCCGAGTACACGAAGTAAATGTATGGCATAATTTTTAATGCTGGTACTGCAGGCATGCAAAGGCTGATACAATCGTACTTTGTTTGGTACCATTCCCGCTTCAAAAGTACTACAAAACCCCAATCACTCAACTTTCGAACTTTATCAGCTGATATTTTGCATGCACTTCCCAGACAAACTGTTCTAAAGGAGTTACAGTGCCAATTCTCTAAAACTAGAATATTCTCACTTACAAAAACCACATAAAATTGGCTGTAAGACAAAGAATTTAATTTATAGATTTTTCCTGGGCTCCTAAAATTTTCTTTTGTAACATTTTGCTTTTGATTGAACACAAAAAGTTACTTCAGTTCATTGACCTCATCAGTTTGGTCTCAATACTTTTAACGGCTTTTTTTTTGTTGTGATTTGTGTTGACCCCAGTTGGCAGCATAATTTTATAATGGATTTTCGTTTCCGTTTTGCTGGTTGTTGGCTGTTTTAGCGTTTGCAAACATAAATAATTTTTAGTTGTTGTTTATTTTTTTTTTCTTCTTCTTTTGGCAAATATCCATATTATTTGTTGTTGTTATTGCCCAACCAATAAGTCTGCTCTATGATTGTGTACATAAAACAACAAAATTTACTTAAAAAATAAAAAAATACGAATAGGAAAAGCTTCTCCCAGTTATTTGTTAAGACTAACCTCAAAAAAATAAAAAAAGTCCACAAATAGTATGAAATAGTAGAGGAAGAAGCATGTCCTGCTTCATGGTTTGGCTCGTAATTTTTTTGAACTTTATATTTTTTTTATTTACAACCGTCAAAGTGCATTTTATGCATCAAACTTGTTCATTCATTCATACGTTCGGTTTTCCACGTCTGTCTATTATTCTCGTACAGACATTTTTACATTTGAAAAACGTACGTTTGTGCTTTTTATTTGTATTATTATTGTTGTTGTTGTTGTTATATAACTTGCATGCACATGCGAGTGGATTTTGCTGTCGTCATGATGTCTGAAATTCTCTAGGGTTATTGATTTCATTTGAACACTCTTTCGCTGTATGTAATATTTTCATTTTTTATATCCGTGCATGTGTGCGTGTGTGTATGTGTGTGTGTGTATTCTTGCTCTGCGATTCAATAGTTTTGTTGGATTTTCATATCCCCAGTTAGAGGTTATTTAAGGTTTTTCCTTGAGTTTAGATGTGGTTGGGGTGAAATGTATGACGACAATAATAGAAGCACGACTTGACTTTTAAATTCTTTTTTCTTCTTCTTCTTTTCCCTATAAATAATGTTGAATGAATTTTTGTTTGGTTTATGTTTTCAATATAAAATATTAAACTTTAGTGAGAGGTTAACGACTTTGGGAGTATTTTTCAACTGCTTTTTATTTTATTTTTGTAACTCTTAACAATAAAGAATAATTTTACTTATAATACATCGTGTAGGTATGACTCATTTTGATGTGTTAACAGACAAGTTGGGGGTCTGGAAAATTCCCCTAAGTATAATAAAACCAGCTGTAACCAGCCACTTATGAGATGACCATCGTTCCATCGGGGGCAAGATGTTACCAGCAGTCCTGGTTACATGCTGAGCACTTTAAAGAAAATTTGTACTCTTTAAAGTGTTCTGAAAAATACGAGGTGTTTCATTTTGGAAATTTCTAGCAACACTTTGTTGAAATTAAAAAGAAAAACTCCACTTTATCTGCTTCATTTATATGACGCAGTTCTCGAAGTCTAATTTAAAAACAATTTATCGGTTTGCAAACTGCAATTTTTTATTATTATTCTTTTCATAACTAACAAAAGCTTTTGCATGTAATTAATTTTTTATTAATTATTAATTAAAAAACCAACTAAATGTTCATGTCAATTCAGAATTCATGTGTTGTCAATATCGATTGCAACTGTCGTGGCATAATTTAGCGAACTACACAAGAAAGTCGTTAAAATTAATTTAAAAAACAAATGCCTGGACATGTTACAAGGCTTATGAAAATTTCTAAAGTCCATTAATAGAATGATAATTACAACAAATATTTTTCTTTTAATATATATTCAAGTTTAGTTCTCTATTTTAATTTACAACAATACTTTTTTTATTTCTTAAACTTGATGTCATATTTCAATGATATTAGAAATAATTTTATTAATAGTTAATACTTCGCTAACAGTTTGCTGACGTCATCAGGAATTTTCTATTGTATCCTGATGATGTTAACAATATGTGAACGATATATTAAATACAAATAATATGGCCTCATTAAATATATGAAAAGATCTGGAGTTTAGTTTATTATTAATGTTTTACTTAAAGACTAAAAGCTTATTAGAAGCGAACAAAATATTTTAAAAGAAAATCATGCTGCAGTCATCAAAAAATTAGCTTCTAAATTGACTCATTCTAGCTAAAGGATAATGTCAATGATCGTTTAGTAGTCCTTCCTGGATGTCTTATATAAAATTTTTTTTGTATATATTAAATAACGCACTTTTGCCTTAATAACCCCTTAAAATTCTGACGAAAGTGTGTTATTTTCCTACAATAAATCAATAAACTGAAAAAAACTGTATTTTTATTTCTGTTGCAAATAATTCGATTTCCCCTTTGGCGATTGTTTTATAAATAACTTCTCTCGCCATTATTTTACTTTTATACGTAATAAATACATAAAAACAAACGCATGTGTATAACTGATTGTGTTCTTATACACTTGCTTGCGGCCTTACTTTTTGTGTTTAAGCTGCAGGAGTTATTAATTACAGTCTTGGCGTGAAGAAAAAGACCCAACTCATTGCAAAAACTGTTTGTTTTTGAAGCAAATATTGTGTACAACCATTTTCAGGCGTATTTATTTATATTAAAGTTAACAACTGTTTAAATATTTTTTATAATATTTCTTGTAAAGGAAATTCGTCCTTGAAGATTTGCGGTGCAAAAAGGTCGGCTGGTATTTAAAACTATTAAATGCCATGATATGACGCGATCACCTTACAAACCTGCTTATTATTTAAAATTATTTTAGCCCAATAATATAAAAGAGATGCATAAAAAGCAAAGATGGCAACAGGACGCTGGTTAGTTCACGATACATTCAAGCGCTGTGAATAATCGTTGCTTAAATAGTTAAATTATTTATATTTAAATTCAAAATAATTATTTATCAAATATAAGCTCCAGTGCTTTTCCTTCTTTCTTGAATAATTAATATTTTAGCTGTGGCCCACCTTTTGGTTTGGAAATCATCCCAAGAAGGATTTCTATAAATTTTACTCACAAAATTAAGATCTTTTGGATACGAGCATTTAATTAGTATTTGCAACATATCGAAATAATAATTATTAATAACATATTCGAATAATTGACTACATGAACTGGCCCAGCTGGAAATTGTACTCCAGTTGTAGCGAAACAGGCCTTGACTATTCGTAACGTGCAACGCATGTTCGCATTCCAAATTATTTCAGCTTTCATGGGGCTGTAAAATAAATTCCAGCATTTCTTTCTCCCCTAAAATTTTAATCGATGCTGGTATGCAAAATATATTATATATTTCATATTTTATAATATGAGAATGTATGTGTATACATTTGCAGTGTATTTGTGCTCGTATATAAATGTTTATTTTATGTGCACGTACACGACATGACTTTATTGTTATAATTTTATTTACTTGTGAATTTAATTTTTTCATTTCTACTAACAGCATTCGTGTGTAGCATTTGTTTTACTGGCATTTATGCCTGCGAGTTTTTGTTATGGATTGTAAACACTTGATCTGAATCAAATGTTTAGATTACAAAAAAGTGTTGTAAATTAATCGATTTAAACCTTAATTTTAATTTTAGATTATCAATCAGTTTTGCTACTGAAAAAATAATATTTAATATCTAAGACATGTTTTTTTTAATTCTACGCAGCCTTAACAAGTTGTTGCTAAAGCGCCATAAGTTTAGTTTTATGCACCTTGAAAACTTCAATAACTTGTAGTATTTCAATTACTTTTTCACTGGCCAAGGCTCTCACTTCCCTGGCATTATTTTTGCTTTTTAAGTAATTATTGTGCTACCAAAAGAACCGACATTGTCTAGTTGGTACCTGCAGACAGACTCTCAAGTGCATCTGGACAAGTGGTCCAGCCAGACATGCTTAAGTGCTTTTGTTATGCTCCTAGTCTGCCAGTCATCATTGTAAGTTTTCTTTTATTTTTTCAAAAATTCTGCAATTGCATACTAGAAACCATTAAATTCAGATTCACAAGCTGAATTGTTACTTGTTGATTGTTGAAAATACGACTACTAGACATGCAATAATTGTTTAGAAAATATAAGGAATTTTGCAGAAATAATATACTACAAAAACAAAGTGTGTGTAAGAAGGAGTTGAAAGAGTTATTTGAGGTTTATTAAAACATGAGCTGGGGATATATGAAAATAAGAGATAAAATGAATAGAAATTTTAATAAATTTAGGATTCCAAAAAACAATTGCAAAGACTACAAAAATAGAGTTTCACTAAAGGGTTCCTTTCAAGTTTTGCATTATAAAAAAGTTTCATTTACTAGCTCCTAATAAAATTATGAAAGGAAAATATTTTTCTTTAAACTTAATTAACTTCAACATGAGCGAAAAGAATGACAACGAAAATTCTATTTAAAAAACCTAAAAACTTGAAGGACTCGGCAAAAGATATGAATAAATATTTCAAGGTCACAGGTCATTTCATTTACCAAAAGTTTTTAATATTAGAAAATGTTTTTGCTGAAATAAACATCAAAATACTCTCAAACCATTCATTCTTTAGCAAACAAATTATTTAACAAAAAAACTCAATTAAACAGCTCCAGTGATTCTCATTAAAATATCTGCTGATTTTAAATTGAACGCACGCAACGTCCATTTATGATACCGCATTAGTGTTGTTATTTTTTCAGAAGGCCAGGCCTCCCTTTCTAATACGCGAATATGACAAACGATCCAACAGGTACACATTTCAGTGAATACCTGCGTTAAGAGAAAATACCGAAGTGGGCTGTCGATTTTGGGCTTCTCGTAACTTTCTAAGAAGATGGTTTTTGTTGTAATTATTTTTTATTGTATTATTTTATCTCTTCAATCTCATTCTGTTGCGAAATTTCATTCCACAGATAAGAAAGTTAAATTTAAAATTTTAATGTCGTTTTGCAGTAAATTCTATAAATAATTAAAAATCGCTGTACACAATAGCAGACTAAAATCCACTCCATTAACCACTAATTATTTTCTATGGCTAATTATTTTCTATGGCCTAGAAAAGAGCAAAATTCCTCCACATACAATCAACAAATGGAATTCAAGATTAACTGTGTTCCTGATATTGTCTTGAAACTAAAGTCCACATATAGTTACTGAATCAGGGGCAATAAACTAACTGGGACAATATGACAAATATATATAAAATTACAACTGTCTGATTCCCCCGCAATCACACTGCAACCATGTCTCTCTGCTGGCGTCTACGAAATTGTTTAATTGATTTAAAAATACAAAATTAAATTAAATTGATACAAATTGCTAGCAAGTATTCAATTATGTAAAATGAAAAGAGAAAAATTACACAATTACGAATTATTTCAAAAGTTTCCTTCGCAATGCCACAAACAACAACAAACAACAATAACAACAATAACAACAAGCACAAAGTTGAAGTGTGTTGAAAATATTTTTCATTTGTTAAATCCCACAAACAATTGTGTCTTAATAGCAAACATTCTCTAAGCAACAGCAATTTGTTTTCATTGTTTCTTTCTCTTTTGCTGTTTCTCAATTCTTTTTTTTTGTTTTCTTTTTTTGACATGCATTTTTTACAAATTATCAACATATTTCAAAAGCACACTCTCGCATTCTTGTTAGTCGTATACACAGACAAATACCTGCTTAAAAGTGAAGCATACATTAAGGCAAGAAAACAGAAAAAGGAGTGAAAACAATGAGAGAAAACAGGTACAATAAAAACACACTCACACACACACACACACAAACTTAACCGTAAAAATGAAAACAAATTACCATCAAATTAAATGAAAAGAAAAACAAAACACATGCAGGGTTTTTTGTTGAAATTATTTGAAATATTTTTTCGGTGCAAGAACACACACAGACTATTTAAATAATTTTGTTAAAGTTAATATGTGCTACTGTTTTAACAAATTGCAGCCACACTCCTCGTGTGTTCTTGTTTTAAAATTTCAAGTTTTTATGGTTTAAAAGAACGATCCAAAAGCACAATAAATAAAGTGAAGAGCATTAAGAAAATTATTCTTAAGAATATTTCAACACTTAGGATTTTAATGAAAAATATATAAAACTAAAAAAATATCTGAAGAATTAAATAGTATAAAAATAATAAAATATTAATAAAATTATTGTTTTAATTAATATAATTTATTAATTTTTAAATACTCCGTTACTCTTTCAGGTGACTTCTTCATGAACATCCTGAAGAGGCCACTCAAAAGAGTGACGAAATATTGAAAAACAATTTCAATTAAAATACTCAAACTTCAAGCCCAAAAATATTTGAAATATTTAAAAAGACGAGTAAATTAAAAGAATTAAAAAATATGAATCAATTTTGTAAGGACACGGTTTGTGTTTAAACTCAATAGTTTCAATTCAACTTAAGTTTAAATATTTAAAAAACCTTAAAATTTTGCAATTAACGCACACGAGTCACTTTATAAAATATTAAAAGCCATTTTAATAAAACAAATATTTATTTTAGCTCCACGCCAATTTATTAAGGAATTAAGAAACAAACATCTTTAATAAGTTCTTTACAAGATTTCCTTTTTTTGTTCAATTTGTTTAAAAACAAGTTAAAAAGAAACTGTTTACAGACATGAAAAAGCGATCAACATTAGATGGTGTACATATGTCACACTCATACATACACACACACACAAGCACACACACACACTTAAAACATGGCATGTTGAAACATAACAACCACCAATCTAACTTAAGTGCATAATGTTGCACGGCAAGTGCAGGTTCTTTTAAACCTTAACTTTTTGTTCTTTCGTACCTCCAACAAAGTTGCCATTTTACAAGAGCAGCAGCATCTTTGTCAGCGTCATCATCATCATCAACATCATCAACATCATCAACATCATCATCTTTATCATCTTGAACGTCATTTGAAAAGTACTTGATGTTGCAGTTGTACAGTGCTTAAATCTTTCTTAAGTATCTTGACAAATACATTTACACACACACACACACATGCATGCATGCCTGCAAGTGACTGCATACATGGCGCTACAATCAGCTGAAGAGTCGCATGAAGGTACAAAATATCAAGGCAAGAACAGAAAAAAAGACTAAAGGCGGTTTATAAGACAAGTTAGAAACAAAGTCAAGTGTGGCAAAGAGTTAAAGAAGAAAAACTAAATCAACAAACCATACGGCAAGAAACAAACAACTCTTTCAGGATTAGAAGGGAAAAAACAATAACAACAACAACAACAAATACCGTTGAGGAAGTACAGAAAAGGAAGATCCAAGAGCAAAAACAAAAACATAAAATATAAAACTGAAACGTAACGAAACAAGTATTCAATTGAAGACTATAAAATGCTTGTTGATTTGTTGTAAAGCAAATAAACTTGAGAAAAAATTCTTTAGCAAAAGCAAAAGAGAGAGAAAAAAAAATACATGAATGAAAAACAAAGCATAACAAGCATGACTAAGAAACTAAATAAGTGCTGCTTGAAATGGAGTAGAAGCAAAGAAATCAAATAAACTTTAAGTTATTTCACAAAAATGAACTAGAAAAATACTTAAAGCACTAAAAACCAATAAAAACTCGACTAACAGATCTGGGAGAAAACAAATAAAAAATAAATAAAATAAAATAAAATAAAATATCCAACAAATGCCAACAATATGAACAGCAAAATATTATAAAATCAAACAAACACACACACACACGCACACACGAAATTCCATAAGAACAAAAACAACAACATTAAGATAAATAAAAGAGAAAGAAAAGACTTTCTAAAAAATGAAAGCCATTTCAGTTATTTTTATTTTATTAAAGAATCAAATTGTACGAAATCAATATATTTTCATAAAATATTTCTCATACATTTTCTTAGCAGGGCAGGAATGAAAAAAAAACCGCTTAAGACTTTGGGGCGTATGAGTATGTTGTGCTACTTGTAGCAAAATCAATATAAATCATACGCCTTGCAAGCCACATTCATTTGCGAAGGACAGGCTAAACTCTCAACCATATTTTGCTTATTCAACTATTTGTTTTAGCATTGAAAGTTGAAAAATATAAGAGGTAAATACAGTGTTGAGCTTTTCTTGGCTTTCAAAATGAAACTGATTTCATTTAAATGAAATTTGATGGCAGATGGAAAATATTAAATACCGTTTCAAGGAAATCTTCATCTCAGTGGACTTGAATTGTAACAATAATAGTCTCACTAGTAAAATTAAAAATAGTGTAGCGCATATTTATAATGGAATGGAGTTTATCTTGAATGTGCGCTTCAACAACATTTTAACAGACTTTTATTTTCGAATATTTCGTTGCTAAATGGGAGAATTTCCAAGTTCAAAATTTTTTCTAAATTTTTATATATGAAATAATTTTTTAATCCAAATTATAGGAGACCTTTAGATGGCACCTCAAGAGTCCTAACACGCCCCTAAATAAAAAATTTAGCCTTCTTGATGTCAGAGTAGCATCCCTCTGAAAGCAAAAACTTTCCCTTAAACTTACAACATTTTTCAAAGGACCAAGAACGTAATAACCGGTAAAAGTAGCCTGGATTAATATGTGCAAACATTTAAAAATTAATTAAAGAATCTGGCCTTTCAACCACGGATGTAAAGAGGATGTAAATGAAGAGCATAAAAACAATTAAAGTTTCGTTTGTATTTATTTGTTTCCTATGAAAAAATAACTACCAAAAAGGTCTTAATAAAATATATTTGAGTAAAGAAATAAAAGAACAGATCACAAGTAACTGGAAACTGTTAAAGTGGAAACAGACAGGCACAACCAACAGTGTTTTCTCATAAACACTTTCCCATCAAATACATTTGCGAAATTATACAGTGAAAGAATAGTCAAAACCCAACAGAACAAAAACTTTTATAAAAAAAAAATTTATGAAAAAAGTATGATATATAAAATATAAAATATTTAATGATCACTTAATGAATTCTAATCGCTATTCTAAGAATTGTTGTGTAAATCTTTCCTGATGATCTCCATTAGCCCCAGGTAAAAATTTGCGTCAACCCCTAAAGACATCACTTTGCCTTTTTGTATAAAGTTTTTGGCAAAAATATCGGCAAATTTATAATTTAAAATTCTTAGTCTATTGATGTACGGCTTTTCTTATAAATATCCGCAAGAAGAGGATTCCAATTAACACCGCCTTGACGGGGAATTACACGACCAACGAAGTCTTCGCGCAAAAAAGCCATTATTTCGGTGTGTGTGTGTGTGTGTGTGGCACCATCCAGTCTAGACTTTTAACCACTACAATTTTGTTATACTCCCGCGATAGTGGGAAATGTCAAATGAAGTTGGACAATATGAACCGTTGAGAAAAGAATAGATTCCAACTCGATTATAGAAAAAAAAAGACACACAGATTAATTTGACTAACAAACAACATGATTTGTTACGTTTGGACCACCCTTTAATATATTAAATATGTATTTCGAATCCCATTAGCGCATGGGACTTTACAAGAATCGTTATCGACGGATTAATAGAAACAAGTAAATTTGTAAAAAATATATTTTGTTTTACATGACGCCCCTGCTTCTGAACAAACGTGAAGAGAAAAACACAATTCCACAGCCCCCACGAAAGAAAACTAATTTCAATAAAATGACCGAATAATAACAATACGAAAACAACACAAAAAGTAATAAAATAAAACAATAAATCACACACACACTCACACATCGAACAACTTTATACCAGCCAAAATAAAAATGCAATAAAACGACTGACTCTTTCTTTCATCGCATACAAAAACAAAACAGAAATAAAGTTAATATTAACACCAGCACTTGTAAACCAACGGCCGTGTATTCGTTTAATGTTGACTTGAATGAAAAGATGGGATTTCATTTTTTGTTAATGAAAAGCGCAGAAGGGCTGAGAGGACGAGTGTTTGGAGGCAGGTTTATTGGGCATATCGGACGAGTGCAATGAGATGCTCTTTTTTATTTTTATTTTATTTTTTCGGATTTTTTTTTAACTTTCTCCGCCATAAATTTTTATTGTATTTTTTGTTTGCCATCAGCTGGAGTTTTTGTTGTGTTTTATATAAAAATATCACAATTAATTTTTTGCTTGTTAAATACCAGACTGCGATTTAATCGGTTTCAGAAAAGCTTAATTTTATATGTCAGTTTCTTTTTAATTAGATATAAAATTCACAAAGTTCCACTATAGTTTTTAATATTTTTTTTCTAATAACTATTTCAATATAAATCAGTATTAGGGCACAGCTGCCAACAGGGACGACTGGACTATATATTTTGGCGATCTTTTTAACCCGAATTTCATACAGACACTTCACAAACACAAAAGTAACTCGCACACAAACACAATCCTATTTAAGAACGACATAAGAAACTATAAAGTTTTTGCACAAACACACAAGTCAAGCGAAAATAATGTGGAACATGCAAAGAAGAAGACGTGGAAGGAAGAACAAAAAGTCTAATATAAAATATATTCAATAGATATCTTTAACATCAAATGCCACATCCAAAGGACTTATTTCTATCCTGGCAAACTTCCTGTTAGGCCGTTTCATATATGACTGACTAAGGTGAGAGACTCTACTCCACTTTGCTTTTAACAAAAAAAGACCTCAAAGTAATTCTTCATGCGAACACAAGTTTATGTATGTGTTTGTGAGCATACATTTCACCCTACACAATCACTTTTGCATGATATAAATATCGGTTACGAATAAAATTTAACTGCGAAGTTTTGTTAAAAAAGCAAATCAACTGGCACATTCCATTGCTATTGATGCTATTTCATACGGCTGCTGTTTGCCTAGATTTCGTTGTGGTGGCAATTTTCCTCAAATGCGAATAGTATTCAACCCTGCCGCAAACCATTTGTTTGTATGTGTATTCATTTGCAGCTGGTTACAGCAGCAATCGATACATGTAAGCGGATTATCTACAGGCCAATTGTGCTACACGTGGTTTCACAGGTTTTTTTTGTGTGTGAAGCAGCAGAGCACTTTAAATTTACGTAAAATTCAGGAGAATTTCAAATAATTTGTGTTTATGAATTTTGTTTATTAATTAAAGAGTAGAAAAATTGGCTTAAGTTTTAATCTACAACAGCCATTCAGTTTTAAAATACTACACGTGTTTTTTATCTAAAAACATTTTGATATCGAGACCGATAAAGTAGTTTGTGTTATAAAACGTGGACAAGTTATTTCAAAATCTTAAAAATATATAAAAAACCATAATGAAACGCTTTGTTTCATTATCACTATCCTTGGCGGTTCCGATTCCTTCACTGTGGGTCTTTACAAAAATTAAGGTAACAAATTTACTTCCCTTCAACTGCTGGTCTGATTGCCAAACTCTAGACAAATTCCTCATGACACCGTCATGACATATTTTATTTCTTAAAAAACATTTTAAGTGAAAACCATATTTTATCGATAACTTTAGATATTGAGGACACAATCGAAATTCTAGTGTTACCAAAATGATCTACACAAGCCTCTCTGCGATCCACTAGACTTCATTTCAAAACCCTTTTTTTCTTCGTTTTGTATCACCCTGTTATTAACTTATTCAAAACCTTAATGTTTTCCCAGGAAAGTTGCTTCATTTTGTAAGTTGATTATTTTAGTTTACACTGAGACGACTCGGCCAAAGATAACAAGTTCAAATCCTCTCACCGTAATAAATAAGGTATCAGATATATATCGCATCTGACTCAGGGCATGATTGTATTAATTGTTATCGTACTGGTTCAAGAGGTCGTTGAATAGGGCTGACATCGATGTCAGTATCATAAACTACAGACCGCGAAAAAGTATCCTTCTTCTTTGCCATCGTGACAAGAGATATCCTAGAGATATCCTGTTGAAGTTGGAAAACTTCATCCCCGTCTATCTCCTCAACACTGACCCCTCCTTTTACAGATTGGCCACGATGCACTGCATGAATATATTCCATCGCCTGACAGCCAGTCCAACTAAAAAGAAGATCAATAGATTTCTATACTTCCATGGCATATACGTCAGCCTTAATTTTATTCCACCTCAATTTAAGTCTAATTCTGTCAACATATAAAAAAGTATTTGCACAGATTTTTATAAAAAAAAGTCACACACACACATACACCAATAGGAAAGTACTTTTATTTTACCTTCAATATTATTTAACCAAATTTGCTTCCAAGCAAATAAATTTTACCAGAACGTAAACAGCCACACTTTTTCCATTCAAAATAATTTGATTGTATACAAGAGAAATGTAGGCACTTGGCTTTAACCAGTTAACTACTGGAGCCATTATTGGCTTAAATATCCAACTCGGCAGAAATGAAATGAGCCCTACATTTCATGTTAAGGACATAATCAGTTATTTTCGCTTGATTTGCAATAACAAAATTTATAAATAGCGCACACATCCGTGCATACAAATAACATTATCTAGAGAATCCAGCTAGAATAAAAAATATTGCCATCATTACACATATCGGATACTATTACATTTTGCACTCTCGCACACAAGCACACACACACAGACATACACGTACACATGTTCTATTTTAAGTAGCTGGCCTGTGTGTGTTCTGTATTCTTTATTCTGCAAAAGGTTTGACAAAGTGAGTGATTATTTTTGTTAACACATCATTGCATTTTTGTTAAAATGCTGTACTTTTTTTTTTTATTTTGAATAAAAGGAATAAATAAGCAAAACAAAATATTCATGTAAAACGAACGAGTGTAGCACAGGAAAACATGTTGTTTGTTTTTTCTGCTCTCCGTAGTTGTGAATTTGTTTCATAAATTAAAAAGGATGTGTGCCGGCACACAATAGTGATATATTGGCAATAAAAGAAAAGCATTTTTAGGTCAAATTTTCAAATAAAAATGGCAAAATATTTCACATTTATGTGAGTAATTTAAAACTCTAATGCTTCACAAAAGCGATAAACTTAAAAGCAAATAATAGGAAGTTGTAGTTGTGATGGGATATGCAGCGCTTGTCTGCAAGTTTCGAAATTTTCCCAGGAATTCTCAAAAACACACACAAAGATTAGAAATATTTTCTCAAAAATCTTATTTCCATCAGGGATTTTTAAATGAAATTTTAAAAGAGAGATATGCTGCAATATTTCGTAAAAAGTTGTTCTAGGATATTTTTTTTTTTACTGTGGAGGAGTCTTGAAGGATTCTAGTGAAGAGGATTTTTGAGCGTTGATATGCGTTATTTTTGAAATTCAAAACACTAGGAATCGGAAGAAACTGCTAAAAGGGTTCATTTATTTTATTGGGATTTTGCCCACCACACCGAAGGATCAGTCGTAAAAGGAATCAATTGATTCATAACGAGAGTCGCGAAATTCTCACTCCATGTGAGGAATTATTTGAATATTAGTTTGCCTTAAGGTCAACAATAAAAAAAATATTGTACTTTCCATAAAACATTTTAACAAGTGGAGCTCTCTACTCAAACTCCAAACAAACATCACTACCCATTTTCAAATCTTCTGAATCAAAACTAAAAGAGTATCTTAAAATATTTTCATTTTATGTTCTACTTAATATTTGTAATAAATCCTTGTTTTTTATTTAGTTCCTTTCGAAATGTCCTTTAATCCAGAGCAAAACACAAAGTCTTAAACTGCTCTGTCATTGCACAGATTTACAAGACCATAAACTGTGACAAATAAAACTTTTATTACTTGACTTTTGTTGTTGTCATTGTAACTTGAAAGCAGACAAAGTTCTTATACAACCAACACTGGCCAAAGGGAATAGGGAACTATTTGCAAGAAGGACATGTAAATAAACAACACTGAACAGGATATTTAAACTTAAAAACTACAACAGCAGTTAACAATAATTTTAACAAAACTTTTTCCCCCTTTTCCCTGCTTGCAGGTATTTCATATACGCAACAACAAAATATCAAACCATCATTACATCAGCAACAACAACACAAGGCCGTAGTCAACAACAGCAACAGCCACAAGCCAGCATCGTCGACATGGAAGACCCATTTGCTACAAACGTACACCGAAGTTCTGCAACAGACCAACACAGAAGATCAGCAAAGTCGCCATTTGCAACAGGCCGAGTCAGACGCAGAAAACTCTGCGGCCTACACAGATGACAATGAATTGGATCGAGGCCCATATTTTAGAAACCATCACGACTACCCGTCGGCCAGACAGCAAAGTAGATCCCATGCAAATAATAATAATATTTATAATTATAATAACTACAATGTTAATAAGAATAATAATTTAAAATTAAATACAAAACTATATACTAAAAAA
Source organism: Linnaemya vulpina (assembly GCA_963675445.1). Classification (NCBI taxonomy): domain Eukaryota; kingdom Metazoa; phylum Arthropoda; class Insecta; order Diptera; family Tachinidae; genus Linnaemya; species Linnaemya vulpina. The sequence goes on along the minus strand of OY776279.1, from coordinate 81,482,225 downwards.
GCCGAAAAGGCCAACGGTGATCGCCAACACAAATTCGATCATGTAAATAGAGAAAAATGTGCCAAAAACTGTAAACAAAACCAAAAACTCTCCCCCGATTTAATACCAACTACAGAATCTAATAAATTTATTAAGAGATCTAAAAACAAAAACTACTACACTCCTATGACTTCTGCTTCTCTAACACACTTAGCTGATGATGATCATGATCATGATCTTGATGATGATGCTGATGATGATAACGATGATGTTGACGAAGATCTGGATGATGTTGAGGATCAGTCCAGTAGCAAAAAGTCTTTAGTAAATCCATTGAATTTCTCTTCTTCTCCCGCTTCATCTCTGGCAACGAGTTCTAAAAAACTGAAAAGTATTCATAATTTACCATCCCAAATGCCTTTAAAGAGTGAACGTAACGTTTATTCGAATTCACATGAAAGTCCTGCCAAATTAAGCTTAAAAGCTTTAAAGAAAACTATTAGAAAAGAGCACCAAAGAATACATGTGGCCCATCGGCTGCAACACAAAGAAGTTAAGACGCATAGGGAAATAACTAAACAAAAGCATAATAGGGAAGCAACCGATAACCATAAACACACTAAAAGCTTTAAGGCCTTTTCGGACCACAGCAACAACAACAACAACAAACAATTACAAAAGAAACGCTCTCGCCGTGAGACCGAAGAATCTGAAAGCATACAAAGCAACGAGAGTACAAAAGCTTTAGCCCCCCAAGAGCCAACAACTTCAATGCTAATGCCAACCGAAAGCTCTGAGCCAACACACACACAACAGGCCACCGTTCATTACACAAATGAGTCTTTGGGCCACAGCGTTCTACCCACTGCCACAAAAACCAAACGATCCCACTCGAATGTACGTGTGCCTGTCGAGGTTCTAAACAAACCCAAAGAATCGATGGTCATTATTGATGATGGCGAAGAGTTTGAAGGTGCTGCCGAAAGGCAAAGGGAATATGCCGGCATGGGCGTCATCGGAGCAGATGATAAAAGTGAAGACTATTCGCATGACGAAGAGCCCAGAGTTCTGCCGCTACGGCCAGTTTTACCGAATCCCTATGATGACGAGGAAACATCAGTCGTGTATGCGGAGCAGCATTCCGAAATTCGTTTGATGTGTGAAGTGGACCTGGATATTGCGTCGAGCATGTGGTACAAAAATGGGCAGGTGAGTGGCGACTCTTTGATACTTTTTTTAAAGTCTTGAATTTTGTAAAACTTCCGAGTGTTGTAAAAATATAATATCAAGTTCAAATAATTTCGAGAATGAGTAGATGTCAATATAACCAGAGCATAGTGAATATATGGGTACTTCCATGCCAAGTCGACAAAGTGTTAAAAACGATCCTTTCCGATTTGCATCAAGGGCTCTCTCTCATATCTATTTCGCTGCCAAATTGACATGGAATTGCCCATATACGGTTTTTGTTTAATAAGATATTAATTATATAACAAATCCTGCCTCAGAACTACAATATGTTTTTATTGGCTTAGAAACCTCTTTAAGTAAGACACCACATGGGAGCCATGATTATTATAAAATCTTTTGTGCTTAACTCGACGATTCTCCTCAACAGTTTTCTTTTACTTTCAACAACATTTTCATTGGACCAGGATGAGCGCCAAAAAGACTTCTTTGAAAAACTTTTGTCACTTAATAATTTTTTATTAATTTTGTTTCCAGCTTCAAATTATTACAAAAATATATTAAACAGTTGCTACATTTTGATTTATATGTAACAGACAATAGAAATAAACTGACAACTGCAACTCTGCTTGTGACATTTGTCACGAACCACAGAAATGTGTCAAATATTTTGCACTAAAAATTCAAACAGCAAAAAATTATTCAAAATAATTGTTCTACGGGGAAAAAATCTTGTTATTGACAGCAATCTAGAAATTGTGATATTAACCGCAATATGTCGACTATTCTCGCATAAATATCATTTGCGGTGGTGACATTGACAGATTGAGTGACGTGTTGACACGGGCGAAGGAAAAGTTCAACCAACAATTTATTTCATTAGAATGCAATTGATTTTAGCAAGTAGGCCAAGAGATTTTTATTCTCAATGCAAAAAAAGAAAAAAATTGATATCGAAGGACTATTAACTGCTTTTTAAATAAAAGTTTCAGAAATATTTCAAATGCAATTTAATAACTTCTGAAAAAACTTTACTATTTAAAAGTTTTTTAAAAGCCAAAAACGAAGAACAATTAAGCCTGCCAGTGTGAAATCAAAATAGAGAAGATTAAAAAGCAGCATGAATTATTTTCATTAATTTATCTAAATGTAAAATTCAAAATGATTCGGATGTTTTATAGGGTATTTTTTCGGTAGCATGACATTTTATTTTAAATGCTTTAAGTTTTTAATTTACAACCTGTTAGAGAATTTCATGGCATTTCGGCTTAAGTCTGCCGCTGTCAATCGAGTGGGACATTCTCAACTGCCAAATCATATTCCCATAATTTTTATGCAGCTTAAATAAGCACCCTGTATATTATTAAACAAAACACAATATCATCTGTTGTCATTGTATTTACTTTTCTAAAATTATATTATTTTGTTTCATTTAAAATGTCTTTAGTTTTTTGATGTGGTTTTACTAACAACTTAAAATTATTTTAAAAAAAACATCTTTTATTAGTTTCCAAAACTAAAGAGAGAACAAATTCCGAACACCAGCCGTGCTGGTTGTCTTAAAAGCCAGCAATAGAAATAACAACAGTAACCAACAACATCTTCAGAGGCAATAAAACTAAAAGTTAACATTTAAAATAGAACTCAAAATTCAAAAAGTTGGTTGCAAAAAAGGAAGTTTTTCTTGTGCCATTTTTAATGTAATTTTTGTTGTTGTTTCTTTTTTTTATTGAAAATTACAAAAAGTTCTTTCCTACTAATTGCATTTGCAGCACGTGTACAAAAGCCAAAAAGTAGGCAACAGAAGTTTTAGTTTAACTACATAACTGTGCATCGTGTTGAGCGAGAGAGAGATACGGAGTTTTTACATGTGAGTGTGTGTGCGTGTGTGTGTTAGCAACATGACTGCTTGAATTTTTAAGAGCACCCCAAAAGGAAACGACAAAATGTGCAATTACAACTCAATAACTTTTTCGAAATGTTTTTTGGTTTTCCAACTCTTTTTTTTTTTTGGGGAAAAATGGTTAAAGTTTTTACAAAAAAAAAAGAATAACAAATTATTATGAGCTTGTTGTACGGCAGAGAAAAAATGCTATTAAAAAACAAAAGCAGAGTACCGAAAACTCAAACAATTAAAACACGAGATAACACCCAGGAATTCGATACTGTCAAAGTGTCAGTTAAAGTCATTTAAAGTTGCAGTCCTTGTAACAACAATCGTTAAAGGAAATTGATAACTTTCAGTTGGGGCAGCTGCAGGCGTTTTTTGGAAAGAAAAAAAAATATTTCACAAGGAAAACAATCAAACCAAAAATACTTTTAAGATCTTACAGAATTAAAAAGCCTGACAATTATGTGTTTGAGTGTAATTAAATTTTATATTTGAAGCAACATTTTCTTGCGCAAAATTCTTTGTGCCCAGCAGTTCTCTTTAGAATATAAAGTCCTTTTTTAAACAGTTAAACGGTCTGGTATTTTTCTGCTGAATACCACTCACAAACGCAGTTGACTCTTTTAATATTTTACTTTTCTTTTATTATTTTATTCCTTTACTTCCTTATTTATGACGTCCTTAAACTATCCAATAATAACGATTATCCCATTTGCATAATGTGACAGCTAAAGACGATAAAAACATTGTCTTCTTGAGCACAGACGACTACTCACAGGAGTTTTATTTAAATATTTTCTAAAGATAAAGAAAAAAGCAGGACTTTTTAATAAATAAAAATAAAAATAATAATAAGGAGCAGGATACAAAGAGGGACTACCGTGGTGAGGAAATCTTAGCATTAAATTTGTTGTTATACAAATTATTTTCAGGCTACTTTCGTAATTTAAATAAAAGGGAATTTTATTCAAAAACTCTGCATATTTTAAGCGCTTCTTTTGCAGAAATATGAGAGCTGCTGTTACATTTTAACAAGCCGTGAATAAACTGTATATATAATTTGCTATTTTTAAAAAGTGTTACATTGAGTACACAATTCTTGCAGTGAAATCCGATATGTTTGGCTCGAGTAAATGAAATTCTGAATAAGGAAACGATTTCACAATAAAATGCCTCAGGCCTACTGCATCGACTATTTATATTAAACATTTTGTAGTTGTTTTTCCGTTTGCAAATTACAACAGAGAACATTTAAATTTCATAATAATAAATAATAACCACTCGGTACTCAGTGAAATCTTTGATTTCATGCAGCAAAAAAGAAATAAATAGCAAACGAAAAAGGAAGCAAAAATGCTAAAGGACTCAATGCAAACAGCGATCATATTTCGTCGAGTTGTTATAATAAATCGGTAAGAAATATACACAACGAAATTCTGTCTTAAAATTATATGAGTTTTCATGTTTCTACCGGCATCTTTTTTAAAGTTGTCACACTCCTCCCGAACAAACGTCGCGGTCTACATGAATTTAAGTGCTGTTGGCTGAAGAAGTGAAGACAAGAACACGATGCCTGCGATCAAGAGTTCGATTCTCAATCATGAATATGGAAGCGAGTTTTTCCGATCTGCATTAGAACACAGTTGTGATAATTGTTGGCAGTCTTTCCCAATGCCAGAGCTTTAGCGACAGCGACTGACACCGTCATATACTTGAGAGCAGAATGCAGCACCTTCTTTTGTCGGTAGCTGTAGAAAAAATATTAGCCGTAGAAGCAAAAATATCTGTACACTGAGTATTATCCCGTTTTCCAGATATTTAATTTCTTTCTGTGTTAAAAATTAACACAAAAGCTTTCAAGATCCTTGATTCTACTTAATAAAAATCAAACTATTTCGAAAGTAAAAAGCAGTTTTATTTAATAATATATTTAAAAACCAAAATAAAACATGTTCACACGGTAATCATTCGCCTTATTGAGTAAATATATGGCATACTTCGCGGCTTATAATAAATATCGTATGCACAGGGGACTTCTATTTCTTCTGGCTCATATTCGATCCGAATATCACTGTTGTGCTGCCAGCATCACGTTGAAATTGTAGGCAAATTAAATCTCTCTTTGGTTTATTACTCTCTCTTCAGGTCCAAGTAACGATGCAATAATTAAAAACTATTTCTCAGGGAGATAAGATGATCCTTCTTTCAAACAACACCAACTTGTAGAAATTTTTAAGCTTATTTCAATTAATTTTGCTTAAAGTTTATAATTATTTTTATTATATTTTTTTATTTTTTATTACATTTCTTTTTTTAATTTCATAAAGTTTATTGTTATTAACTCATGCCCCCTTCTATTTTATCGACTTATTTAACAATAATTTTGAAAATATATTCTCCTTTCAAATAATTCACCGCAGGGAGTACGACTTACTTGGCCATTTAAACGAACTTCCAGCCAAATGCATTCATAACTCACGCAGGTACTTAAGGGCTTTGGTGAACTCATAATAACGATTATAGATATTAAATTTATATATTAAAAATTATAAAAATAAATGCTTTTGTTTGCCAGCAAAACAGTTATTAAGCAGCTTAAAGTTGAAATGTTAAATAAATATTTATTTACACACACGCAGGCAAAAATGACAAATAAAATAAAACCAAACGCCGAGCAACCTAAAAGTATGCTACATAAAATAGTTGTAAATGCACAGCACAGCCAGTCACTGTCTCTTCCTCCAACGGTCACATTTCATTTTTAAAGCCTTTTATTCGTGGTGTAGTTTCCAGTATTAAACAGCTTAAAGTGCCTTAAAATATATAAATTTATTATGTTTTCAGTGTATGAAACGCATTATACGCGCAGTTTAATAGTCAATTAAAATACATTCGAGAGCAGGCAGGCACCAGTATTTAACTTCATAATTACTCTACATTATCTCTTTATTTAATTCCACTTAAAGGTTGTACATGCCATGGATCGCACCACCCGGGTGACTGATTATCGTTTTATCAAAGAAGCAAATGGTGCCTTGACCATCACCAACGTAATGCTAGAGGACGATGGTAAATGGCAGTGCGAGGCGGAAAATACCAGACATTATACGGAAAATGCTCGGCCCGTGAAGTTGGTGGTTTTGGGTAAGTTTTATTCAATTTTTTCTTAAACCGTTAGTTACTTGACATTCTTGGTAAATCAGGTCAGCATTTTCTCTAAAATTTAATATTTAAAGGAGAAAAATGTTAAAACTCTTGAGCAGATTTTCTTAAAATTTCTACTACTCCCTTTTTGTTGTGTGCAAGAAAAAGTTTTATTGCAACTCTTCTTTATTGTATCGAAAATTGCCAACTAAAGCTGAGCATGACCAACCATAACAAGTTGGGACATGGTGTCGTCCTGTTCATTCCAAAGTGGAGAAAAGCGTTAAGCCTTGATGTGTCATACCAAACGACAACAACAACAACAATAGCTGCTTCTGAAAACTCTATTATAACACAAGGAAAAGTTATTTTCATTAAAATACTTTTTTATTTCTTTTTTTTATGTGGTTTAGAAACAAAAAATGTTTTGCGTTAACTAACGAAATACTTTTCCCTACAACACGTAAACTTCAAGTTTTCTCTTTGTTTCTTTTGAGTTTAAAATTAAAATTTATTTTAAATTAAAAGCATAAAACGAATACGAAATTTTGCATCACATAAATTGGCAACGTGTTAGTGTATCAGCAAACTTATAAATATTTAAGCCAAGAATAATTCGTGTTATTCTACGCTCATCACAACTAAATGACAGCACAAATGCTTAAACTTCCCGCGTACTAAAAACACTCCTTAAAAGTATTCTTTTGATGTTTAATTGCAGATCGTCCCAAGCCACCGTATTTATTAATAGATGGCCGCCGCCTGGATGCCGGCAACATATTTGTGCCCGTTAAAGAAAATTCCGAATTGAATTTGGCGTGCATTAGCGAGGGCGGTAACCCTAAACCCACATTGACTTGGGAGGTTCTTCTTAGCCCCGGCGTGGACCGTCATGCCCAAAAGGTTTCGGCAGAGGTTTTGGAACTGGAGGAAATTAAAAATGAAAAGGTAAATTTTTAAGGTTGCATCTCAAAGAACTTCTTGTTAATATAAATTTTATTTATGAGTTCAAAAAATCGCCGGCGGGAAGATAATTAAACGGCTGCAACAAATTCTATTTGTTTGTTGATTTTCTGCATTAATCCATTCGCCTCTATCGTTTTCTTTATAAAAATTCGGGCAGAACGCGTTTTATGAGTAGGGGTCATCTCCTCAGACCCGATTGTGGTTGAAAATAAAATGAAGAAGTACACGATTCGGAACGTTTATGTTCAAATAAAAATATATTTTAATTTATTACAAAACCTAGACTCCCATTATATGAAACTTAACGAACTTTTCTAATTCAATCTGCAAAGAGACACAAAATAATCCCTCCTTGACTGATAAAACAAACTGAGACTAAAAGTTCTTAAGTCATAACTGACAAAAACACAATTTAGTATAATAAAAAAAAAGTTGAGCACAATAAAAAATAGATTAAGAAAAAAGCGGAGTCATACTACTTGTGGAAGCTGCTACACTCCCATCATCAGTACTCTTGTATATTTAACTGAAAAGCAAGAAACTTTTTAAAACAGTTCAAAGCCTTTCAACTAAACTTTATAAACTAAGGGAGCCGCTTAAGTGCGCTTTTACCAACAAAAAAAAACAGTAGGGCTGAAGTTAAAGAGAATCCTGAAGTTAACAAGAATCCGGGACACGATTGACATTGTCCTGTACGCTTTAATTCATTCTAAGTCGCCTCTTGTTGTTCAAAAAATGCATTATGAAAAAAATTTACAGAGATATTTGTCCATCTGCCCACTCAACACTATTTCGTTCTTTTCATAACGCCAGCACAGTGCATTGAGGCGCTATTCAACCTCTAAATTGCGTTCTTATTTAATGAAATATTGTTGTATTCAATTCAATACTGCTGGGCTAATTGTTAAATCAGAAAGACATGATAAATATTTTAAAGTACATGACAAAGTCTATATAAGTTGTAAATATACGACTTACAGATCAGCACAACAGTTTTCGAAATCCGCTACACCTTCATCACCACTACTCATATTCATTTTGGTTTAATTACAACGTAATTAACTGAACAGGCGTTTTGAATTCTTCACAACCTTCTGAATTTTCGGTGAAGATATTTGAATTTGTACTCTGCATTTAAAAATTTTAATTTAATTGTTTTATTCATAAAAAACATTTCTAGATTACTAAGAGTATAAATACAAAATTTAAATTTCATTAAACGCTTTCGAAGTTAGTTCAGTCATCTCTTACAATAACTCGATTTTCTAGTCTTAAAAATATCCCATCAAAATTGCTTTTGCCAGCATAAATTTTCCAATTTTAAATATCTCTTAAGAATATTATGCACAATAATAATATGAAGTTAATAATATTTTGTGTTGAGCTCTTCCACATCCTGAAATTACTTCAAAAACTTTACAGCTTCCATATTATATCCTTCCCAAAATATCTAGTTTTACATGAAACATTTAGATATTCTTGTCTTTTATATGAAAATTCATTGAACAATTTTTTTTTTTGTTGTTTTCGTTTTTTTGGTATTTGCATTAGAATGGCAATAACAACAACAAAGAAAACTAATTTTTAACAAAAGCTACAAAATTGTTACAAATTTTTATAATAGAAAACAAAACGAAATACCGTTCTCAGAGTGGATATTCAAAGCACAGGACGATGCTGGCGAATGTAGTATCAATTTGAATCCTGTGCTGTCCACCTACCAACAAACCACAACACATAAACTAACAAACACTTATTGACACACTCAACAGCTTCTGCCACACAAACACACACACACACACGCAGCAGCATGACTTACCCCAGCAGCGATATGTTTATTTTATACCATATAAAACGCACACCAACAACTCTAACAGCATTCTCATCAATATAACAAAAGATTTGCTTTATTTTTCTATCTCCTCCTCACACACACACACACACACACAAACACACATGCAGCCGAGCATGGTTGCAGTTACATGAGAGAACTATTAGTCAATTACCGTTACATGGCAAAAATAATACTGCTGACCAAGTAAAATAATACTCGGGGTGTTTTTTATTATTTTATTACATAAATTTAGCAGAACAAAATCTTCTTTCTGTGTAATAAAACACACTCTGCTCTAACGGGAGAGAGCAAAAGAGATAGAGAAAAAATCGGTATTAAAAATAAATAAATATAAAAGAAAACTCACACGTTTCTTTTTGCGTTATTGTTAAAATACATCAACATCATGCTCGTGCATGTTGCAAATAAAACAACCACAGCAGCAACAACAACAAGAAAATAGTTGCAGCATAAAAAGAGCACACAGCGAAGACCAACAACAATGTAAAATGCAAAAAATCTATACAAGAACAAGAAATAAATTGAACATTGAATGAATGCATTTCATTCGACTGCATCATGCATTATAATGGCTTAAAACATAAAATAAACGACCATAATAATGGCTATTTGGGACAGACAGCAACTACCACTACAACTGTATGAAAACTACACACAATCTTAATAATTCACAAAATAGCAATTCAGCTTGTGCATGTGTGAGTGCGAGTGCCAGTGTGTGTGTGCAACGCTTCAATGGCCATAACTATTACTGGCAAAGAGCTGAAACATAAAATTAAATGAAGACAAAATTTACTTGAAAATTTAAATAAAAAACTTCAACTACAAAAGACTTAACACCAATTTGCTTCAAATCCAATTTACGCAAAAGCTTTATAATAATAATTCTGCAGGCAGGCAGATTGAAATTTCATTAAAGTACTGCAGCAGCAAATAATTTCTAAAACTATTTTATTTTATACATGACTTAAGAAGTTGCAATAGAACACAGTCTAGGGAAGAGGAATCATAAAATACTCAAGCAAATAAAATATATTTTACTTCAGCTTAAGGGCCAAATTAAACTGATAATGATTTGTTTTCTAAAAAAAGTGCAACATTTTTTACACTCTTTAACTGGAAAAGGCAATATTTTGTTTTTTTTAAATACTGAGTTAAAAAGAAACAAAGCCAACATCCTTGACGAAAAATAGTTTTTGTTTTAAGACTGCTACAAACTGCATCTTTTTAGAAAAGCGGTGAAAAAATGTTGCATGTTTTCTAGAAAAGAAAACGCCATGATAGTTGGGAGGTAATTGCAAAAACATTCAAACTTGGTCAACTCTATAAAATAACTGGGTTCATATAAGCAAGTCTATTCAGCTGAACACATTCGGTTATTTTCCAAACAAAGATCAGTTAGGCTGTACTATTTCGTAAGCAATCGTACGTCAATTCGTGTTCATTCGGCTCAACAAAGATTGCGGTGGTAGAGAGTGTGTAAAGCAACCCTGTTGAAAGGCTACACTTTTTAATTGCTTAACTAAAATTAAATATTTGAAACCATTAACATATACATTTAATTTAGTCCTCAACTCATACAGCAGAGTAGAACAATGCTGTTTTCGAAAGCCACCACACTACCTCATCACTCCTCTTGCGTTTTTGTTTAATAACAATGATTGTTTTAGTTACTAGTTTGTAATGCAGTTCAATCGCTTTAGTTCGTTTAAAAGAAAATCCGTGTAAGTGAAGACCCATCTTAACTCAGGAAACGTGGAACAAAAAATTCCGAAAATACAACATGAAGAAAATAGAGACACAGTAACACGGGGTCTTAGGAAAAGTGTGCTGCCATCATAGTTCTCGTATCCTCTATAATTAAAAATTTCTTATAATATTCAACTAAACCCGCCGAGAAGTGATAATCAAACATGCACATGAGTACTCTTGATGAAAGTGTAGTGACCTTCGAAAACAGTTGTTTTTCTCTGCTGTATAAAAGAATTATTCAGAGCTTATTTTGACTTTCTCTTATACTTTCGATTAATTGCAATGTCCTTCCAAATTAAAAACACTTTTCTAAAATTATCAAAACTGAATTTCATATAAGATCAATATAATTTTCAACTCACACTTCAGACTAGAACGGCGCTCTTAGATTATTTTTTAATTTACAATTGTTGAGAGCTTTGTCTGAAATAAAATGGAACCACATAAAATTTTATAAAGTATATTATAAATTAATGTGAATTCGAACGTTATGGATGACTTCGTCATATCAGATGGGGCTAAATAACAATTTTTAGACGAAAATGTTAATTAAAAAATGTTATAGCGTGTTTCATAAGACTCGTGATTTCTAGGATGACTCCTACTCATTCAACGCAGAACGATTGAGTTTTGAAATGTAAAGAAACAGCGCTGCGGTAACAAGTAAAGCAAAATTAGAAAGGTCAGACATTTTAAAGCCATTTAGTTATGATATCGCCAGCGAATTTTTCACATCAGCAATGACGAAAAAGGGTGCAGTGAAGTGTTATTGAGTACACAATAGTACAAACAACAGTACGCTGCCTTCGTCACTCAAATAATAAAACAACAACGAACACCACAATACACCGACGTGGATCAGAAAAATTCTGTATGACAATTATGACTTTTTGCAACATTGAAATGAAATCGGAACCGTCGGCCTTGTATTCTATATGCGTAAATTAAAACTAAGAAGAGCATAAGAATTTTTACAAAAAGCCTTCTAAGAAATCTTCTATATGAAATTAAATCACAACTGAAATATTCGCTTAGAAACTGCAGAGTCCTTTTTCGTCTTAATTGCCACTGTGCGGCTTTACAAAAAATAATTCAGTTTTATTTAATCTGCTCGTAACGCATTCAAATATCAAATTGAATTATCGTTATTTTACTGGGTTAAGTAAATTTTTTCTTATATAAAGTTTTTAGTTTTCCTTCCATCCAAAAATAACTCCTTCAGCCGGCATGTGGAAGACAATTAATCACTTTCAAACTGATACAATTTAAGCACACATTTGCCACCACGAAGTGCTGCTCAACCACGCATTTCATTTTATCTTTAAAAAAATAACTGCACCACACCGGTCTTCCTTTTTTTCTTTTTGAAGACAAATTCCTGTAATTTCCATTCTATATTGGCTTTAAAAAAATGCCAAAACTTTTTTCTTAAAAACATTTCAAATTCAAACAAATTGCAACTCATGCACTCGCATAAAAATGTAACAGCAGGCAAGCACACACTCGAAAATATAGCAAAAATGTTTCGTGGGAATGCAGATATGAACTGCCACACATTCATCACACATACGCACACACACACGCTCACACATACACTTGAACATGTAATAAATGCAACTATAACTGCAGCAACAAAAACAACTACAACTTCTACCGAATACTCATTGTAAAAGTACCACATATTTCATGTTAAGCGTTGGTATGCAAATTGTTAACATTGTAGAAATTCAAAAGAGAAGCCACAGAGAACAACAAGCCGACAACAAATACTGCAGGCACACGCACACACACACCCACACACAAACACACACTCGTAGCAAAAATAGCGGCAGTAATATCAACATGAGCCATAGCGGAAATAGCAAAACCTGTTAAACTAAAATGCTAAAAATGTCTGCTACCGCCTGTCTGTCCCTGCGTCCGTCCGTCCGTCCGTCTGTCTTCGTGTGTAAGAGATACTGCTTGTTTAAATGGAAAATGTTAGTTGGCATGACTGTTCCTGAATGTTTAGCTCTATTTTGTGTTTTGGTATGAGATAAAACAAGAATAACTCCTCAACACTAAACTTTAAGTTAAACAAAAAAAAAAACTCGGCAAAAATAGTTCAACAACTTTTTTTGCAGCAGAGAAATTTATTTTTCTCGCAAAATACATTTTTAAAAAATGTTCGTGCCAAAAAATGGAAACTATCATTATCTCCCTTTTATTCATGGATATTTTTGTTGTTGTTTCATTGCAGGATAAAAATTCATATAAAATTAATAGCGGCGCAAAAAGTGAAGCCCGTCTGCCAGCCGTGTACCGGGCACATCATAATGCACGCATTTTGTGCGTCATGGAGCATCCCACATTGAAAATACGTCAGAATGCATCGCTGCTGTTGGACGTTCAATGTAAGTAACACCACACACACACACACACACACACAAATAAAAACGCAAACACTCTAGAAGGATATCACAACATCGTACAAAAATTCTTAATATATTTTTCAACTGCCTGCTTGTTTAAATAACAAAATAATAAATTGAAACTCCATTCGGGAATTGATGTAAATATATTGAAACACTACAAATTGCCAAACAAAACAGAAATAGTACAAAAACAAACAAAAAATAACGTTTTTAAATTTGAAGAAAACCTCAGCTACATGAAATTAATTTTTTTTATTATGAAAGCATAAAATTGCAGGAGGCTTTTCTTTTGAAGGAAACAAATTTTTATCAATATATACAGGAAATGAAAGTCAAACATTGATGTGTTTGCAGTAAAAAGCAGAGAAAAGAAGAAGCATTTTAATAAACTTAATAGTAAAACTGGTCTAGTCTAGTTTAGCATATACCAAGCTGGTCCAGTACAACCTATTCTAGTCAAGTCTAATTTAGTCTATACTAGTATAAAGTAGTTTAATCTAGTATGGTGTGGTATAGTCCAGTTTAGACTAGCCTAGACTAATTTAGACTGGTCTAGTCTAATTTAGTTTAGACTAGTTTAGTGTAGTTTAGACTAGTTTAGCTTAGACCAGTCTATTCTAATTTATACAAGTCTAAAACAAACATAGACTTCTATAGTCTAGTCTAGACTTCTTTAGTCTAGTCTGGACTTCACTAGTATTATCTATAAATCTCCAGTCTAGTGTAGGCTTCTCTGCTCTAAACTTCTCTAGTCTAGACTTCTCTAGTCTGGACTTTTCTAGTCTAAACTTCTCTATTCTGGACTTCCCTAGTCTAGACTTCTGTAATGTAGTCCTGTTTAGACTTCTCTAGTGTAGTCTAGTCTAGACTTCTCTAGCGTAGTCTAATCTAGACTTCTCTAACGTAATCTAGTCTAGACTTCTCTAGTGTAATCTAGCCTAGATTTCTCTAGTGTAGTCTAGTCTAGACTTCTCTAGTGTAGTCTAGTCTAGACTTCCTTAGTCTAGTCTGGACTTCACTAGTATTATCTATACATCTCCAGTCTAGTGTAGGCTTCTCTGCTCTAAACTTCTCTAGTCTAGACTTCTCTAGTCTGGACTTTTCTAGTCTAAACTTCTCTATTCTGGACTTCCCTAGTCTAGACTTCTGTAATGTAGTCCTGTTTAGACTTCTCTAGTGTAGTCTAGTCTAGACTTCTCTAGCGTAGTCTAATCTAGACTTCTCTAACGTAATCTAGTCTAGACTTCTCTAGTGTAATCTAGTCTAGATTTCTCTAGTGTACTCTAGTCTAGACTTCTCTAGTCTGGACTTTTTCTAGTCTAAACTTCTCTAGTCTAGACTTCTCTAGTTTGGTCTTGTCTAGATTCTCTAGTGTAGTCTAGTCTACATTTCTTTAGTGCAGTCTATTCTAGACTTCTCTAGTACAGACTTCACGCTAACACAGTCGAGTGTTGTGTAGTATACGAGGTTAGTTTAAAATATTGCGAAACTCACATCAGCTTTCCAACAGACCTCGTATGACCGATTATAATATTGCGTATTCTTACTTTTTTGCCTGCCAAATTTAAATTTAATGTTCTTATTCACATTTAAAAATGTTGTTATTCTGGGCTTTAAAGACAACTTAAAAATAAATAAAAATTTAAAATGAAAATAAATAAAACACTGGAGACAGCTGCTGGGGATTCTTGTGTAGCTTTTGTACACTTCATAAAACACAAAGTCAAGAGTCGTTAAAGTGTCATTAGCCAAATATACAGGCTGGCAAGCGCTGAAGGAGGGGAGTCAAACAAACTGTAAAGAAACAAAAAGTCATAAAAAATGAATGCTGAAAACGAAGTACTACAATTCTGTTCTCTAATTTTATTCTCCCTCCTCTACTTCTTCTTGCAAGCAGTAGTTTTTTTTCTCCTTTCAAGATATTATGGCTTAAAGTTTATTTTGCTCCTTTGGCAGGACTTTTTTCTGTGTTTTTTAACTCAAAAATACCACTATAAATGTCTAACAAGAATCTCATTGCTGGAGCTTGTCAATCGCTGTAAACCTCAAAACCTAAAAAAAGACAAAATAAAATTTTGTGCAAAATGCATTTAGTGGGAAAACGACAGCAACAATAAATTGAAAGGCAAACAACAAACGATGCGCTACAATGAATGAACAACAACTGAAATCATTTTTACAGAATTCGGTTTAATGTCTACGACTGATGCTGCTGAGCATGATGATGTTTGAAGCTCGAGAGGATTGGACTGATGGTAAACTGATAAGCCAAAGCCAATTAAATGGCCTGAAAATAAATTGTAAATGAAAAGGAAAAAATAAAAGATCCGTTTGCCAGTTTTGTACTCGCATTTCCCCATGACTGTGCAGACAACGAGGAATATATTTTTTGTGTCATTTTTTTTTAAATATTTTAATGTAATTTACTAAGAAAAGGTAGAGTTGATTTTTATTTTAAAAAGTAAAAAGAAGGCACGCAGCAAGAAGTTGTTGTTTTTTCTTCCTGTTTGAATTTAAAATCAAAAGTAATTACAATAACTTTATTTAATATTTTTTAAATTAGTTTTCAAAACAATTATTTTTAATGGGATTTTATGTTTGCAATTATATGTACAAAAAATTATATCAAATATATTTATATACTACAGATTCCAACACTAATCCAAGCTGAATTGTAAAAATGTAAATACGAGCAGTGTTTAATGAAAAGAAAAAAAATATGCAAAAAAAACTCAATTAAATACTAGAAAATCCATATTAATTGGCAACACTCAATATTTGATATGCTCTTCTAAATACCACTACAGTCACAGTTTTGTTTATTTTTATATTGGCATGTCTGTATGAGTGTGTGTAAATATTAGCAACAACAACAAAATAAAAATGCAAAAACCACTAAACCACAAATAATAGCAACAACAACAACAACAGCACCAGTATAAAATTCTAATAGGATTTTAGTTTTTTTTTGTTTGTTAATAATCCACCAGCCATGCAAATAATTCTGCAACGGCTCCGTGGAGCAGGCAGAGGAAGAGGAGATGTGGCATGAAAATCAGGAGTTAGTTAAACTGTACAAACAACTGGGCAGCACATAAAATGGCACGTGATATATTTTATATTTTTTTTTTGTTAAAAATAAAAATTGCACGGGGCAGTAGGGAAAACAGCGATCCAGTCTGAGCATGACTTGAGAAGAAAGTTTTTCAAAATTTCTGAAAACTTTATAAGAATAATTTGGTCTCACTCGAATCGCCAGTTGGTCAAAATTCGACCACTGCAGGGTTCTAATTAAATTATGCGATTCAATAGACAATTTAGAGATACTAAAACTTAAAAAAATATAACAGAAATGTTTTCTTTTGTTAGTTCCCACAATATCTTTTTGTTTAAAAACAAATTGAACGGGGCAGTAGGGGAAACAGCGCTCCAGTCTGAACATGACTTGCGAAGACAGTGTTCTAAACAACCATTATTTAAGAGTAAAATTTTATGAGAAAAATTTACTCATACTCGGATTGCCAGTTGGTCGAAATTCGACCACTTCGGGATCGCAATTGAATTATGCGATTCTTTCGACAATTTAGAGATACTTAAATTTAAAAAATATAACAAAAACAATTTCTTGTCTTAGTTCAAACAACACACTTTACTTCTAGCACATGTAGGGATCATCCCCTGAGAAAAAAATACTTCTCTGGCAACAGTGCAAATACACGAACTGTCATTGTATATCTTGAGAGCCGATCTATAGATCTGCTGTGGTGAGGAACGTAGTGATCCAAGGGATTTAAATATTTAAAACTTTGTGAGTTGTTGGCATTGAATTGCAGGCACTTAAATTAGCTTAACCCCCAACAAAGAAATATTTCTATTAATAACAAGTCAAAATTTAACTATTAAAAAAAATTACTGCTGCTGCATTCTGAGCCACAAATTACATTGAAGTATTAAGGTTTTAATATTCATTCAGAGAATTATTTCTCTATTATTCATAAAAACAGAAAATATATAATAATTTCCTTCAAACACAACAAGATTTTTTAAACTAAAAACAAACAGAAAAACAAATATTAAATTGGTCTCAATCACATACAGGAATTTATAAAAAAAAAAACATCAATTGTTTTATTTTATTCCATTTTACTCAATTGTAATTGCTGTTGTTGCAATTGCTGCAACTTTTTATTTAAGGACCTTTTTTTGTGTTGTTGTTATTGTTTATCATTCTGCCTCCTGATGAATCAAATACAAATTACAGACAGTTGATAGACAGCAGTTTTGTGTATTTAACAAATGAAACAACAGCCACAGTTTGTAAGGACACACCAACACACACACACATACACAGCCATTGAAAGCATTGAAACTCTAATGAATGAATGGACAGAAGGGCAAATGTATGGGAATTGGTTTTTAACAAATGCTTGGGTATGTGAATACTTACACAACTTTAAGAACATGTACGTACACATGCCACGTGCCCATACATTAACATTTCAACGGTTGGGTAATACTCGTAAATATTGGAAAAATTGTAGCATGATTTTAGGGTTCTTTATTTGTTACTCTTGCACAGACACAAGAACATACTTGCCGATTTATTGAATAGAGTTTTACTTATTACATGAAAAATCTCTTTTATTTCTCTTATTTAAATGTGTGAGAATGTGTGTGTGAGAATGTGTGTGTGCGACTGTGTGTAACTTATGCTGGATTGGTTACACAATGTTGCTTCAATTTTTAAAATGGATTGTTTTTAATATAAAAATAAATATTTAAATGTTTATTCATGTTTCTGTGTGTCTATTAAGGGGGAGCTGAATAGCAGGGAACTTTTTTTTTAAGTATTTAATAGGATACAAATTTCTAATATCACGGGATATCTTTTCTTATAAAATGAAGTTCTCATTAAGTTCACCACTTTTTTTCCAACGATTTCTCTTAAAATCTTTTTGTTGAATTAAATAGTAGATGCGTTATTATGATATATTCCTTGTTATTATTCATTTTCATTCATTTAATGAAACAGGCCTATAATTTCATACTTCAAGTATGTTGTTAGACTTTTGAAAATTCGCAGTGAGTTGAAAAAATCCCTGCAGCAGTGTTATGCCAGGTTTTTACTTGCAATATTTAATTGACACCAAAACATTAGAAATTCTCACGGCATCGCAGTCCTGAATAGTTCCTTACAACGCCAATACTTCCTCATTATCCTTCGCAAATCAATTACGGACGCAATTTAAAGTAGAATCAGCTAAGAGGTTTTCTATCTTCTAATTTGTCTTCTACTGTACTCTTAACCCTAGTTGTGGCCCCATGCACTGCTCCGCTGAGTGCTGGTCCAAGTCAAAAAAAAAAAAAAAAATATTCTTTTCGTATTTCAAGCCTTTTCATTCCCCAAGGAAAAATCAACTGGATTGAGTTTTTTTACACTCCTGGCACACTTTTGAGAAGCTGCAGGATTAAGTCACAGACCTAATTAAAACCAAAATAGTTCCCTTCAACATCACTTTTTGGTTCTCAATTATTGGGTGCCAATTCGTATTGCAGCCCCCCTAATTTCAACATGAATAAAACATTTTCATCAAACTTTAATAAATCATACAGAAAATCCTATAGAAAAGCTGTTAGAATGTGGTTTTTACACACTCTGTCTCCTACTCCACCACAAAAAAAATTCATATAAAAAAAATTAAAACATGCCAGACAGATATTGAAAAAAATAACACAAAAATATCAATCATTTGATAAAGATATAAAATTAAAAAAAACAGGCTATTGAAAAATATATTTAAATAAAATTGTAGTTTTTCATTGATTAGTTCTGGATTTGTTTAAGTGCACTTTTTTGTTTCTTTCGTCTATGAAAAATGTTTGTTATTAAAATTTATTACTTTTTCTGTTTTAATTTTGCCAACAGGATACATTTTTTGTTTCATTACATTTTGAATGTCTATTTATGTAGACTCTTTTTTTCGATAGTTTTGAATAGAAAGATTGAAATTTTGGCTTCAATTTCAATGAATTTTTATGAATATTTTGTGTACTCAATCACTTGAAATACTTGTTTGTTTTAAATTTATTTTAGATACCCCCTCGTTTGCCATTTCACGTACACCCGGCTTCGGTTATCCTTTGCGTGAGGGCATCGAGGTTTCATTGAAATGCGATGTGGATTCGAATCCGCCCAGCACCCCACGTTGGCAAAAGGATGATGGTGAGCCTCCGGTAAGTTTTATTTATAAATAAAAATTTTTAAGTTTATTTGTTAATATCCAAAGTAGCCGTTGGAGAACGAAGACTAAAGAATATTATTTTTTCATAAATTCAGCTTCAGAAGCCAGTCAATTCCTATTTAAAAATATTTCAGAAGCAAATAAATAATTTAAAGAATTTTTATAAAAACGGGAACTACTTGGAGATCTAAATTCGACCACAAGACATCCCAAGTTTAAATAATTTTTTTATGTTCATATGGCCGCCTAAAATACGAAAGTCCTTAACTAACAAACAAATTCGAAAAGAACTCTTTAAACGAAATTAATGAAAAAGCCAAAGCGCTAGTCGCCGGATGTTATCAATAGCAGTCTGCACTAGAGACTGAATACTAAATCCTCGACCGCCGGAGTAACAACGAGTTCTTCGGCCTAAAAACTAGTAAATTATCTAAAACATATTATATATATTTTCACTGTCCTCTCAGCGCTATCATAATCTCTTTTATAGTTAAAAAATAAATTCTTGTATCACTTGGGCTCATACTCTGAATGGTGGTTCAACAATAGGAAATTTTTCCAATAAAAAGGCGGATTTTGAATACGTTATCACACACTGTCTTTTGGATTTCAAATGGGAGTATATAAATTTTTTATTGAAATTAGACCTGCTGAAATTCAGAAAAAACAAATACTCCATTTCATAACACGTTTAAAAAGAACAACCAGTAGCAATTAATAATACCGAAACATTTTAAAAGTGGGTTTAAAAGGACAAAAAAGAGTTGAGAAATAAAAGGCAGAATACAGTTCTTATATGGAAAATTCTTTTTTTTAATTTTTAAGCAAGTCCCAAAAGTTTCTAAAAAACGTTCATGGTACAAACTTATAAAAGGAAATTAATGTTGTGACAATCTGCACTAAAATACCTTTTATTTTATATATAATTCATTAACATCAAAGAAATTCGGGATACCCAAAAAGGCACCACAAAAAAATTGTCTAGTTTATTTAAGTTTCAAATATTTTTAAAATTTTTATTATCCCATAAATTTCGTACGCAACACTTAATTGCTTCTTGTACGAAAACCAATTTACTTCTTATTTTTTTACAACATAATTCATGTCATATTTCAATATTAAAACGAGTGCACATAATTTCCATATTTGCAGGTCCCACAAACTGGCGATGGTTTCCTCAACTTCACCTCAATACGGCGTGAACATTCTGGCTGGTATAAATGCACATCGCGTCATTTAAATTTTCAATATTCATCGATTGGTTACTATCTCAGTGTCAGATGTGAGTATCATTAAACCATACAACCAGGGGAAACAATTTAAAACTCCATATTTAAAACAAAATATATATTCAAAACTTATCAATATTTCATAACAAATGACTGCACAAATGCGTGAAATTACCTCGAGTTGGGAGGAAAGCAAGAAAAAAAAAAGAACAACCAGGATCTCCCTTGAAATTTGTGTACCACTTGATATTAAACGGTAAAAGTATGTGTTACTTTTCAGCCGCCAATATTTTTACGAAATCATAAAAAAAACCACTGACAGGATTTTTTTTAGTGCGGAGACAAGGACCAAATGCGGAAAAAAGTTAATGCAGAAAAATGGCTTCCCCCGGCCTAATAATTTTCATATTATTGCCTGACTAAGGGCACAACGTTGACAAAACTCCCACTTACAAGCAAGACCAGTACAAGTCGAGTTATGTTATTTAAAAAAAGAAATACTTTAAATAAAAAAAAAAAATAACATTAAAAAGCAGGAGCTGGGTGTTAAGCACATAGACAGGCAGGTCATGAAATGAGAAATCGAAAATTTCCGCACACAAAAAAGAAACAAACATCGAAGGGTGTTTTTTATAGGCACAACACATGTCAGATGGCAGAATACACGTTCTTAAAAAAATATTGGCAAATAAATTTTAAATAAAAAAAAACAAAATAAACTTCAACTAAAAACCCGACAACTCTCAAGTGAAAGCATTCTTAGGGTGTTGACGAATTTTTATATGCAAAATTCATACACGCACACACACACACACTTAATACCCTTCAAAATATGTATTTGATTCTCTGCCATTTTTTATTAAATTTTTTTTTATGTTCATATAGATTTTGATGTTCCATATGGGGCGTGAGTAGTCTAACAGCTTTTTCGAAAGAGTTTGACAATATCTGCGTACACTTGGGCTTGTGTATGGTTGGGAGTTTATTTATGTAATCACTTACACACACACACACACACACAGACTACATACAACGATTACTTGTTTATGGTTGTTGTCGTAAATATTTGCAGTTAGCACCAAATATGTTTTTTATATTTCTATGAAAAAAATAATAAAATATATGAGATTTTTGCAAGGGAAAGTCAAAACTAATGGGGGAAAGTATTTGTGAAACGTTGCCCAGCAAACATAACTAATAGCAATTCGAAAATGATGGTTACTTGTTACCCAAAACAACTTCATCAGTCTTCAGCAAGTTAAATTTAATTGCAATTTTTCCTAAAAGTTTTAAAAATGTTGATGAAAGTTAGAACGTAAAAGAAACCAATTTGTGAATAATTCATACTTCCTGTCTATCGTGTGTTGTGGAAAAAAAATTAACCAGAAAATAAATCTTAAGACTTTAAGAAATCGCAAACTTGGCAGGAAAAACTAAACAGCCATCACGTAATTTAATCTTTCCAGGTAATTTTAGCATCCTTCGAAATGCGCTACGTGTCCAATTAACGTCAAGTTTTATTTCCTCTGCGTTTATTATGACTAATGAAAACAACAAGTTTTCTTCTTTGTAAAAGTTCAATTGAAAGCTCTCGAAATGTTAACTCTACAGGGAGACGGGGACAGCACACAAAATTAGCAACTAAAACAATCAGCAGCAAAGAAAATAATAGAGAGAAACAAAAAAAGAAATATATATATATAATAACAATAATAATAAGAAACTAATAGAGCAAACAAATTAGCAAATACACAAGAGCAGCCTAAACATATGCAACAACTTCTTACAACAAGGAAATAAACTTTATACACGAGCTGGTAATTACAGGGCACAAAAAAAAACGAATCCGAACGGAAAACAACTTCGAGTTTCGTTGAACTTATTTTGTTTTCTAAAAAAGAAAGAAGGAAAAAAAACAAACAGGAATTAAGAAAATATTTAATCAATAGAACACTTACAAAAACAATTTGTGTGGGAGCAAATTTTATTACTCTGTTCAATAAATTGGAAAATATGCCATAATTGCTTTTGAAATTGTTGGCAAGTTTATGGCTAACGGAGGAAATTTTTTGGCTAAATAAGAAACAACAAAAAAAAACAAGATTATAAAATACTGTTCAAGATTAAGCTTCAATTATTTTCTACAAAGTCAATAATCTATGGAATTATTAAATTCTTAAGAAATTTAAAATTTATTTGGCAGACATTGAAAACTTCTGGTTTCCTTTCATTACAAAAACATTTCAAGTTGACAAGTTGTTGTAAAATATTGTATTGCAAATGCTGTAGTCTGTCAATAAATTTAATCAGGATTGTTATTTTGTTGTCTTCTCTACGACTTTTCTCCCCCCTCTTCCCACTCACTCTCTTGATTTTGAAATATTTACAAATTGTTTTCACTTTTACTTTCGGGGCTTCCACAACAAAAAAGGAGAAGAAGGCGGCAGGAGGGCATGAGTTTAATTTAAGTCTTTTGTCTACACACATTTCGCAACATTTTTTTAACCCACTAAGGCCGTGGTTTTCAGTAGAAGATTAATTTTAAACTTAGTTTTACTTAGTCTAGAACTTGGATTTTTTGCAGAAAAATTTTATTTCTTTTTAATTATCTTATTAAGCACCAAACTTTTTTGCAAAATGAAGTTTTTTATACAAACTCCGTAGTGATGTTACATCCATCTTCGGCTTAACTAAACCTGGTTTAACTGACATTTTAAAAACCCAGCCTGGGAAGCTATTTAAAAGAAATTTTCAAAATAATATGTTGCATATGCCACCTGATAAAAAGTGTTGCCTGCTTTTAGAGGTAAATCAAGAGACCGATAAAAAGTTAACACACCAGGATATTTCAAACCTTTAATAAATTTTCTTTGTTAAAAATATTAAATAAATGACAAGCTCTCCATGGGTTAATAAGCTGACTCAATAAAAAAACATTTTCTTTTTATTTATTCTATTCGCTTCTGCTACATTTCCCCCCTTCACTACAAACACACGCGCGGCATGTTTTCTTTCTTTATCGTTCTTCCTTTTTTTCTCAGTTTTTGGTCCTCCAACAGGGGAACTTCTTATTGTTTTATAACAATATCTTATCAATCATGTCTTCTGTCGATTTAGGAAAGTTAAAATCTCTTGTACAACACGTTTGCCTTTATTAATAAAGCATTTGTACTTGTCAATAACAACTAACGACAGCCATTTGTCAGAATTTTCATTCCATTCTTTTTTTTTCTCTTCTCTTCTCTCTTATATTTTGGAAAAGAAAAATTCTTTTGTATAAGTTAAATATTTTCTTGTATCTCCGAATTCCCCAAGGACTGACTTAATATATAAATAAAAAATTGTATTACATTTTCTTTAGCAAGAACTTCCCGCTGTTAAACATCTTATGAATTAGTTAAGAAAAGTTTGGAATATGTGAAAACAAACGAGGGGTGGCAGATAAAGGATTTCATACTTTCAAGATTTTTGAATGGAGCACATGACAAGCATTGCCTAGTTTAAGGAAGAAGCTAATTTTTTACATTCAGATGTGAGAGAATAAGTTTTGTTTCAATTAAATTATTAACAAAAATGGAACCGATTGAAAAAGTTCTTGTATTTTATTTTATTACGAAGCACGAAAGTTTGTTATTGTTAATTAACGAAATACTTGTGGCGCCAAAAGCTTTAAATTTTAACAATTTATTTAGTGTGTTTTAAAAAATCAGTGTTTGTTTTTCATATCTATTTAATGTATTCTTCCTTGAGCATTCAGTTTTCCGATGTCTGATTGCTAAAGATTTTTGATATTAGAGACACTTTTCTCTACATTGGAAGTTGTAGTAACTGAAGGACCTCATTTTGGTGCAGCTCAAATAGAAAGAATATTTTCAAAGCCAAATTAATGGTTACAGCGTTATATTACGCATATCAATCTTCCTTCAGCGCTGAAAGTTGGAGCCTTTTTTCCTTGGCATTTAATTTCAATTACAATAATACAATATATATTTAAAACACTTCCTAAAAATATGCAAAGTTTTTATTAATTTATAAAGCAAAGAACTCTGTAGTGCAAAAAAGAGGACAGAGAAAACGGTAGTAAAATTAATTTAACCCAGAAACTTTTAGTTACTTCTGCCAGCATACAACTAAAATTATAAACTTCTATAAAATTTTCAAAAATAAAATCTATAAATAATTTTATGAATAAAATAGTTCTATCATCATCTTAAAAGTATTTGTTATTCCTAATCTTCCGCTATAGCCCAGCAATTGTTAACTAAAATTGTGCCACATTTTGTTTCAGTTGAAAACATATAAAATTTTTAACTTTAGCAAGTGGAATATATGAAATGAAACGTTGAAATATTTTTAATAAAAAAGGCCAAGATAAGAATTTTCAAATATAGTATCAAAATCGTCATAATAACGCTTCCAACGACAAACAAAAATTATTTAGAAAAAAGAAAATTTTCCTGCTGCTACTCCCTGGTAAAAGACCATTTCAATAAAGATAAAAGCTGAGATGGCATGTTTTTAGCGTGTTAAATTTAATTTTATGATGATAACAACAACAGGGTGGCTAAAAAACATTTAATAAAAAAATAACTCCATGAGGAGGCTCGTATTTAAAAATTTATAAAATATATTTGTAGGCTGACATAAACTGTGACAAAAATGTAACAAATTTTTATTATCGAATTTAAGCATTTAGATATGGCGGGAATACACATTAAATGTAAATATATTTTCGTTTATTTTTATTTCGATGCGTTAGTAAAATTACGATGTACTGCTGCTGATAGAGTTGAATTAAGGCTTCTTTATTTAGGCAGCCTAATAATAGGCAGCGAAATTCGTAGCATATATTTTCAAAGGATAAACTTTTATCTTGTTTTGGGCATCTTAATTGATAAAATAAACCATATTGTTGTGCTCATGCTGGAAAAAAAACAGCGCTATGAAAAAATGATGCTGCTATCACAGCATACTTTTAGGAGAATTTTATAGACAATAAATAGAAACTACAAGATTCATGACATGTTATGCTTAGATTAATTTTATTACTGTTGACACAATCAAACTGGAATTATTTCAATGCGAGTGAAACCCTTAAACTAGAAACTAGTTTTCATCATAAAACTGAAATGAAAATGTTAAGATGAAGGATTTTTAGGACACATTTTGTTGGTTGGATTTTAATACTTTTGATTATCTCTAATGGCGCTGCAGGTAAAATTTAAGCAACTCAAAAATTTCTTTTTATTACTTTTTATTTAAAAAAAAAAGAACTAGAATGCTTTAGAATTTATTTATCAACTTAGTTTCCTAAAAGGCAGCAGCAAAAATTGTATTAAACACAGCATTTGTTTTATGTTCTTAAAAAGAGGGGCTGTTTTACAATTCGATTTGAGACGAAACATGTTTGAGATTATACGACATTTATATTGACTTTCGAAAGCTTTTTTTGCGGGCCAAATCGCAAAGATATTCGAATATTTACCGACTATTTTCTAAACCAGAAAGTTTTCGTTTTAACCATTTAAAAGATCTATAATCAAACACATTTCTATTGCTTTTATTTGATCACGGCATCTGTTAGACTTCAGTCTGCGAACGATTTGTCTTTACATAATGAAGTATAAAGAAAATTTGCTACAAAAAGAAGTTATTAGCCAAATAACATTTTTCCAGCTTAAAGCTTCAGATAAACGGAGTTTTCCCAGCAAATTTTTGCATTAAATTTATAAAAACTAACGAGTTAAGACGGACGATTGGAAATACTTGATTGTTTCGAATATAAATTTACCACAAACAAAAAAAATTTCTTTTTGTTAAAATGTTCTCTGTACCTTTTAATTCATCAGCTCAGTAAACAAACAAAAAAAAAATGTCTATTGTTTCACTACAAATGAAATGTATGAAGAGAAATTGTATAGCATACATTTGGGCTTTAAGTACTGCTGCTCAAAAAATAAATCCTCATTTACATACACTAAAGTGCTTTTCCTTTGTTTCCGCAAGAAAGAATATAAAAGAAAACCCATAATGCAAATAATAACACATAATTTACAAAAGCACACCAACATACGAGGACTACTTACTTACACATACGCAACCATGATAACCAACATAAACTCTGGCAGATTATTCTTTGTATTTTTTTGTTTGTTTTGTTTTTTTGTTTTGACACATTTATCTACTTTTCCATTTTAATAAGAATGCGTCTGTACACTTTAAAAGGGAGGGAGTCAGGGAGGAAGAAAAATCCACATAAATAACAATTTAAGCTGACATATGCAATACTCGTATTTAAATAGAAAACAATACAAAACGCCTAAATGTATAAGAGTGTTAAGAACACAATACAAAAAAGCAATAATAAAAAGACTGGTACTTATAAGGTATTTAGCAAACAAACAAAAACATGCTCGCATCTTTCTAAACAAGTCACAATAAACAATAATAATTGTTGGCAAAAAGAAGGAGAAGCATGTCTATAAGTACAAGACTTTTAAATAGAAATAAAAAATATCACATACAACAAAGGAGCCAAAATTAACACAACTAATGAAATCATTGTTGGCAATACAAAACGAATGTGTAGCTGCAGCAAATTAGGATGAGAGGCAAATTTATATGAGTCCTTGAAATTTATATGTTTAAAGACAGACAGCTCTTCAAGCGTTTGATGGGAGCTAGATGTCAGAAAATGGTGCCTACTTTAAGGATGATATAACGAGCCGATTTGTTTTATATTCAGCATAATATGATTGAATACAATTAAGTCGCATTTTACAGAGATTTGCCATCTGGTGAAAAGCTTAAATATATTAAACATATTTTCAAAAATTTATATTTTCAAATCGCTTTATAATCCTCTTATAACGCCTTTTCACAAATCTTCCTCTATAACAATAAATTATTTTTTTTTATATACCAACATAAACATCATTTTTGTTTGAGCACAAAAGCACTCGTTTAAGTCAAATCATATTTTGCATAATCGGCAACCGCGTGTGCAAAGCCGAAAAATATGCCACGATTTTTGTATTATATTTCTAACGCTGTTACACCTCTTTTCACCAATTATCATCAAATTAATACCACTCCAGCAACAACACAAACAAATTTCCCGTACTTATGAAAAGCGGCATAAGCGGCAGCAATAAAAAGTAACAACTACTTTTACAGCAACGAAAAAGGAAATGATGAAAGAAAAACAACAACAATAATGGCTGCTAAAGACGAAAGTAACATAAATAATAAGCCAAGTCAAATAAATACATTTTAAATGAAAGTGAAATGGGAAAACCAAATAGCGCCCGCCAAACGCCCACTTTTGCTTTTGCATATATTTTAGGCTTCTTACAATAATAACTTTTTAACAAAAAAAAGCAAAAAAAAAAGCCTTAAACATCAAGTACACACGTACACCGAGCAGAAGTCTGCAGTTTAGCATTTGAATTTTTTCTTATCATTATAAACGTTCTTGTCTTGCGCCAGCATTTCTCAAATAAAGACACTTTATTATTATTCCCATTATGTGCAGCATCACGGCCATGTTTATGATTTCCCTGGAAAATAATATTCATATGAATGATTGCCATCAGGATAGAGCCAGGATGTTTTTTTTTGTAACATTTTTTCTTTTCTTTCCCTTCAAGTAGTAATAAAAACGTACAGCACGTTAAGTAGTGGGTGTCAACAACTTCAATGACATGCAAATCCTTACAAATTTCATTTTGTCAAATAAATGTCACATTCTAAACAGATCCTGTTTTGAAAACTTCTATACTCCAAAAGGAAATTTTTATGACATTTTTTCCATTCTTTTCTTGAGATTTTGTTAAGGCTTAAGAGACAATAAAGAGCATGATAAAATACTAATAAAAGGTTTGTTCTTTACCTGTCACAAGCCAAAACAATCGATCAACTTGATACAGAAACTAATAAATGAGCTTCAACGTTGTTCGTTATTGTACTTTTTTTCTTTTCTGATATAACAAAAAGAGTTTGGATATTTAAAACTATGAGCTGACAATACCAGAGATCGTTTCTTTTATGTTCAAGTATTGAAATTGTTGTGGTAATTTTTTTATGTGCAACTGGCACCCCTGGAACTTGGCAGCTGTGAAATATTCATCTGCTGATTACACTAGGTCACAAATAACAAACTTTTGTCTGTTATTTGTTTCTAGCATACTTTTTCTCATGGATTTGGACCTACTGAACACGAAAATGAATTTTAAAAATTTTTCTGTCGATTGGTTTGCGAGATACAAATTTTTTAATTTTTTTTTTTTAATTTTTGGAGGTACACTTACTATTTTGAGCATATCTTTAGTCTTCTTTGACCTATTATATCCTACTACTACTCAAATTAAAGACAATTGAGCCGTCTACAACTTATTCTCAGAAAATTTTCAAATCGGGTTAGTAGTTTTGATGTTGGCGGCTTAAAAAGGTTAAAAAACTGGGTTTTTTTAGTAAAAATGTGGCTGAAAAATTCATATAAAAATTCATATAAAATATTAAACGCGATTTTAACAGCGATTTTAATTTTTTTACGTATAGCTGACACTTTTCCAAAGAAAATAAGCCCTTACTTAACAAAATCTGATGAGAAATGGCCGACTTATTATTTTTTTGGTAAACGACCGAAATTCCGCTATTTCACGATTTTTTGATTTTCATTATTTGCACAGCTTACCTACCCAACGCAAACGAATAAATACATTTGAACTTAATTTAAAATAAACAAATTAGTCTTCGTATATTATTTTTTAATTTATTTACAGCACTACATGCTCAATGTATCGCACAATTAGCTAAACTAACGAAAAAAACAAAAAAAATGAGTAAAAACAAAGATATAAGTGTACATTTTATGCCATGTGGAAAAACTGCTGACTTCTTCTTTGTTTTTTGTATCCGCTGCAATCGGTCTCACGTATTAGGGTCCAAATATAGTCACCCATCATAGCCGTGTCATAGATGCCCTGATAGCGTCGTTCCATAGCCTTCAATTCCTGATGAAAGCGCTCGCCGTGTTCGTCGCTCACGTCTAAATTCTCAGGGAAAAAATCCAAATGAGAATGCAGAAAGTGTATTTTAAGTGACATGTGCACTCCCATGGCTTCATAGTTCTTTACCAGATCCTCAACTATGTCCTTATAATTCGGGCTTTTGTTGTTTCCTAAAAAGTTTTCCACAACAAGCCTGAAGGAATTCCATGCTGCGGCTTCGATGGGTGATAACAGCTTTGGGAATTTTTCATCTTTCAAAATTTTTTTTATCCTGCGAAGACTCCTTCTTTAATTTTTGCCAGCGAAAGGTAAGGGAAAATTGACCGTAAATAGGCAAAAGCTTCACCTTCTTTGTCTAATTTTTTGGCAAAATTTTTAATCAAACCCAATTTTATGTGCAGCGGCGGAAGTATTATATTTTCACGGTTCTCTATTAGTGGCCTGTGACAGTAATTTTCGCTTTGCACCCGGCTCAAATTCGCTTGCATTTGACTCGGACTCTTCTTCTGACGATTCTGCTTTTTGAAGAGATTTACCAGGGCACACTGGATATGGCACATCATGCGAATGTGGTACTGGAAGCGCAAACGATCCCACTTGAGCGTAGTTCCATTTAAAAAATCTTCCTACCCCACTGTTTGTGGTGAGGCAAAAATAACAGTCTGTGGAATGGCATAGCGGCTTTTTCCACATCATTGGTGTATCGAATTTCATATGGCGGCTAAAATTAAAATAAATTACTATATTCGCTATGTATAATGTGTTTAAATAAAAATTCTTACCTTCCGCCAGCTGCCCAGTTGGTTAAGATTATATAGCAAAGATCACACAGCGACTTAGGTGTCCATGGTTCTGTGATATTTGGTGAAATACCAAAATAATTCAAATAGTGCAATTGTACTGCTGGAGTAAACTTGTGTGCGTGATTTTTTTTTATAAACTGGCCACAAACATTGCAGAAATTGTCTGGATCGTTCAAACACTCGAACACACGTAGTCTTTTACTCATTGTCTTCCTTGCGTTTTCTAAATATTAACTTCTTTACACTTTCACAGACAGTTTTGAAATGCAATTGATAACCGTGTCTCCTTATGTTTAAATATGTATGAGCATGTAGTGCTGTAAATAAATTAAAAAATAATATACGAAGACTAATTTGTTTATTTTAAATTAAGTTCAAATGTATTTATTCGTTTGCGTTGGGTAGGTAAGCTGTGCAAATAATGAAAATCAAAAAATCGTGAAATAGCGGAATTTCGGTCGTTTACCAAAAAAATAATAAGTCGGCCATTTCTCATCAGATTTTGTTAAGTAAGGGCTTATTTTCTTTGGAAAAGTGTCAGCTATACGTAAAAAAATTAAAATCGCTGTTAAAAGCGCGTTTAATATTTTATATGAATTTTTATATGAATTTTTCAGCCACATTTTTACTAAAAAAACCCAGTTTTTTAACCTTTTTAAGCCGCCAACATCAAAACTACTAACCCGATTTGAAAATTTTCTGAGAATAAGTTGTAGACGGCTCAATTGTCTTTAATTTGAGTAGTAGTAGGATATAATAGGTCAAAGAAGACTAATGATATGCTCAAAATAGTAAGTGTACCTCCAAAAATTAAAAAAAAAAAATTAAAAAATTTGTATCTCGCAAACCAATCGACAGAAAAATTTTTAAAATTCATTTTCGTGTTCAGTAGGTCCAAATCCATGAGAAAAAGTATGCTAGAACCAAATAACAAAATGGCTGTTGCCTAGTGTTATTAAAAATGGAGCGGCTTACGAAAGAAACACGTGTTATAATTAAGAAAATTTATAACACAAAATTCCCCTAGAAGTATGCAATAATTTCGATTGCATTCTTTTATGCAATTGGATTTTTTTATACAGCAGAGTCTGAATATTGATTCTTAGTTTATCAATTAATCCTAGAAGTTCGAACGATAATATTGACATTCAGGACCTGGGTATTTACCTGAAAAGAAAAAAAAAACAATTTTTAAATTAAAAATAAAAAATATTAAATTACTTTTTATTATTTTACAGCTGGTTTTTGTAACACAATACTTAATTAAGAGGATTTTTTTAAACGTTTCAACTGCAAAGAATGAGGAGAATAATAAACAAAAAAATAATTGATTCCTTTCGCTTAACAAAATGTGATGATACCCGTTCACGAGCATGTCACACTGGTCCAGCTGCTAATTTTAAATGCTCAGAGCACTTTTGTTTTACGAAATCAAAAATCCAAATTATATATCTTATACAAATACTTTCCAAGCTTTAGAATTTCAATAAAATATATTGTGTAAGACAATGAATTTATTATAAAAAAATATAGAAGTAATTTTACAATCAAGAAGTGAAACGTGAATAAAATCAACAACATGTTTTTCAAAAATTATTAACTTAAAACGCAATTGAAAAGGGCAAACAATCAAAAATGTGTATTAAACTGAATTGTCTACGGAATACCACTTCAAAGGACTAACGCAAAGCAGCCAATTTACTTGTGAGCAAACAATTTCCTAAATTACGTAAAATCAAATCTAGTCAACGGGAAATCTCTTACATCTCCAAATCATTTTACTTTTTTTTTTTTTTGTTAAATCAAATTTGGAACTTCAAAAAGCACACACAAACAAGCACACAAAAATCCAACTTAAATCCCTTAAACTTTAATTTATTTTTTTTAAACCAGCCCGTTATAAACTCAATAAAATTTCAATCAGTCTGGTCTTAATTCAAATAAACAATATGAATTTTTCTCTTCTATAGTTTTAACAACGCACACACATACACATGAAAATATTGTTAAAAAAAAAACTCTGTACTCATACAGCTGCAACTCAGCCCTCAGAAGTATGCTATGAAAATATTTTTCAAGGCACTCCTTCGCCCAGTCGTTAATCATTTAAGCTGTTGTACATAAAATATATACCGAAGCCTGCCAAACGCAGCTTAACAGTTGAGGAACTTTCGTTAAAGCCGTTGTCGTTTTTACTTTCATTCTCTGCTTGACGGTATTTAAAAGTGCTAAAGAAAACACAGATAATAAAAAAAAATATGACTATGAAATTGATGATGATGTCATTCAGTCACAACAACAATACGAGACATCAATATGTCGACACTTTAACTGGAGCACGACAACAGCTTTTGTTCGAAATCGGCTTCCTTTCATTGTTTTTCTTATTTGCGCTAAAGCGGGTACAGAAGAGTTCACCATATTGTGGTAGTGAAACGAATTATGTTGGCACTGCTGTCAATTATGTGAAAAGACGTGTATGCGTCGCAATTAAAAGTTAAAGTCTTAAAAATAACGTCAATACAGTTTTGTGACATGCAGGAGAGACTTTAAAAAACTGTTGTTAAACTCTAGTGAAAATTTATAAATTCTTATTTAGATTTATTTTAGAGAAAAAAAAAATGTGGTGCATACATTTCATATCGTCCGTATATCGTGTTTACTTAAATGTTAAGCAAGAAACAAGAAATTCAAAAATTGTATTCGCCTAGAATTATGCAATAAGTGCCGCTTTTCACCTAAAACACATTTCAAAACTATTTTCTTTAAAATATTCTCGTAAAATTAAAGAAAAAATCAAATTCATATTTAATGAATTTTTAACTTAAATAATTTCTATCATTTTCATGTAAATAATTATTAATTGCTGATGTTGCATCCTAAAAGTATGCCATGAATTTGTTTAACCATCCTAAAAGTACGCCATGTATAACAAGGACGTGATTAAGTGGGTTGATCTACGTATTTATATTCAATATTCTTATAAAGTATGCAAACATATCGTCTACTGAAATGCGAAAAGTCCTAAAAATAATTAAAATATTTTATTTGCTTTTTTAACAGTGGGGCATTTCAAAGAACTCGTGCTGGTCCTTGTTAAAAAAAAAAATTGTTAAAAGCGAGAGGAGTTTTAACCAGTTTCTTAGCTCATTTCACTGAGACTAATGCAGACCACCAGGGCACTCCAAATCTCTTTAAAAAAAAATAATTTTAAACTTGTTCTACATCGATGTTATAGTAATAAAATTATTATTTTATTTTATTTATCTATTATTATTATTATTAATTTTAATCGCTTTTATTACAACTTTTTTTAAGAACAAAAAGAGTTTGAAATATGTAAAGAAATTTAACTGTTTTAATAACGATAACAAAATTTATTAATTTTACAATTTTATTTTTATTCATTAACTTCCTGTTCTATCATGTCAGTAAACATTTTTCCTCAGCACAATTACATTTTGAATAACAAGAACAAATTCTAAAGTTTAGTTATTATATTCAATGTTTTTTTATAGTCAATGTTTTATTTCTCCTGTATAGTCATAAAACATTGACCCCTCTTTATTTCAGATGACGCTATGCTCATATTTATCCACCCAAAATTGTTTATTTGTCAATAAATTCATGACTTTTTACGTTTTTCTTTGCAAACTTCCACATCTCTTAATAAAAATAACAAGAAAAGAATCGAATCAATTGACAGTCATTAACAACAAACATTTTGTAAAAATATTTCTTCCAGAGAGAGTGTTTTTCTTCCTAAAACAACAAATAAATAGTATTTAACTTTACACACTCTTTAATATTTAAGAAAATAAGAACTTACGTCTCTGCTGCTAAAGTGGAAAGAAAATATTTTACTTTCAAAGGACTCTCAAGTGGGAAGGAACACTAAGCAAATTAGCTAACACAGAAATCGTACGCATTTTTAAAAATTATTCTCAAAAGTGTTAAAAGGTTTGTGTTTATTTTCATATGATGCGTAAATAAATAAATAAATAAAGACACAAAAAGTAGGTGGCGTCATGGCTAAAAGTGGAAGTTCAGAATAAATATTTCGTTATTGTTAAAATTTATTTATTTATTTATTTTAAGGGAAACTTTCGGCTAATGCCCAAAAGACTACTTTGAAATTGTTGTTTATAATAGCCCACAAGTATGCTCTGCTGTTATCTTTTTTAAAGCGAAAGAATAAAAAAACTAAAATAAATAAAAATAACCTTTTCCCAATAAATTTATCGTTTATTTAAGTAAAAGTTAAATGTGCATGGGATATTGACCCTAAAGGTAGGCAGTAAATTTTTAGTGTATTAATATTTTTGTTTCGGAATTTATGAATAATAAAATAATATCTTTTTGCTAAACAGACACACAAGGAAGCAAATTTTTAGGACTTTTTTTTCATATTAATTTATGTTTTATTTTATATAATATTTTTATTTAAAATTTTTTTTCTCTTCTTGCAGATGACTCGGTAGATGTTACTTCCGAGCCCGATGACCAGGATATTTCCGTGGCGGCAGCAGCTTCTCATAACCCTAACAAAGGCCAGCTCGAAGTGCAATTGGGCGGCGCC
Organism: Linnaemya vulpina; assembly: GCA_963675445.1. Lineage (NCBI taxonomy): Eukaryota > Metazoa > Arthropoda > Insecta > Diptera > Tachinidae > Linnaemya > Linnaemya vulpina. The sequence goes on along the minus strand of OY776279.1, from coordinate 81,447,172 downwards.
GTAACACTACAGTGTCCACAAGGTACAGTGGGTTTTATCAGATTTCTGTTATTAAAAAAAAATTTGTAGCGAAATGGCTTTGAAGTAGAAACTCTTGTTATAATTTCAATTGCAGCAGGCAAAGACCGCGTGGGAAAAGAATATCTTTTAATTCAAACGTTTTAAAGACAATTTTAAGCCGTCATATAAAAATTTTGCTTATCAAAATGCCGATAATTTTCCTTAAATGAACATACAAACTTTTATTTTTATTAATTCAAATTGTTTATAATAAAATTATATAAAACACTTACAGGAATTCTATAAAATGAATTAATTTTTTCGCCTTCATTACAAGCAAAGCCTTCTTTAAGGCGCCCAAACACTCACACACACACACACATTTAGACAATTAATTACACAAAACTTAATTAAAACAATTGGATATTAATTGTAAAACCAATTAATACGACTGAAAAAAAGTTTCATACTTCAACACGAATAAATAAATGAAGGAGAGTGAAAAGTGAAATAAAAACTGAAACCCAAGTAACTAACGAATGCTGTTCATTGATGCCATTAATAAAAATTCATTAAAAGCGTCCGCTTGAAAGGAAATTAAGAGAAGAAAAAAAAACGGAAGCTTCTGTACAGTTTTGGGTTTAATTGTTATTTACTGGCAGCTGTTTACAGTACAAATTTATTGGCCGACTGCAGAAGTATTCCAAATTCGATGTTAAGAAAACAGCAAGAAAAAATGTGTTTGTTAGACAAAACACAGACAATTATTTGGCAGCACCTTAAAACCAACACCAGCAGGCCCAATCAATTAAAGAAATTAACTTTCTTCTTTTTTTTGTATTGAAATAACTAATTAAATTACTTGCAAACACAGTAAAATAATTTTTAGCTTTTTGCACGAATTGACAGAGAACTTAATTTAAAAAGGAATTTCCTTTTTGTTAAAAGTCTCAAACAAATAATTTACGTTCAAGCAAAAGACACGAAAAGAATTTTGCATGAGTGTGAGAATGAGTTGTTCATTTCATTAAATTTGATTTATTTTATATTTTTTTCTCTCTTTTAGGTTCTTTGGGCTGCTGGTCCCATTTAGATCCTGTCACCGCACGTTTACGTGGCCTGGGTCATGGCCTGTCCACACCTACCGGTCAATTTTCCCTTAAAGATGTTGTTTATCAAGATGCTGGCACTTATAAATGTATTGGCCAATCGCCCATAAATAAAAAGAAACTAGAAGTTTTGCAAACTGTGGGCGTTACGGTTAAAGGTGAGTAGAAGGAAACCAGCCGTGGACAGATAAAGAATTTGATATAATATTTATAGGGGACATCCACCCCCTCCATTTATATGTTGAGGTTTTTTTTTAATATTCAGTCTTTTTGTCCAAATTCCCATTTGAAATTTGGAAAGTTATTTGACGACTGCTGTCATTTAGCAATCTCGTTTTCATAGTTTAGTCGTAGTCGTTCAATTGAGTCAATCGTCGGTTACGTGTTGAGGCGACGATGATCGTTATTTAGGCTTTTTAACGCCCACTGTACAATTGTTGGATGATTGAATCAATTCAGTGCCTTTTGATGCGTTAGTGCGATGTGTACAACTTGTACAATGGGAATATGACATTAAGGACAATCAAACTCATTTACCGCTTTTGTTACGAGCACTTCAAAACATTCGATACACACTAAAGCCCCGATTTGCGGTGTTAATGGAAACTGGGAGAAAAGCAATGTAAATCAAATAACTTTGTTCTATAGAAATATATTGATTTGGAATTTATTTCATCAAAATTTAAAAAAAATAAGAGAAAAATATATATTTTGGGTATCTCAACGTACGTAGAAAGTCAACAGTTGAACAACTTTTTAACTTTACGGAGACGGACACGTACTGAATATGGCAGAACACAAAAGAAAACGAGAATTTAAATTTAGCTGTCAGTTGGGTCAGCCTGGGCCTTAAATAACCATAAGAAAATTTCCTTTTTAATAGTTATTTTCTGCAGGTACCTTATGGAACCCCCCTTTTATTTCACATTAAAAGATGTTAACCAGATCCTTTTAAAGGAGCTTTTACGGAAAAAGTACCTCAACAAGGTACCTTACAAATGGTAGTTCTATTAGAACCTACAAAAAAAAGGGTCGTTTTTCAAAAACAACTTTTTTAGGTGATAAGACTTTTAAGAAATTTTTTCCAAATTTTAGCTCATTAATATTCCTTTTCTGAATATTTAGTTTCTTAAAAAAAAATTTAATCTCAAGATTTCTGCAAAAAGTCTTCTTAAATTGTATTTCCTCCATCTGTTCCGACCATCTCAACATGTTGTTGTCGTTGCTGCTTCTCAACTCCTTTAATTCATGGCACTCTGCAGCTTGAAGTGTGTGCTGGCGTTCACATGCTTCCAGCAAAATGTGGGTGCAACTCGTTGCACAAGACATAAAGTTATGAAGATTCTTACAAGTATTTGCTGCAATTTCCTGTTGTTGTTTATCCAGCTCTTCAAATGTGTTGTAATGACATTTTAGCACAAAGTTTACCAACATAAAACCATTTGGCTTTTAAGTAGTCGTCTGTGAGATATGAAGAAGCAGTAAAACTTTACCTCAACCTGTAATGGTTGATGTATTTCAAATTTCTTACCTTGAAAATTACTTGAGATTTTGTCAAGACAAGTCTAAAAATTATCTGGCATGAATGTAAGAAAAACTGCCAGAAAAATACATTCGTTATCCTTTTACTTAGTTAATGGTATTGTTGGCAACAGAAAAGCAAAAATTGCTACAACATAGACTTTTGCAATTGCCATTGAGTAGAGACGAAACCAGGCGAGAAAAGGGAACAGGGATATGAGAAAACAATGGCAGACTTTGTGCTTTTGATTACTTTTTTGTTGTCTTAAAGCAGAAAACTTTTACAAATCCTTTACTTTGCCTTATAACTTTAAGCTGTACGGGCGTGTGTGTGTGTGTGTGTGTGTGAGTGATATTTATCCCTTCGAGTGGTTTTGCTATTTATTGTTTTTGCAATCCATCAAGACATTTTACAAGTTTGTAAAAATGTGTGCGTTCTTAGGAAATAATCTTGTTTTTATTTCTTTAAACTATTTTTTGTAAAATTTTTATTTGAAAAAACAAATATTATTCACATGGTTTATGCGATTACGTATGGCTCCCTGAGGTATGCTTTTGTTTGTTAAGCTCCTGAGGTGTTTTCTTGCTACAGCAGACACCGAAAGCAAGCGGTGTGAGAGTGCCAGCACAAAAACATTAATTTTATTTTAAATTATTTGTTTTACATGCAGTTTTCGTCCTTAAGGACAAACAATATTATCATGTATATTATGAAGTGTACATGTGCTTGTGTGCGTGTGTGCGTGTGTGTGTGTGTTTGATGTCTATATACTTGTGGAATTTATATGCTGATGCTAAACAATAAATTATTAGAATTATTTGCTTGTCTTTGCCTTCAAATCCCAGTTGACCGTTGCAACATTTTGTTTGTCTTTCTTCGTGTGTGCATAATCTGTAAAAGATTTCTGTCTGTGGCTTTAGAGTGTGCCATGATTTAAGTTGAATGCAATAGAGTTTTTTTTATAAATAAATTGAATGAGAAACTTTTAAAAATATGTGAAATTTTGTAAATTGACAAAATGCTTTAGAAAAAACTGGAAATTGATATTGTGGTAAATCAAACAAATTGTTGGACAACATTTCAAATATATTGCTGTAGTAAAGCCCACTTTTAGGCTTTAACTTTTAGTTAGTTCAGCTTCATTCCTTTTGTTCTTGTTTTTTTTTTTCATGTTAAAAATTGCTGGCTTATTTTTAAATTTCTTTCACATTCTCTTTAGAGCTTAATAAAAAAATATATATTAAATGGCTTGTGTTTTATTTCACAAAAATAATTCCATATTAAATAAATTTCGAGCAAAACGTGTTCTCTTATTACAAATTTTCATCACGTTTATTTGTCAAAATTCATTTTATTCATACATTTTTCTTATTTAATATTATCGCCGTCAACAGAACAGCACATATTTTTTGCGTCTCTCCCAAGCATTCAATTTTTTCTGTGATAATTCGAAATATTTTTTATAAGCATTTTTGCAAACAAAAAAAAAATGTTAAGCTAAAAAAATGCTGAATTTTTGATTAGAAATTCCTAGATAAATCATCAATCATTTGACTTGTCAAATAAGTTCAAATATTCGACAGCAATAGTCGACGCATGCAGCACATGTTCTCCGGCATGTTTATAAAAAAATTATAATAATAAATAAATTATACTTATTTATATGCACTCAACGCTGTGCTTTAGAATCTTTAATAAAAAAAGAATTGTTTTGCTATTCTTTAACGTATAAAAAAAATTTTATTGGTCCCTAAGAGGACAGGATATGATTTGAGGGTGTCAGTAGACATCAAGACACCGTTTTCGGTGGTTGCTTTGTTTTTAAACAAAATCCGCTTAAATATTTATCAATTTCAAATTATATATGAAAGCAAATATGATAATTAGTACCAAGTAAATTTTTTCAGGACTTTTGCCAGCCATAAGATATGCTAAGTTGTTTGCGTCTCCTAGAAATATACGTTATATTAGAGACACAATCTTGTTAAAACACGGATCAGTTTTTCTATAACTTTCAGCTAAGATTTGTGGCATAAATATTTAAAAACGGTTTTCGAAATATTTTTTAATTTTGTGGTATACTTTTAGGTGCTTTGTGGTATTCTGTTGTAAATGAAAACAATTTTTTGTAGATGATCACAATTCAACAATATATTTTTACATTTCTAAGCTTAAAATAGTTATTTGTTTAATTGAATTGCATCAAGAAATTTTGGATAAGGGCTCCCAGGTGAAATGCGCAATTCATAACTGGGAGCTTCTAATTGAAAAATTAAAAATTATTTCATTTTTATGTCTTTAATATTAAAATTTTATAAGCATTTCTTTTGATTTCAACTCTCCTGCGGTATTGAAACATCTTCATAAAAGAATTTTAACACAAGTTTAATAAATTTTATTTATAAAAGTATTATCAGCAACAAACATTTGAAGAAATTTAAATTCCCAAAGTATTTTAATTAAACCTTTCAAACTTCCATACTTTTCGTGCATATTTATTGCCTATCAGCAGGCTCTTTTTCACATAAAGCAATTCAAAAACAAGTTTTTAATAAAATCTACAACTTCTGCCCTTTAATTCTTTTTACTTTCGTATGTGCAAACTGCCTTGAATAACCTTAACCTACAATTTATGCACTCGCTCTACTTTAAGCTACTTTCACTCGGCAAAAATCACTGCATACTTTAAGTTCATTTTTAATTAAACAAATCATTGCCTACTTATGGCATAAATAAATAAATAATATAAAAAAGAGAAAATGTTGTGTACCAAATAAAAAACTTTTCTGCTACTAATTTATTTAAATCGGCTTAAAAGAAGAACTACGGAAAAACATGGCAGAAACATGGCCCGCTTAAATCCTTTCACTACATTATTCCGCCCTGCTTGACCCAATTACATTTTGTACGTATAAGCAAAAGTTTTTAAGAGAGCACAAGTGAGCTGCGAACAAACCTTT